>CM052900.1:70194458-70317924 GCA_028534135.1 Potos flavus | reverse complement strand
TCTTACACTCTTGGTGGGAATGCAAGTTGGTACAGCCACTTTGGAGAACAGTGTGGAGATTCCTCAAGAAATTTAAAATAGAGCTACCCTATGACCCTGCCATTGCACTACTGGGTATTTACCCCAAAGATGCAGATGCAGTACAAAGAAGGGCCACATGTACCCCAATGTTCATAGCAGCAATGGCCACAATCACCAAACTGTGGAAAGAGCCAAGATGCCCTTCAACAGATGAATGGATCAAGAAGATATAGTCCATATATACAATGGAATATTATGCCTCCATCAGAAAGGATGAATACCCAACTTTTATTTTAACATGGACTGGACTGGAAGAGATTATGTTGAGTGAAATAAGTCAAGCGGAGAGAGTCAATTATCATATGGTCTCACTTACGTGTGGAGCATAAGGAAAAACATGGAGGACATTGGGAGAGGGAATGGAGGGATGAATTGGAGGAAATCGGAGGGGCGAAGAATCATGAGAGATTGTGAACTCAGAGCAAGGGATTGAAGGTTTTGGAGGGGTGGGGGTTGGGGAGATGGGCGAGCCTGGTCGTGGGTATTGAGGAGGGCACGTATTGCATGGAGCACTGGGTGTGGTACATAAACAATGAATCTTATAACACTGAAAAAATAAAATAAAAGTATTTGGGGAAAAATAAATAAATAAATAAATTAGCTTAAGTTACATTTACTGACATAAAAAGACATCCAATTTGTTAAGTTTCTGTTTAAAAGTTTCTTTTTAAAAAGCAAATTACAATAAAGCATGCAATAATTGCATTGTTATAAAATAAAAATTAAAATATATTTTACATGCATAGAGAAAGTTAAGTAAACACTATACTGTCTTAGTGTTTGTCACTAGGTAATGCAATTAGAGGAGAGAAGCATATTTCCTATGCTTTTTTTTTCCCCATATTTTTCCTTGTTGAAATTTTCAAAATGTTATATGAGATCTCGTAAAACAACAAATTAAGGTATTACTTGCAAGTGAACTAAGAGCACTATACTATTGCTGTTAAAGTTTCAAAACTTATCTGACCTATCCTTCTAAAATCCTATACTAGAAACATGCAAAATCCATGCTAGATAGTCAGATCTCAAAAGCATAAAATCTGTTTTCCTGAACCCCAGCGTGTATGTACGCACATACATTAAACACTCCCCACCATGTCTCGCTCCAACTTCCTCAAGCTGAAAGGACAACAAGACAGCCTCGTTCTTTCTCCCGAATTCCTGAAATACAGACTTCACCTCTGACAGAATTAGAGACTGGTAGTTCCTTTAGTCAGCCACCCAGAATGGATGCTCCATCTACACTGAAAATCATTTAAATAACAGAACATATCTGAGTGGTAAGTTGGATGTTCAGCCCCTGAGAGAGGATTTAGGTGAAAACCCTGAAGACTAAAACAGCCTGCTCAGACAACCTCGAAGCCTAGAGCAACTGATCTCTCAGCCATGGTCCACTCCAGATACTCTATTCTGGGAAAGACACACCTCCCAGAAGCCATCTCTAACTTCTGAGGTCCCATTCAGGTCACTAAAAGGATGGAGCCTGGCATCTCCTTCTTCCCAGCATGGGCTAAGGAGCACATAAAACACTCCACCCTGTATTCTATCCTCTATAAACAACACTATTATCATTATACTACAATAAAAACATTAAGGAATAGGAAAATGTAAGAAAAATAGAGACATGCTATTCAAAAACCATGGACTAAGGTCACAGAGCCTCATGTCAGGAAGAATTCATTTCATAAACGTTTATTTTTAAGGATTTATTTATTTGAGAGAGGGAGAAAGAGAGACAGCACGAGCAGGAGAGGTAGAGAATGTGAAGCAGACTCAATGCTGAGCATGGAGCCCAATGTGGGGCTCAATCTCATGACGCTGAGATCAGACCTAAGATAAAACCAAGAGTCAGCCGCTTAACTGACTGCACCACCCAAGTGCCCCCATAAACATACTTTTTAAAGATTTTTTTTTTTTTAAGTAATCTCTATGCCCATTGTGGGGCTCAAAATTACAACCCTAAGATAAAGAATTCCATGCTCCGGGCGCCTGGGTGACTCAGTTGGTTAAGCTCCCGACTCTTGACTTCGTTCAGCTCAGGTCATGATCTCAATGTCATGAGATGGAGCCCTGCATCCAGCTCCACATTGAGTGTGGAGCCTACTTAAGATTCTTTCTCTTCCTCTCTCTCTGCTTCTCTACCCCTCCTCACCCCACTTGCACGCTCTCTCTTTCTAAAAAAAAGAAAAAAAAGAGTCGCATGCTCTATCAACTAGGCCAGCTAGGCACCCAGGAAGAACTCTTTTAATGTGTTATATGCAAACGAAAACCTCAAAAGGTTATTTGATAAAAGGGTCATCAAGAATCTGTAAACAGGACACAAAAGTATAGACTTTGGGCATGTTTCTGTAGCCTCAGTGTTGTTGTGTATACCAGAATCCTGCCTTCACTGTGAGCTTCAAGAATGCAAGGACAAATTAAAGCTCCCTGCTATGACCTTTGTTTCTGTGATTCTTTTTTTTTTCCCCCACTTAATGATTGCCTTTATTTTTTTGTTTGTTTGTTTGTTTCTGTGATTCTGAGACAGTGGTGACTGTCTAGCCAAGCACCCCACTGTTCTTTTGCCCAGAATGACTCCAGGTAGAACTGGACCACAGTAACTTGGGGTATAGGTTTTACCTACCCAGGATCTCAGATGCCTCAAGGGTTTTCTCTTCAATGAAAGTGTTGTAGCATTCCAGAGCCGCCAGAAGCATGTCCATCCACTGCAGGGCAGCTCTCAGGCTGAACGGCCCTTGCAGATGGAAGAGAGTAGGCTGAGCAAGGATGCCTGACAACCGATCACAACCTCCTCCTCCCCCCTCAAATATGTCTATGAGAAAGGAAGTATCTTTGTTCTTGAGAATATCTTTCAGCCATAAAGAAGGGGATGTGGTGCCTTAAAAAAGAAACAAGATTAAAACACACATATAAATAACTTTCATATAATTAAAATTAATCTAATCACGATGCCTAATTAAAAATAGCATCCTCCAATAATAAAAAAACAAGAATTAAAAGTCTGATATGTTAACAAACATAATCAGACCAGAACAAGACTAGCAACATCACAACATTTCACATATAGTTTCCATAAAAATCCCATATAAAGTACCTACCAGAGCAGTACAATTTCAGGATGATAAAGGATAATCTTTTTTTTTTTAACTACAGCCATAATAACTTGTTTCACTGTAATTACTGCCAATAAGGTATTTCCACAAAAGCCACTCTCTTCAGCTACTTTAAACATTATAAAAATGGTTGGATATCATTTGCACAGCTATAAACATCATACCCTTTCCCTTGCCTTTTTTCTTGAAAATTTTTATCCCTTTTTTTCAGGAGTAATTTAAAGGATGAACACAAAAAGAGCACTGTGACTCTTAAGTTCCTATCCTACTTCCCGGGTATGTGGACCTGCCCTCTCTTGAGTCCTGGTTTCCTCTTCTGTAAATGAGAATCCTAACAGTATCTACCTCTGAGGTTCCTACAAAGAATAAATGAATTGAAGTAGTTAATATTTGAAAAAGTGCTTAGAATAGCATCTATCACTCAGTTAAGTACAGTTTTTATTAAATAAGAGTGGAATTATCTTCTTTATTTTTATTTTTTTAAAGATTTTATTTATTTATTTGACAGAGAGAGAGAGGGAGGGTGCACACACAAGCAGGGGTAAGCAGCAGAGGGAAAGGGAAAAGCAGGCTCCCTGCTGAGCAGCGACCCTGATACAGGGTTCAATCCGAGGGCCCCAGGATATGACCTGAGCCAAAGGCAGACACTCAACTGACTGAGCCACCCAGGTGCTCCAAATTATTTGCTTTTTAAAAGACATTTTTTCCTTAAGGTATTAATCATTTTCTAAACTAAAGAAAAAACACTGAATTGTATTTGGTATGCTCTGTAATCAGTGACTCTCAAAAGGTCAAATCATCCTGATTCTAAAGTTAGAGGAGAATGCAAAACACTAATGTATTTCTGATGTAGTAAAAAGAAATAGTTTTCCTACTGTGTTAAAATACACCTATCAGCATCATATAAGTAAAAGATTTAATATCATGTTTTCAGGTTTGTTTTAGAGAGAACTATTAAACATCCATTATTTTCACTAAATATTGAAAAAGAAAATAAAGAGTAAAAATAATATTTAAGTTCTATACCAAATGTTAGCTAAGAGTCATAGAAGAGAAAGGACAGAAAGGACAGAGAGAGACAGGTGTAGAGAAAGAAGAGGATAAGGGAACATGTGGACCAAGAGACAGGCCTGGGAAAGCACATTTGGATTGCAGGGAACCATCCCAAATCCCTGCCTCCTTCTCACTCTCCTCCTCTGAACTATGGCTGCTGTCACCCTGGCTTTCTGTCTAACATGAGTCTCAGCAGTCAAAAGCCCCTGACACATGTCGTAGGGACATGTCTGTAGTTGTCATTATGGCCCACCGATCTGGGTGTTGCCCAGCACCCCCGACAACAGCATACTCTTTCAGGACACAGGACTTCTGATCTAAAGAGACACTTAACATTGTCTCTTAAAAACCACTGGAGGTGGGGCGCCTTGGTGGCTCAGGTGGTTAAGTGTCCGACTTTTGATTTTGGCACAGGTCATGATCTCAGGGTTGTGGGATCAAAAGAGCTCCGTGTTGGGCTCCATGCTGGGTGTAGAGCCTGCTTAAAATTCTCTCTCCCTCCACTACTCACCACCCCCTCTTAAAAAAAAACATACAAACACACACCACTGAGGGCAGCATTGTTTACAACCAAGATACAGAAGCAGCCCACGTGTCCATCGACTGATGGGTAAATAAGGAAGATGTGGTATAAATATTATTCAGCCATTAAAAAGAATGAAATCTTGCCATTTACAATGACATAAACAGAGCTAGTGAGCATTATGCTAGGCAACTAAGTCAGTCAGAAAAAGACAAACACCGTATGATTTCACTTATAGGTGGAATCTAAGAAACAAAACAAACAAACAGGGGCGCCTACGTGGCTCCATCAGTTAAACGTCTGCCTTTAGCTCAGATCATGATCCTCGGGTCCTGGGATTGAGCCTCATGCTGGGGTCCCTGTTCAGTGGGGTCTGCTTCTCCCTCTGCCCCCTATCCTGTTTATGCTCTTTCTCTCAAATAAATAAAATCTTAAAACAAATAAACAAAAACCAAATGAACATATGGGGGCAAAAAGAGGCAAACCAAGGAACAGACTCTTAACTATAAAGAACAAACTGATGGTTGCCAGACAGGAATGGGGTTGGAAGGATCAGTTAAACTGGTGGTGGGGATTAGGAGTGTACTTGACTTGATGCGCACCAGGTAATATATAGAATTATTGCATTACTATATTAGATACCTGAAACTAATATGACACTCTATGTTAACTAACTGGAATTATTATTATTATTTTTTTAACTAACTGGAATTAAAATAAAAACTTAAGAAAAAAAAACCACTAGGGGGAAAAGATAGAGAGAAAGGTGGATGCAACATTGGAGGGCAAAGAGGAGCATAAGTGAAGAAATATTCATTCCTTTTATACAAAGTCTATGTTGGCAGCAGGGCAAGGTTCACCTACTACTGGCATCCTTTGTGTAACAGAAATTCTGAGAAGCAGAGCTCTACTTATTTCACTGAAAATATGTGAGATCTCTATTGTAGGCAACTGAGAAGAACAATAGAAATGTCTAGGGTCAGTCAAGCTGACATCACTAGAAATTGTGCGGGCTGCAGGAGAGTCAGAGATCCAACTGGGAGGGAGGTAAGGTCTGACAACTAGTAGTTCCATCCATATAATATCTGGGCCGAAGTTTCATTTAAAAATAAGGAAAACATGCCCCACCCTTCCACCGCATCCAATCTTCATGGACTTTATAGGCATATTGTGAGAATGACAATGCATAAGACTAACTTTGTTAACAAAAATCAATAAGTAAATATAAAATACTACTGGTGTTTTTAAAATAATTCTCTACATTAAAAATCCAAATACACATTACCACTATACATACAAAATTACAGTAGACAAATATAGACAAATATTTATATACCAGAGTATATGTAGTACTAATACAATTGCAATATATGCTATATAAATCTATAGCATATAACATAACACATTCCATAGTATAACAAAATATAGAATCTTCTAAGTTTTAAAACTATACCAAATAATTGTCACCTCTTCTTCTATGAGGAAAAAGCCCCAAAGTGGTACTCCACCCTATTTTCTAAAAAGAAATGGCTCTTCCTCATGTTTTGTAGTGTACCCTGACCTTTCTTATCCAGACACCATAGCACCGTCTTGGTTCTGGACTCTTGCACAGTGCATTCCACAGAGGGAAGCCAGGGTCTTGGTCTGTCCTGAGGCACATTTTCCCCACACATACACTCCCAAACCTCGGTCTGGACTTAGTGGAGAAAACAGAACATTTATTCCTATACTAAAAAATTTAATAATTATTTCAAGTCTACAAGTATAGTTTAATGGCTTAGTGCAATAATTATTAAAGAGCATAGGTTCATTGCTTTCTTTTAACATCACAAAAATCTGAGCTCATTCAGATTTAGCAGTTTAGCAACTTATTAATAACATGGTGAAATAAAACAACTATGTTATTTCACTATTAACTGAATATTATGTTAACAACTGCACTGATTATCCAACCCTTTTTCATTTCCTTTAAATGAGATAAAAAGCAAAATTGTAAAATAAAAAAAGATACTGAAAAATTCTAAATTTACTTCCTCTATATCGTTTGACATCAAAATAGAATTTTATTCTTTCCTTCTATAAATCTTTGAGAAATGTACATCCCATAGTTTATCCCATAGTTTATCCTTTGTCATACAAATGATCTATAATGATTATTGAACATACTTATTTTTTTATTAGGAACATATTATTTGTTACATTCATCTAAATAATGGAAAGGTTACACTTTAATTAAGTACATATCTCTTTTACTACTGGTAAAAGCAAAACCCATAATTTATAGGACATAAAGATCACAATACCTGGCAATAAAGGAACAAATTTATAAAAGAGTTCTATAGATTTGTGTCGACATTCTGTTTGGGGCCTCCCACAATGGGCTAACAGCCACTGGACCACATCTAGTAAACACAATGATGCCGCAGGTGGAAATCCTCTAAATGGAGATAACACAGTATATTTAATAAAGGTACCAACATTTAGCATTTAGCTGACCCAAGAGTCTAGAAATCATAAACTCAATTTTGCCACACTAATACATGCAAAAACTTCAACAAAAGTCATTCAATTTATTTTTAATGTATTATCACTATTATACCATCAAAATGTCACAGGTTAAATAGATCCTAAATGCTGCTTACCTCCTTTTTTTTTTAATTGAGGGAAAAGTTAAAAAGCATTTCTTAAAACAACAGTACCAATATTTTCATGTTTTTTTCATGTACATTCCTTTTCAATGTACCTTAAAACAAAAGGGGATTTGAAATCTAAAGCAGTGTTTCTCAAACTGTGGTCCCTGATCTAGCTGCATCAATATTATCTGTAAACTTGGCAGAAAATGCAAATTCTTGGCCCCACTCCAGACCTACTAAAAGATTCTGGGGGCAGGACTCAGCAACCTGTGTTTTAATAAGACCTCCAGGTAATTCTGATGGATGCTTGTTTGAGAACTAATGATCTAGAGAGGTCAAAAGTTAACAATAGGAGCTGAAGTAAACAATTTGAAAACAATAGAGAAAATATTAATATCTAGCTTACATGTGTCAATGCTTCTGCAGAGTGGTAGCAGTCAGCAGACTCCCCAGACACCCTGCACGGAGCTGGAGGGGTTGATGCATGGCACACCCCATCCTTTTGGAGAATGAGACCTTGCTAGAATGGAATTAACAGCAAAGACTGGATACCACTGGTTAGTAAGCCAGCCTTGGCTTTGGGTAGCTTCATTTCATAATTCTATAATTCCATGACTGTCAAAATGCTACTATTTCAATATTTCAGTTTTTATATTTCAAATTTACTCCATAATAGTTCATGCATTTTCTAGTCAAATAATTCCACGTAAAATTTGTATTCAAAATTAGTGCAGATAAAATAAATGTCTGTTACAAATTTATACCTTAAACCAAGCATTTTTAAATACAAAGCTTTTTAGTGTCCTAGAAATTGACTCCTATTGCCACACTCTTCTTGTTTAGAAAATTAATTCTTATGCTGACACACATTCCTTCCAAATTCTCTTTTAATGAGAATTAGTTTTGTTGAGAAAAACAAAAAGGAAGCAATATTACCTACCGTGGCCTACGTCGCTTTTTTACTTTATTTAAAGATACGTGCTTCTTTTCAATGATATGCCTTAAGTGATCAATGGCATCACAACATTGTTGAAGTGTACCTGTTCGCAAGTATAAAAATATATATCCAAAGGAGATAAATAGCGACTACTGTTAATAAAATGGCATTAATAAGCTTATGACCTTATGATCTAGTTTTTTAACTAAAAAGGTAATTTTACAATAGAGTTAATATTGTTTCATCCCTCAGAATACAAATTTTAAATAAATGATTTCCATTATCCCAAACCAAAACCAAAACCCACATTTAAGATCATAGGATAGTAGAACGCACGTGCACAAACACACTTACAGCAATACTACACCTAATGAAAAACTGCTCCACCAGTCCCCAGCCAGCCAAAGCACAGCCTCACATAATGGATTTGAGGTGGAAGAGACTCTACAGGTATTATGGAACTCACACACCAAGCCAGATCCTATTTACCTTAATTTAAGGCTGTTAGTTAAGGGGCATAAATTCCTTGACTTCCCCTTCTTACGTAGGTTAAGCCATATGATAGCTTAATAATATAGCCATTGTAGGACAACCAAAGTAAATTAGTAAAACCATCCACAGACATCCCGGTTATTTAGAAAGGAGCCTTACAGAGTTCTGTAACCAAGAAAAAGTTTTCTTTCTATGCTTTGAAAATATGGCAGTGATTTTAAGAGTTAAGTTTCACTTGTTGAGAAGATTCACCTATATAATTATAGCTGTCAAGATAAACAAAGCAATTTTAAGCTCTTTGATGACAAGAGCTAAATTTTAAGCATTTTACCCATAGCAGGCTATCAACATGAAGGATAATAGAGCTCAATCTGTCTTTTGAAAAAAATAAACAAAATAAAATCTGGATAAGTGAAAATAGTTCTGCCACACACAGCTACGTGACCTAGATCACTCGCTTACATTCTCTGGGTAAGATGTCTAAGAAGACTTCCAGCCCAGAAACTCCAGGATGTTCATAATATCTGCTGGACAGAACTTAACTGTAAAGACTACCATTTATTACTCTCTTAGCTACTTTAAGTCTATTTCTGACTTATTATTTTGTATTATTTCTTAATTATGGTCGAAACAGCTTTATCACAATCTTGTAATGAGATCTATTTTCCATGTTTCAAACTGTCATCAGTGAGACACTGGCCACACCTCAGTGGTTATTGAACCCAGCTTTCTTTACATGGTGCAATCGCACGTTCTCACATTTCATGTCATCACAGTAACTGGCTGGTTTCATTGGAGCTGCACAATAAAACTGTCCCACCTGCCTTGGGCAGGATCTCTGACCAGCCAGGGGTCAAGCTCAGTGGCCACCAAGGCCACTCCCTGGAAAAATCTGTGGGCCTTTAGAGGAGGCGGGCATTAAAGAGGCACCAGAGGGGCATATCTCCCCTTTACACTTATCACCCTAAATGGGAGACAGGAGAAAAAAAACACCACCTTATGAGAGAATTATTTGAGACTTAACCCCTGAGTAGAAAAGCTAAGATTTGTCAGGCAAACAGAACTGGTGTGCAAACAAAAAGCTCAGGTTAAGACCTACCTAAGGATTTCTCATCAGCGTGTGCTAAGGCCAGACTTTCCAGATATGTAACCAATGCTTCAAACACAAACTGTTCCACCAGAGACTCTTCTTCTCTGTAAAATAAAGAATATTGAACCTCAGCTAGGAAAATAAAGCAAGAGTGACAAGGGAAAAAGTAATGTTATCAAAGAATACACAAATTAAATTTGTTTTTAAAAAAATGGCTCCAATGTTTTGAAACATAAAGCAACCTAAAATACTACTCAAAGAAGAAAACTTCCTCAAGAGCAGACCAAAGACTACATAAACTACAAGAGCACTGGCTTTTTCTCTGCACACAAGTACCCTTCCATCTGTAGAACTGCTCATAGCACATAACCTCAGAACCATTGTTCTGACCACACTTCCACACACCTCATTAAAATTAATAGAAAACAAGGTCTCATACCACATCCACATTCTTTCAAAATAAAAGAATTTCAAGAGCTCTCACCCTATCCAAAAGTAAGTCAACATCAATAGTAAACGCTAAGCCTTTTACAAGCGCATCAGGCACATGAAAGTAATTAATTCAAACAACAGTGTCTGTGGACCATCTTATATAAGTAAACTCATGGATGGGATGGGTGAAGGGCTGAGGGCAGATCTCTCCCTCAAAAATCTGCTCTTTAATAACACTGGACAGTAAATGATTAAGTATAAAATGACATGGTGAGGCACTAAGTCTCAGAGGAGATCACAGAAAAGTACGAGCTGGAAGTTCTACTTGTGTGATGAAGTACTGGGTCACTGCACAGCCCACTGGGAAGGAGCGTGTTCCTGGAACAAACAGAACTGGAGTGGGGTGCTGGAGGACAGAGAGCACTTAGAACAAGAATTACAAACTGGTGTTTGGTTTGGCACGAATACTGTCCTAGTTTCTTTTTTTTAAGTTCGAATCCTAGGAGGGGCAGGACCTTTCAGAGTTCCACAAGCTCCACCTCTCCCCTAGTGTCACACACCCCAATCTGACACTGAAAATAAACAGTATTACTGATAAATGTGTGGTACGGACAAAGACATGGAGGCAAGATGAAAAACACAGGAGACAGCAAGCAAACTGGCAATGCTAGAAGAAAAGGTTCACTTGGAAGAGCAGTTTGTGATGAGACTGCAAAAGTTGGGGGAAGGGGTCTTGAAAGGCCAGGCTGAGTATAATAGTTTTTACCTTACGTATCAACACCAACTAAAGTAGGTAAGTAGAGAAATGACATGACAAAATGATGCCCTAGAACTGTGCTTCCAACGGAAGGTGTACAAAACAGTTCATTAGCACGCAGAAAGTAAACAACAAAACTTGTATTTATATTATTCAATATGCAAGATCTCAAAAAATTTATCTCTCGTGCCCCTTTTCTCAAAAAGCTACTTCGAATGTGATCCAACAAATCAACAGTATTCAAAAAGGAAGACACGAGAGGAAAAGGAAACAAAAGATCAAACACAGGGAAGAAGGACAGGGGACATCCAAGAGGAGAAGCAAGGAGATCCAGACATGACAGGTGAGCAGGGACCCGAGAGAGAGACTTGTTAACAGCTGTCTCCACCAAAGCACCACAGTATGGATTTTTCAACCTATACAGAAGATGGCCCAAATTCCTCTCTTAACCTGGCCTGCCATGATCAGGTACTTAAAGTTCTTCTCCTGTCCGTGTTCAACCTGGATCAGCTGACAGTGCTCATTTATACCACAAGAGAATTTTGCTTTGACATGCTCCTGACACATGGGGGTGGACCAATGGGAACTGAGATTCAGAAGTTAAATGGCAGTCCACACTCTCAGACAATATTTCTCCCAGATGTCAGTGTGGTCTACTTCACACCATTCTGGAGAGCTCTGCTTCCCAAAATTAACATGAACCTCGTCACTCTAATTCCTTGGAATGGGCTCCTGTAATCTTTCATAGAAGCTGAAACCAGTCTCCACTGAACAGAATATCCCAGGATACTTCACCTAACAGTGAAAACACTGACATTTACTGCTTTCCAAAATCCAAAGTATATCATTTAGGGTATATACATACAAAAGGAAAGAAAAAGACAAAGGAATAAGTAACATAAAGGAAGAATGATTAGTTCAGAGCAGAGGAAGGTCTGAAATATTGAAAATATTCCATTTTTGAACATAGGTAGTGAATATACAAAAACTTGTGTTGTTATTATTCAATAAACTACAGAGTTTTTTATAACCTGAGGCATACTTGACATATAACATTATATTAATTCCAGGAGTACAACATTAAGACTCTGTATTTGTAGATGTTACAATATGATCACCACAATAAGTCTGGTTAACATCGAGCACCATACAATTACAAAATTTTTTTCCTTGTGATATAAACACTTAAAATCAACTGTCCTAGCAACTTTTAAATATGCAATAGAGTATTACTAACTATGGTCACCATACTCTACCTTATAGGCACAACTCAGAGATATTACAAGTTTGGTTCCAGGTGACCAAAATAAAGCAATTATCTCAACAAAGGGAGTGAAGTCAATTTTTTGGTTTCCCAGGGCATATAAAAGTTATGTTGACACTATACTGTATATTAGGTGTACAACAGTGTTACGTCTAAAAAATGTACATTCCTTAATTAAAAATACTTTACTGCTAAAAAATGCTAACCATCTTCTGAGCTTTCAGCAAGTCATAATCATTTTGCTGGTGGACGGTCTTGCCTTGATGTTAATGGCTGGTGTTGAATGATCAGGTTCGTGGCTCCTCAAGGTTGGGTGGCTGTGACAATTTCTTCAAATAAGACAACAGAAAAGTGTGCTGCATAGATCAACTCTTCCTTTCAGATCCAATTTCTCCATAGCATGTGATGCTATTTGGTAGCATTTCACCCACAGCAGAATCTCTTTCAAAACTGAAACCAATCCTCTCAAACCCCACCACTACTTTATCAACTAAGTTTATACAGTATTCTAAATGCTTTATTGTCATTTCAACAATCTTCACAGAATCTTCACCACAAGTAGATTCCATCTCAAGAAACCACTTTCTTTGCTCATCCATAAGAAGCAACTCCTCATCCACATCCATGAAGTTTTGTCATGAGATTGTAGCAATTCAGTCACACCTTCAGGCTTCACTTCTGATTCTGGCTCTCTTGCTCTTTTCACCACATTTGCAGTTACTCCCTCCACCAAAGTCTGACACCCCTCGAAGTCATCCATGAGGTTAGAATCAACTTCTTCCAAACCACTGTAAATGTTGATGTTTTGACTTCTTCCCATGAATCATGAATGTTCTTAATGGTGCTTAGAATGGTGAATCCTTTCCAGGTTTTCAATTTACTTTGCCCAGATTCATCAGAGGAATCACTCTCTAAGGCATTTATAGCCTTATGAAATGTATGTCTTAAATAAGAAGACCTGAAAGTCAAAACTACTCTTTGACCAATTAGCTGCAGAATGGACATTGTGCTAGCAGGCATGAAAACAAATAATCTCATGGAATCTCTCCATTAGAGCTTTTGGGTGACCAGGTGCATTGTCACTGAGCAGTAATATTTTGAAAGGAATCTTTGTTTCTGAGTAGTAGTTCTCAATAGTGGGCTTAAAATATTCAGGAAAACAAGGTTGTAAACAGATGTGCTGTCACCCAGGCTTTGTTGTCTCATTTACAGAGTACAGGCAGAGTAAATTTAGCATAATTCTGAAGGGCCATAGGATTTTCAGAATGGTAAATCAGCACTGGCTCAAACTTAGTCATCAGCTACATTAGCCTCTAACAGGAGAGTCAGCCTGTCCTTTGAAGCTTTGAAGTAAGGCACTGACTTCTCTCTAGCTATATGAAAGCACTAGATGGATTATTCTTCCAGTAGAAAGCTGTTTCACCTACACTGAAAATCTGTTGCTTAGTGTAGGCACCTTCATTAATTATCTTAGCTAGATCTTCTAGGTAACTTGTTGCAACTTCTACATCAGCACTTGCTGTTTCACCTTACACTTTAATGTTATAAAGACAATTTCTTTTCTTAAACCTCATGGATCCTCTGCTAGCCTCAGACTTTTCTTCTGCAGCTTCCTTACCTCTCTCACTGCATAGAACTGAAAAGAGTTAGGGCCTTACTCTGGATTAGGCTTTGGCTTAAGGGATTTTTCGCCTGGTCTGATCTTTTATCCAGACCACTACAACTTTCTTCATGTCACCAATAAGTCTGTTTCACTTCCTTTTCATCCATGTGTTCACTGGAGTGTCAGCTTTAATTTCCATCAAGAACTTCTCCTTCGCATTCACTACTTGTCTAACTGATGTAAGAGGCCTAGCTTTTGTCCTGTCTTGGCCTTTGATATGCCTTCTGCACTAAGCTTAATCATTTCTAGCTTTTGATTTAAACGGAGAGATGTGCAACTCTTCCTTTCACTTCAACACTTAGAGGCCATTGTAGGGTTATTAATTGGCCTAATTTCAACACTGGTGTGTCTCAGGGAATGGGGAGCCCAAGGAGAGGGAGAGAGATAAGGGAACAGCCAGTTGGTGGACAGTCAAAACACACACAACATTTATCAATTAGGTTCACTGTCTTATATGGGAGCAGCTCATGGCACCCCAAAACAATTACAATAGTTACATCAAAGATCAGCATCAGAGGGGCGCCTGGGTGGCTCAGTTGTTAAGCGTCTGCCTTTGGCTCAGGTCATGATTCCAGGGTCCTGGAAACGAGCCCTGCATTGGGCTCCCTGCTCAGTGGGAAGTCTGCTTCTCCCTCTCCCATTCCCTTTGCTTGGGTTCCCTCTCTCACTGTTTCTCTCTGTCAAATAAATAAATAAAATCTTTAAAAAAGAAAAAAAAAGATCAGCATCAGAGATCACTATGCCAAATACAGGAATAATGAAAAAGTTTGAAAAATGTCAGAATTACCAAAACATGACTTAGAGATACAAAGTGAGTAAATGTTTGAAAAGTAGTGCCAATAGACTTACTCAAAGTCAATTTGTAAAAAATGCAGTATCTGTGAAGAGCAATAAAAAGAGGCACAATAAGGGGCGCCTAGGTGGCTCAGTTAAGCATCTGCCTTCGGCTCAGGTCATGATCCCAGAGTCCCGGGATCGAGTCCCGTGATCAAGTGCTGCATGGAGCTCCTTGCTCAGTGGGGGTCTGCTTCTCCCTCTGCTCCCAACCCTGCTCTCTGTCTCTCTCAAATAAATAAAATCTTAAAAAAAAAAATGAAGCACAATAAAATGAGGCATGTCTGTACAACTCTATGACTTATTTATTTCATAATTGGGAGTTTGTACCTTTTGACCCGTCACCCATTTTGCCTATCCCTCTTCCCAGCCTGTGGCAACCACCAATCTATTCTCTGTATCTATGAGTTTACCTTTTTTTTTTTTTAAGATTTCACAAATAAGTTAAGACCACAGGTATTTGTCTTTCTCTGACTTATTTTACTTAACATAATGCCCTCAAGGTCCGTCTATTTTTTTCACAGATGGCATGATTTCATTCTTTTTTTGTGGCTGAAAAATACTTCATTGTATACATATACCACATTTTCTTTATCCATTCATCCACTGATAAGACACTTTCCATATCTTGGCTATTTTAAATAATGCTGCAATAATCACGGGGGTGCATATATCTTTCTGAATGTTTCATTTCCATTGGATAAATACCCAAAAGTGGAATTGCTGGATCATATGGTACTTTTATTCTTAACTATTGAGGAACCTCCATATTTTCCATAGTAGCTGTGCCAATTTACATTCCTGTCAGCAGTGCACAAGAGTTCCCCTTTTTCTACATCCTTGTCAACATTCATTATTTCTTGTCTTTTTCATAGTACCATTCTAACAGTCATGAGGTGATACCTCATTGTGGTTTTGATTTGCATTTCCCTGATGACTAGTGATACTGATCACCTTTTGTCACCTTTTCATTTTATTGATGGTTTCCTGTGCCATGCAGGAGTTTTTATTTGATATAGTCCTTCATACTTATTTTTGCTTTTGTTGCCTTTGCTTTTGGAGTTAGAATCAAAACATCATTGCCAAAACTGATGTCAAACACCTTACCACCTATGTTTTCTTCCAGGAATTTTATGGTTTCGCCTCTTATATTCAAGTCCTTAATACATTTAGAGTTAATTTTTGTGTATAGTGCAAGATACTAGTTTAGTTTCATTCTTTTGCATGTGGCTGTCCAGTTTTCCCAACATCAACATGTAGTAAAGAGACTGTCCTTTTCCTATTGTTTATTCTTGGCTCCTGGGTCAAAAATTAATTGACCATGTTTGCATGGGTTTATTTCTAGGCTCCCTATTTTGTTCCATTGACCTGTTTTATGCCAATACCACACTGTTTTGATTACTACAACTTTTGTAGTACAGTTTAAAATTGGGGAGCCTGATGCTTCCCACTTTGTTCTTCGTTCTCAAGATTGCTTTGGCTCTTCGATGTATTTTTAGTTCCACACAAATTTTAGGGTTGTTTGGTCTCTGTGAAAAATGCCATTAGAATTTTGATAGGGATTGCACTGAATGTATTGATTGCTTTGGGGAGTATGGACATTTTAACAATATAAATCCTTCCAATCCATGAGCATGGTGTATCTTTCCACTGATTTGTATCTTCTTCAGTTGCTTTCACCAATGTCTTATGGTTTTTAATGTATGGCTCTTTCACTTCCTTTGTTAAGTTTATTCCTAGGTATTTTATTCTTTTTGATGCAATTATAAATGGGATTGTTTTCTTAATTTCATGTCCTGATAATTGGTTATTAAAGAATAGAAATGAATAGATACGTTTAATATTGATTTTGTGTCCTACAACTTTACTGAATTCATTTATTAGTTCTAATAGTGTTTTGGTGAAGTCTCTGGGGTTTTCTACATATAATACCATGTCATCTGAAAATAGTGACAGATTCATACATATGTTTTAAACACTCTTCTGTACATGTAAGTTTCACAGTTTAAAAAGCTAAAAAAAAACACAGTAGCTTCAAACTCTAGTCAATTTTCATGTAAATGTGCACACATACACACACACATATACACAGTTTCCTATCCATCCATCCATCTATCCATCACCTCTCTCTTTTTCTCTATCATCTATCTTATTTTTATAATTGCTTCCCTCATCTTTATCATAACTGCCATTTCCTGAGAAAACCTATCTGGACCAAACAAAGTCAGGTTCTTCATTATAAGATTACTTATAATCTTCTACTACTACTTAAAAAGCTGATTTCAGCAACAAGTTTTACAATTATCTATGTAATTATTATCTATCTCTTTTTTTAAATGCAGCCTTCATGAATGGCTATATCTTTTTATCACCAGCATTTGGCACAGAGCCTGGCACATAATATTCTTAATAAGTAACAATAAATGAACGAACAAACACTACTACAACCTTTGGTTAGGGACTATTTTTTTTTTTTTTATTTTTTATTTTGGACTTCTGAAACAGCTCCTTCACTGATGTCCTCGCCCTGTCTTCTATCACTTGGATCTATTCTCCATACAGCTATAGGCAGGTGGATTTTAGGAGGAAATTTAAACATGCAGCTCTCTTCTCCCAATACTCATGGGACTTGTTGTCACTATAAGTAACCTATGTTTTTTAATTCTATATACAAAGGCTGCTGGCCAGTCTCACTATGCTCCCTTCCAAACTTCCAACTCCACAGTCAAGGCAAATAAAATGTCTTCATCTCCTTATATAACATCCTATTTTTTATGTCTATCCCATCCCTTTGATCTGAAATGCTTTGGCTGATTTATCCTTTAAGCTTCCTATAAGAGTAAATGCTACAGGAAGACTTCTTGAACCTACTCAAGATGGGTTAGATATTCCTTTTCTGTGCTCCAAAATTATGTCTTCTGTTGCATTTGTAAGACTGCTGTGGTATTATATTTGTATGTATTTCTCAGTAGTTTCTGAGCTTCCTGAACGTGAACTGCACTTTAATTCATTTTTTAATCCCCAGAAAATACCACAGCATCTGACACATAATAGTTAACTAAATGCCTGATATAGGAATACATGGATACATAAAGAGCAGTCACTTTTCCCAGTCACTACTAAAAATTTCAAGAACTTGTTTTATGTTCTTCCCTGTCATATGGCTTACTTACCTGAATTCTCTATAGATATTGTTAAAGGCAAGTGATGCTCCTAGCCTTTTGAAAGCACTGGGGTGAAGTGCAAAGCTGTACAGTCGCTTGAAAAGCGATTTGGTATTTACTGGACTTTTTTCCTGCTGTTGTGGTGTTGTCTGCTTAATGGACCATTTGAGGAATTCGCGAATACAGTGACCACAAAAATCTCTTAAAGTACTGTCAACAGGGTCTACAATTCCATCCTAAAACAAAACATAAAATGACAAGTGAACACCCTGGTCTTCTCTGAGTATAACTACAGCATATTGTGAAAATTAATTTAGAGCACTATTCAAGAAAAAATAAGCACTAGTAAAACCAATCAGATTGTTTAGAATCTAACTCTAATAACAATGTCCTTTTTACATAATGAAAACACTTTCTTTAAAAAAAAAAAAAAAACAAGAATCAGGGCGCCTGGTGGCTCAGTCAGTTCAGCAGCTGCCTTCAGCTCGGGTTATGATCTCAGGATCCTGGAATTGAGCCCCACATCGTCAGGCTCCTTGCTCAGTGGGGAGCTTGCTTCTCCCCTGACTGCCACTGCCCCTGTTTGTGCTTGCTCTCTCTCTCCCTCTCTTTCTCTGTCAATAAATAAATAAATAAATAAATAAATAAATAAATATCTTTAAAAAAAAAAAAAAAACCAGGGGCGCCTGGGTGGCTCAGTGGGTTATAGCCTCTGCCTTCAGCTCAGGTCATGATCTCAGGGTCCTTGGGATCGAGCCCCCATCTGGCTCTCTGCTCGGCGGGGGGCCTGCTTCCTCCCCTCTTTGCCTGCTTGTGATCTCTCTCTCTCTCTGTCAAATAAATAAATAAGATCTTAAAAAAAAAAAAGAAAAAGAAAAAACCAAAAAAACAAACAAGAAACTGAAAAATCCATGAAAAAAAGAGAATATTTTAATTATGTAGCAACAAAATGGTCTCTCCTTTCCCTGAAGAACCAATGGCTATATCCTAAAAGTTTCTGATGGTGATTTTACCTCATAACAATATTTGAGATGCTCTGTTGAGGTTAAAGAAAAAAGATCCTTCTAGGTTCCAAGAGAACTGTAATGCAATATAAAGAAAAATCATATGGAAATGTGGTTCTGAAAATATAACTTTCCATAAAAGCAGTCACCTAAAGGCACCGTCTTTAAATATCTGAAAAAAACATTCAAACAAGGAAATTTGAATGTTTTGTTTCCTTCTAGACATAATTCTCTCTTAGGTCTGTATAGGAAAGGTTTAACTTGAAAAACTATACGGAACACTGAAATAAGGGAGTTCTTCTACCTAACATCCCCAGTTATTTGCTACATGCAAAATCTTTGATTATAGTGCTAATTAGAATTTAAGAAGCAATTAACTGTGGAAATGTGAAGAGGTGAAATTTATTGCTTCTCAGAGCAATGTAAATAATGCATGTGCTGACATTAGGGAATTAGAAGTTTTTACTGGGAAACCTAGAGACATGCTTTCACTCAAGTGCTGTACCAACTTCACATTTCCTCCCTTACCTTTCCTTTCCTCAACTATCTCAACTTTACCTTATCATGATCTTATCTGATTTGCCTTATCTGATAAGCCCCCTTCGAGGATCAAGAGGGAACAAAAACAGCTAAGATAGAAACTTTAGAATAGAAACATTAGAATAAATCCATCTGAATGCAAATAAGCCACCAGTTAAATTTAATTAAATGTATTATAGGCAGGACTTATTGGTAAACACTTCAGGGAATTAAACCAGAGATACCATGTCACCATCCTAATTTAAAATGTTCAGTAACTCTCACTGCCCACAACATAGAATCCAACTAGGGTAACTCTGAGAGTGAAAACAGTGCTATTATCATTACACACACAACCAGTATAATCAGGACTCTCTTGGACAAACTGGAGCATGTGGTTGCCCTACATGCAATGTTCTGCTGCTCTGCCTGGCATGCCTCCCCAGCCTGCCTCTCAGTAAGCTCCCATGCAAGCAAAACACAACAGCTGAAATCCTCACAAACACATGAAGCACCTTCAGCCTTTATTTCCTCTGTACAGATGTTCAATGTCAAATTCTCTATTTCTTCTGGGTCCTCTCAAAGTACACAGAAAGTGATATACACGTTCGAATTGGAATCAGTTTACAAAAACATGGAATTAAAAGACGTCTATTTGGACAAACTTGCTATGCATTTAACTGGAGCTTCTGAATCCAAGTCAATATAGGACAAAACCAAATTATAGGATGAAAAAACAAGTAAAATCAAGCAAGATGACATTTAAAGGAATCGAATGTAAACTCATTTGCAAAAACTCAGAAAACTGTAATAAAATCAATGTCAAAAGACACTAAGGCTTTAGCTGACCTCCCTGCTTCTGCCCTCAGTGAACCAGTCATCAAATGTTAATGATTCTACCACTACAGTCTCAGGATTCTACTTCTATAGCCTTAGGGTAGTTCTACAGAAATGGATACCCTTTTTTTTTTTTAAATTAACATATAATGTATTATTTGCTTCAGGAGTACAGGTCTGCGAATCATCAGTCTTACACAATTCACAGCACTCACCGTAGCACATACCCACCCCAATGTCCGTAATCCAGCCACCCTATCCCCACCCCCTCTCCAGCAACCCTCAGTTTGTTTCCTGAGATTAAGAGTCTCTTATGGTTTGTCTCCCTCCCCGGTCCCATCTTGTTTCATTTTTTCCCTCCCTTCCCCCCAAGACCCCCCCCCACCCTGCCTGTCAAATTCTTCATATCAGAGAAATCATATGATAATTGTCTTTCTCTGACTGACTTATTTCACTTAGCATAATACCCTCTAGTTCAAACATGGATACTCTTTCTAGGGCTCTTTAGTTGTCAAATCTAAATGCAGGAGAAAACTGGATAAGCTCAAAAAATTCCTTTTAGTCTTATTGTATTATGGATTTTTTTTTTTAAAGAGGATATTGCAACTGATGAAAAATCCGAACATATTCTTATTCACTCCTTCTACTCTACACACACACACACACACACACACACACACACACAGCCTTAATGTAGATGAAGTTTGTCAACTTACAACCACTCTCCCAAAAAAGAGGACAAAATAACAACAACAAAATGTGCAGGGGCACCTGGGTGGCTTAGTTGGCTGAGCATCTAACTCTTGGTTTTGGCTCAGGTCAAGATCTCATGGGTCGTGGGATTAACCCCCATGTCAGGCTTTGCACTCAGCAGGGAGTTTGCTTGAGGATTCTCTCCCTCTGCCTCTTCCCCCACCTGTGCTCTCTCTCTTTCTCAAATAAATGAATCTTTTTAAAAAAATGTGCACACTACTTGCAGATATTTAAAAGAAACCCTTCAGTAAATAACTATGGCATCCTGTCAGTTAAAATGTCATTTCACAAATTCTCTAAAACAAAACAAAAAAAAAGTATGATCTAGTTAGCTACGTGCTACATTTTGATATCTTGACCGGTAATTTTTTTAAAAGTTCTAAATACACATCAAATATAGCTAGTTGATGCGAATAATAGGAAAAGAATCAACAATTACTCACCAATATCGTTTCTAGTAAGGCGACTGTATCTTGACTTTCAAATTTCTTATTGTTTGTGAACCAGTGAATCAGTTGCATAACTAGGGGCTCATATAGTTGCCTTGTCACCTGAAGAACAATACCATTAGAGTTTATTTTCTTTATGTTAAAGTAACCTAATATTGGAACGAGTTCTGTTTAAATGACAGGAAAAATTAAGTGATAGTACTACAATGGTTTTATTAGTTTCCTTTCCTAGTTAAAATTCAATGATGAACATATTCTTTCTAGCTCTTCTTCTCTTTTTCCTAAGAGTCCAGCAGAGAAAAATATGCATACTAAAACTTATTGTTCTTCTAATATAGAGGCAGATATTGTTGGCTTTTTAAAATTATTTATCTTCATTAATTTGATCCTAAACATGCAGATGAGGTATTCTGAATCAGAGACATCATTATTCAACTAAAAAGCAAATAGTGACCTCGGTGCCTGGGTAGCTCAATCGGTTAAGCATCCGATTCTCGATATCAGCTCAGGTCATGATCTCAGGGTCACGAAACTGAGCCCCGAGTCATGCCTAGCATGGAGCCTGCTTGAGATTCTCCCTCTCCCTCTCCTTCTGCCCTATTCCCCCCACCCCATTCTCTCTCTTCCTCTCTCTCAGAAAAAAAATAAATAAAGGCAAATAATGACCATGTGGTTCCATACAGCGTGATTCACACCCTTACGGTGACAAAATGAAAGCCAGATCAACACCCCATGTGTACAACTTTAAAGCCCATATCACAGAAGAAGAGAAACAGGACAAAGAATCAGTTCTCTCATCCTGCCAAAAAAGAAGGAGTAAAATCTTTACTACTTGGAGATACGATGGAAAAGATCTCGTGTTCTCACTCCAACCTTCTAGAATGTAAATAAAGTTTCTCCAGGAGTAGAGAGCCTTGTGGGTCTCTGGCATTTACAATTCCAGATGTCTGCCAGGGCTGGACTCCTCACCTCTGAAAAGAAATACCCAGGGAGACAATACTCATCTTCCTGGAACCTTGGGAGCTCAACCTAGTGGCCTAGTCTGGTGTAACCATGCGATCTCTTGAGGAGATAAAAGAAGTCTTATTATCCTTTTGGATTACAGCAATTACCTAGACAAATTGGTTACACATCGATTCCTCATTATATATGAAAGTAAAATGTTTATGGCAGAAATGAAGGCAAACTTTGTATCTTAAACATTTCTGTGTCTCACAAGGCTAAGGCTCCTATAGAAATACCAAGAAATCCAGGAGAGTTTTATCTCCCTACTGACCCTGAGCTCAAGAATGAAGCACTTTGGTATGTATATCATGTCAAAACCATGTAAAATGTCTCTGGACTCAGACTAAACACAGTCCTCTTGCCCTTGGATATTTTCCCTCAAAAGAGTCTATCTTTCTAACCTTAAGATTAACCAAAGTAAAAGTTCTTACCTTTCAGTGCGGAAGTTTAACCTGGTCTTAAAGCATCGCTTTTTTTTCCCCAAAAGAATTATATTCTCTTATCCACAGTATGTAAATTATATACATATAATACACATGCATACACACAAATGTATATATACATATACACACCTTACAGAAATTATAGAAAATGTAGAAAACTCTCCATCTATAATCCTACATCCCAAAGGTAACCAAAATCACTGTAACTTTCAAAATGTTTTATTCACACACATTTAAATATACATATATGCATGTGTAAAAATAAATACACATTCTAGTAACGACTTATCTCCTACTTTTGAGTATTTTCATATAAATACATAAGCTATATCAATATTTTATTAGCTGCCTGGTATCTCATATATAGATATACCATGATCCAGTTGCCCAAATCCTATTATTAGGAATGCAGGTAAAAGGCGAAAGATTTATGCGATCTGCAGAGAAATCAGAGTATAATGCTGAGTGAAATAAGTCAAGCAGAGAAAGTCAATTATCATACGGTTTCACTTACTTGTGGAACATAAGGAATAACATGGAGGTCATTAGGAGGAAAGGAAAAGTGAAGTGGGGGAAATCGGAGAGGGAGACGAACCATGAGAGACTGTGGACTCTGAGAAACAAACTGAGGGTTTTAGAGGGGAGGGGGGTGGGGGGTTGGGTGAGCCTGGTGGGTATTAAGGAGGGCACATATTGCATAGAGCACTGGATGTGGTACATAAACAATGAATCTTGGAACACTGAAAAAATAAAAGTAAAAAAAAAAAGAGGAATGCAGGTATTTCTGACTATTAGGGATAAATCACTGAAAAGTCACACTGCTCTGAGGACATCTCTAGTAATGAAAGTACTGGACCAGAGCTGCAGGTCACCCAGCCTTTTGCTCTGCCCACAAAGAGCCTGTGCCCATTCACATTTTCACCAGCCACAACTCCCAAGGTCCTTTCCCTACATGCTTGACAACACTAAACACTGTCAATTTTTAAAATATTTGACAACAGGGGTGCCCGCATGGCTCAGCCAGTTAAGCATCTGCCTTGAGCTCAGGTCATGATCCCAGGGTCCTGGGATCCAGTCCCACATCAGGCTCCCTGCTCAGTGGGGAGGCTGCTTCTCCCTCCCCCTCTGCTGCTCCCCCTGTTTGTGCTCTCTCTGTCAAATAAATAAATAAAATCTTTAAAAAAAATAAGATAAAATATTTGACAATAGATGTAAACAATATCATTTTAATTTGAATTTCCTTGTTTACTAAAAAGATGAAATATTTAAAAATAGCTTTCATTAGCCATATATATCTCTTCGCTTATAAACTAGTTGTGTTCTTTATACATTTGCCCATTTAAAGCTCTTTTATCTTCAGTGGAATGTTGCAAAAAAATTTCCCTACATTATGTATATATAAAAATTGTGATTTTTGCGCCATTCAGTATTTTAAACACTTAAAAAGTCAAAACTATCAAGACATTAACATTTTTCTTCTATATGTCTGCCTTCTATATTTTGGAAGAAAATCTCCCTTTCTATGCAGACTTTAGGAAAGACATGGAAGGATGCCTACAATGTAATGATAACAAAATCCATCCAAGTAGCAGAAATCACATTTAGTACATAAAAAAAGTTTTTGAATGCTGTGATCCTTTTAATAAATAAAATGCATATGCACGTTTGTAAAAACACATTTTTACAGAGATCTGGGCATATATTCACCACCCTTTCAGCAGAGGAGAAAGTGGCTTTTCCAGGGAAATAAGACTGGGAAAGGTGTGATGAGATGGAGATTCACTTTTAGCTTCATTGTTTGTGTATTAAGTAACATATTATATCAATGAAAAAGACCATTCCAATCCAAAGATACAAACAGACAGACACGCTCTAACTCATTACATTTTTCTGTAATATATTTAGAGTTTGTTTTTCCTTCTCTAATTTTTCATGTTAGCCAAATGGCCTAATATGATTTGCTAAATGATCTATTTTTAACTTAGAAAGCCTCTTCTACCATATATACAATTTTTATGTATACACATGGGTCCACTTGGCATCTCTGAGATCCTCCTACTGATATATCTGTGCCTAGTTCAACCCTGTTATAATTAACATGGCTTCATTTTAACATCTGCTAAGGCAAGCCTTCCTTTAGTACTCTACCCTTCTAAAATTTTTCTTAGGCTCAAGCAATTATTCTTTCAGATCATTTTTTAGGTTAAGATGAAATTAATTTGGGCTTTCTGCTGGAATGACACCAAATTTACTGATTGATTAGGGAAAAGCTGGTGTTTTTTCAATATTGATTCTTCTATCTCAAGTACAAAGCATACTCATTTTATATTCATAAAATGTACACTGCCTGGCATAGTGAAATTTATTTACAGACATCCTGTATATATATTTGATGCTGCTATGAATGAGATGAACATATTTTCCAAGTGGTCAATACTAATATTAAAGATATATGAGAATGCTGGGACGTCTGGGTGGCTTGGTCAGTGGAGTGTGTCTGACTCTTGAATTAGGCTCAGGTTGTGATCTCATTGTTATGACATCAAGTCCAGCATCAGACTCCATGCTGGGAGTGGAGCCTGCTTAAGATTCTCTCTCTTCCTCTCCCTCTGCCCCCCCCAACTCTCTAAAAGAACGAAAGAAAAATATATATGTATATTTTTTTTTATTTATGAGGATACTCATATATGAGAATTTTGTTTTGTAATTCATCAGCTTCCTCCTTTCTTAACTTCCCGAGTTTAGCAGTTGGTATTTTTGGGCTTTCCAGATTTAATTAAAAAATTATATTCAAAATAATAATCTCTTCTCCTTCCTTTCTACTGTCCCTGTCTGCAGGGAACTCACAGCCTGGTGAGAGGCCCAAATACTAACCACTTCAAATAATTAACTAAATGCACATGAAGTAATACTAACCAACCACTCCACACTGCAACTGTACTGGTTAGGTGCTGGAGGAGCCCCTCAGCAGGCGAACTCACTT
Source organism: Potos flavus (assembly GCA_028534135.1). Lineage (NCBI taxonomy): Eukaryota > Metazoa > Chordata > Mammalia > Carnivora > Procyonidae > Potos > Potos flavus. The sequence continues at coordinate 70,291,895 of CM052900.1, read as the reverse complement.
CACACCTTGGGCTTCTGTCCTGGCCCAAGCACAAGGCAGCATTAGTGTTTCATACCTGAGGATGATTTGGCTCTAGCATTCAGGGAGACATTCTTTATGATATTAAAGATAACATTAAACTGTTCCTAGTTAAGCAGGACAAATACCTTTTAGGCTTCTATGGAGAGAATCACTGCTTCTGAAATCTGATTCTGTGATAAATTTCCAGTTTTAAACAAAAATCCTATTTAATCACAGCACATCTTAATATTTTGCTGGATTTTATTCGTTTATATATGGTGAAGAATTTTCCATCTATATTTTCAAATGAGTTTTTCATTTAGTTTCCTTATTTATGTGTGCACCCTAGCATCAGAGATAACCCAGCTTCATCAAATAAACTAAGAATTCTACCTTTTTCTGCTTCATTGCAGCAATGGAGAATTTGCCATAAATTCATCTGGAAGAGGCCATTTGCCAACATTTCCAATCTTGTACATCGTTACTTATCTCTTCTACACTTCTTGAGACTGTAAGTCCCTCCATGAGGGAAGACTTCCAATTCAGCTTTAGATGCCTATCCTATCAGTAACTTTGAACTAGGTCGGTGATTCATTCCCAAATTGTGGCACATTAAAAATCCCCAGGAGAGCTTTTAAAAGTCCCAATCCCTAGGTCAAATCCCCGAGGAATTAAATCAGTCAGAAGTGGCAACAGCCAAGCAGCAGTATTTATTTTAAGATCCCCAGGGTATTCCAACCTGCAGCAAGCTTTGATGATCACTGACCTAGACCAAACTTTTTTTTTTAAGTTTTGCAACTATGTCAGATTCCAAATCATTCACTTACCTGATCTACATCACATGCAAGTCGAAGTAGCACAGGAAAAGTTCGCTTGTAGAGGTGGTACATGGGTGGGAAACCCTGACCCCCTTCAGGCATCTGAGTGGCTTTTCCCAACATAAACATAACCATGCTGTGTAAAAGCTCACAAGCCGCAACCTAAAATAAGCCAGGAGTTTAACAGAGTTTAAGTTTCCAGGTTTACAAGGGAAGACTATTTTGAAATGTTACTCAATTTAGCCTTTTAAAAAGAAAAACTTTTACAGTAGATATAAACTATATAAATTTATATAAATATAAATCAACTGGAAGTAGCACTTCTTGTGTAAAATTAACACTCTGCACTTTAGTCTGTATCCAAGAGGTAAGAATTGAAACTTAAAAGATTTAGACAAATTGGGACTAGTACATTTAAAGAAATAGATTTCATTGTGGCCATTACTACAGAACTTTGCTTCATTTGTTAACACATTTTCAACCATCGCTTTTAGTAAATATATTTTTAAAGTACTTTGGAAATTTACAAATGAATTTCATAAAAACTTGAGATTATCTGTTTCTAATCTCCCAGGTTAAGGAGATAACGGTGCACAGATTGGAAATCACTTTTAAATGCCCTTTGTACTGTATTTTCTATTATGAACAGTCTTTTGGTGTATTAATGTTTTGCCACGTTATTATCTATTAGAGATTTCCTATTTATCAGTGACTACTACTTCTGATAACTGAATCGTTGTCTAATTACCATATTATCGAAAATATAAAATTAATGATATTGGAATTGCTGAAATATATTATCTATTTCCTAACAAATTCAGGTCTTAAAAAGCATAGATTCTAAATCACATGTAATGAAAAATAAAGTACTTTAGTTTGTCTGTCACTAGCTGAAAGAGCTAGTTCTGTGACCCGAGGCAAGAACACATCCAGATAAATGACAGGCTTCATTTCTATAAATGGTACTGCAAAGCTGAGTCTTTTTTCTCTGTCCCATGTCACACATTTCTCCATCATTTCATCTGAGGATGCAACTGTTAAAAAAAAAAAAAATCAGGAAGAGCATGTTTTCATTCAAAATCTTTCTAATACCAATTGCTCTACAATTCATTAGCGAAAGCAGAGTGTTTTAAGTATGTCATTCATCTTTCCTTTTCTGTTTTACTTCAGGCATGTAATTACAACGTTAGAAATCACTGACAAACTATTTCTAACTTCAATTTATTTTTTTTCTAACTTCAATTTAAAATAAAATTATTTTTAAACAAGTTAAACAGTATAGAATATTTAATTTCCATTTTCAATAAGAATTATTTTAGGTGTTATGTGGAAAAATGATAAATGAACAATATTTTCACTAAAAATCTCCCTTTTGCAAAACTTATTTTCCCAATATAGGTTCTAACATCCTAAATAGCCAAAAGTCACTAGTATATTTAATATGAAATTTCAAAACTAAAAATACAGATGAATTTTTACTAATCTAAAATGTTGATTCCAATCAAAAACACTAAAAATATCCAAATACTAAGAATATCGGATTTAAAAAACATTAACTTTGAATTCCTGACACGTTTAATATTTTTAAAAAAGTGTTAAATTATATTCTGTTTCAAAATGGAAAATGTGCTTATTAACAAATCAGGCTAGAACATTTTCCCAACTAGCAGTGAATTATCCAGATGGCATGGGTATAGTCAAATCATTTCATTAGGCAAAATACTATTCTTTGTAATCTTATTTGAAAATATATAAACCGCATAGAAAAGCAAATACCAGAATATACCATGATCTTTATAAAACCAAATTAAAGTATAAATACATCTACAGAGGTAAATTTATTTTAAAGCAAAGTTTACCTGTTAGGAGATTTTTGTTTATTTGTCCTCCTAGAAAGCCAAGCATTTGTACTACTCTAACCCTTATTTCTTCTAAGGACAGTGCTTCATTCTGCAAATTTGAACAATGAATACATGTGACAATAAAAGAGTTAAAAAGAGAATTATGAGAGGAAAAAATAAACTATTTTACGACCCTGTTATTAATGTCTCTAAATGGCTCATTATATCCTACATACTACTGCCGTTAATATTATTGCAAATTCATGGAAAGAAGTCACATATTTTCCTATTTTGCAGTCAGATATCCATTTCCAAGGCCAGCAGTTCCAAAGTTTCAGCAGGACCCTTTACACCCTTAAAAAATACTGAGGGTCCCCAAAGAACTTTTGTTTATAGTGGGTCATATTTATTAATATTTATCATACTAGAGGTTAAAACCTTGACATTGTTTATTGTTATTTTATTTAAAAATATGAAACGTATTACATGTTAACAAAAGACATATTTTTAGGACAAGTACCTATATTTTCCGAATAAAATTTTAAAAACCTCAGGAAAGTGACACTGTTTCACATTTGTGCAAATCTCTTTACTGTCTGGCTCACTAGAAAACAAATATGGTGATGTTGTCTGGGCCAAACTTGGAAGAGAGGAGAGTATTTTAATAGTCTTCTTAGATAACTGGGGTTATTCCTTGATACTACTCTAAAACTGAATAAGTGGTAAGGTCTGAAACCTTAGCAATGAATTTTTTATAGTTTGTTACATTAAGATCCATTGGTCTATGTTGCACTTTGAGTGGATTTTTTTACCCATGCACGATTTGGTAACATAATGTATGGGTCATCTGAAAATACTGGTTTACTCGGTTATGCAGATTTTCCAAATGTTGACATATTTCATTTCATAAGCAAAAAAACCCATTTGTTTATATCACCAATCTCTTCAGAAAAATCTTTGTAAGTACTGAGAAGCTGTCAAGCTCATGGTTAACGGTTTCAAGTTTTCCAAAATTTAATTTTTGTTTAAAAAGCTTGAATTTTATCATCGGCAACAAATCTCAAATGTTTTCTTTGAAGTGACAGGCTCACTATTTATTTTAGATAAAAATCTCTGCCAAATACTGAATAGCCACAGTTTGTTTTGTCAGTTGTTCTTTCGAGTAAAGATGGTGTTCATGAAATAAGTGGCTACTTGAGCTCACAGCTCAAAGCATCACAAAAGTGCTTTTCCTGAAGACAACTGTCACACTGCACTATGTGGCCGACTGCTTTATGCATACTTCCTGTTTCATCATATAGCACATTAAAAAGACATGCGGTCAAGGGTCAAGATTTATTAAAGTGCTAAGGAACCAACAGTGTTACCCATCATTACACCACAGTGCAAATGTCACTGAGTAAAAATAGTTTTGGCCTTGTACCCTGGAACCCACAGAGGTCCTCACTTCAAGAACCACTCTCATACAGAATAAGGAATTGTGTATCTGTAAAGAAATTTTATTTGCAAAACTTGAGATATGCTCAAGTAATTTTATCTTGCCTTATTTATATGTGATAAAATAATTTAAATATTTTAGACAGCCATTTCCAGTTCCATGCAGTCTCTCAATCAAAAGCTATCAAAGATAATGAGGTAAATAATGAATTTACCCTAGAGCTTGCATTATCAGTTCGAGACATTAAAAGTTTTTCAAATTTTCATTTTTACTTCATATCTAAAATACATTATTTTCTCTATACTGTTTTCTCTCTTTATTCTTTTTTTCTTATTATATGCCACATCTCAAAAACCTGATCTCAAGAAATCATCACCAAAAAACTACAAAAACTGGCATGAATTAAACTGGATAAAATGATATATTTAAGATCTAATATGTAAATGTATCACTCTTACGTACCCATAATATCAAACATATTACTTTTTATTACCCACTAAATACATCTGAAGGTGAAGAAAACAGGAAAACAAGATCAAGACAATAAATCAAAGAGTTAGTATTTCTTATTCTTATGGCTAAAAATATATTGAAATTATTTCTATACTGTAATTTATATATAAGAATTAACATTTTAAATGAAAATTTTTACTTTTCATAAGCATTAGAATCTATTCTCTGCATTGTTTAAAGAAAATATAAGGGATTTCTTACTGATGAAATGTTCTTTGTCTTTTTCAGATGCTTTAATATAACTTTATTAAATCCTTTCTGGGCAGCCCGAGAAAGTGCTGATACTTCCCAATTGTTCTTGGTCTCATCTATCAACAGTAAACAAAAATCAGTTGTAAATAGCATTCACTCATTTTTTTGATGAATACTAGGGAGAACACAGAATACCGCCAAATAGAGGCATTAAAATCCTAATTTTAATTATGGTTAAAATATTGTTTCTACAACAAAAAGAAATTATAGTGGTTGTCCTGGTTTAAATATCATTGTCTACCAAAAGAAACATGGTTCCTTGGAGAAGTGGCTAACTCCAGAGATTGGGCAGACCTGTATATATAAAAGAAGCCTGAACCACTTTGTGGTTCCAGAAGTAAGGAGCTGCTTAAAGAAAAGCAGCCAGCCCCCATTCTTTGTACAGAAGCCAAATCTGGAACAATCTGAGCTTCAAAATTAATAATGATGATAAAAGATTAGAGTCATTGGAAAAATAAGAATCCACAAGTCCCTACTAATAAAATAGGTGAGAAAAGTTACTTCTTACAGTAGAATGCCAATTAGTATACAGGAATGATAGAGTTGAAAAATCACTATTTTGCCACCATCATAGCATTAATGAATATTAGGAAGAATAATCAGGGGACACTTAAACTATTATGGTGAAAACTCAATGAGGAGCAATGAGGAGCTCTAAAGTATCTCCTTTGTGAAATTTTTTTTAGCTGATCATAAACTTAAAGAAAATTTTAAAGTACGGTACAAAACTTCTTTCCTGAACCACCTGAGATTAAAATAACCAACCTGATGTCCCACCACCCCTGAATACTTTAGTCCTGTAAGGACATTCTCCTCCGTGACAGCCGCGCCCCAAATATCCCAATCTGGATATTTATCTTGAGACATGACCCACAATTAATCCTCAGCTCCATCCATGTTCTGGCATTGATCCTAATAATGTCTTTAGTTCAGAGCCACATGTCATATTTAGTTGTCCTGTCTTATTAGTACCCTTTAAACTGAAACAGTTCTTCAGTCTTCCCTTGTATTTCATGATTTGAATACTTAAAAAATTATATGCCAGGAATTTTGTATACTGTTCCTCTATTTGGATTTATCTAATGTTTTCTCATGATTAGATTCAGGTTACAGAAGCCAGTTTAACATTTTACTAGTTCCTTTATTACTACTGAGTTAAATAAATCTTTGACACATGTGCACTTTATACCAGTGCAGAGTTACAATTTTAAAGCTATAAAGATATTTTTCACTAGTTCTGGAGATGCCCAGTGGATTGGCTGACAGAGCCAGGTAAAACTGCTTTGCTGGAAGACACCTCATGGATGGTTTAATACCAGCACATCTTTTCTTGGCTCCAAGAATGAATCCCAAATAATAATAGAAGCTTACACCTGCTTTCTGTTTGTCTCGTTCTCCTCTCTATAATTTTGTGCTTTTGGTTTGTTTCTGCCCAATAAGCTAGTCTCCATGGGTGGGAGCAATAACTAAGAATTTGTCTGCTTACCACTTGACCTTTTGTGTATAGATATTAGAGATCTACTCACTGATGGGACAGAGATGAAGAGAGGATCTGGATTTTTGTTTCATTTTTTTCCCTTTTTTTCTTTGAGCTCCAATTAGTTTAGAATTTCATACACTGGGAAAAACATTTCTTTGATATCTGAACTGGTCAGTGTTTTGTCTCACTCTTGTGTCTCTTGAGCCACGACTCAAATTGCAGAACTGAAGCAATACACTCTGCATCTGCTGGTGTATATATGTGCCTGAATTGACAAAGGCCTTTACTTCTCCCTATGGGCATAATGTTCTCCTGTATTTGGAGGGTATTAATAGATTAGATTATAAAGTCTCTTCAAAGAGCTCTGTTGTGCCTTATATAGGTAAAATGTAAAATGAATGTTCCTGAAATTCTGTGAAAATACTTTCAGCATTCACTATAATGCTTTAAATGTGCATACTTTTTTTTTAAATGTGCATACTTTAAAAAAATCTTAGAAAAACTAATTCAGAAACATTTTAGGAAACGACATTACATAATTAAGGCACATCTTTGGTAAATGAAACAAGTTTAATAATTTTAGTTTAAATTTAAAATGGGCATTCTTAAGACGGTGGGAGAGTAGAGGACCTTGTTTCATCTGGTCCCTCAAAGTTAGCTGGATATCTATCAACCATTCTGAACAACCATGAATTCAGCCTGAGATATAAGAAAATTTATCTGGAACTCTACAAGCAGAAAAACAACTGCTTTTTGCAAGGTCAGAGGTGCGGAGTTGTGAATTTGCAGGGAAATATTGGAAGATAAACAGAAGGGGGAGGGAGCCTCCGTAAGCTGGTTACTGGAAAGTGATATAACACTGGAGTGCAAAACTGGAACCCTTAGAAATCTGCTCCAGTGAGACATCCCTTTCTAAAAGGGGCTCAGGGAATGAAAAGGGCAGAATTCTAGGTGGGTCGTTGTAGTCTCAAGATCCCAGAAGACACAGAAAAAACCAGGGTGCCTGAATTGATAGCCCAAGAAGTGGGAGCTGGGAAATTGGTTATGGTCAGCAAGCCCAGGAGGGACTCTCATCTCTGGTCGCCATAAACTGCAAGCCAGTAGGGCCAGTAGGGAGATGGCTCTTTGACTGAGCACCCTGAAAAGGACTAGAACGTGCAGGCCATTTATGATCCCAAGAGGGACGAAATGGCTGCATGCATGACTGGACAACAGCCTGCAGGGTGACGGTGGCCCTGGACAGCCAGTAGGGCGGTACCCAACTGTGACCTGAGAGCAGTAGAGCAGGGTGTGTGCACGAGCCCACAACCGCTCACAGTTGCAAAGACACAAAGCACAGAGGTGCTCTTGGGTCCCTGGAACGCCCCCTCTGGGAGAGTTGCAATGGGGGCGAACCATGGGAGTCTACAGACTTTGGCACACACTGAAGCGGAAATGATTTGACCTGGAGGGTTTATCGAAAAGGGAGGACCGCGATCTTGCGGCTCTGGGTCGGAGATCCAGGCATGGCCATTTTTGCTCTGACCCTCTCAAGGGGCATGGAAAGCTGCCAGGGAACAGAAGCCACACAGATGACCAGCTTACATTAAAGCCCATTCCCCTGACAAGGGATGGGCCAACTCTGCCAGGCAAAGATACCTGAGAATGAACACAGCAGGCTCCTCGGAGAAGACAGACTGGAAGTACAGGTGAATGACAAGCTTATGGATCCCACAAGACTGTAAAACTCTAGCACCAGCGGAAAATAGTAAATTGAGCTCCAGGTATTTCCTCATTACTTGTTTATCCTTCAGTCGAAAATTTTCCCTTTTTTTTTTTTTTTTACCTTTTTGCTGTTTCAACTAAATTCTTATTTTACCAACTTAGGTTTTTAAGTCACTTTTTAACTTTTATTTTTTCACATCTACATATATATATGTTTCATTCTAGTCCTTCTTTTATTCTATTCAATTTTACATATAATAAAGTTTTGCTTTCTTTGCAATTTTGGGATATAGTGTCTTCAAACACACAGACCAAATTTCAATCAGGAACAAGTGAATCACCCTGCTTTGTCCACCCTGTGAGATTAGAGTTTCTCTTCCCCACCCTTTTTTTTTTTAAGATTTTATTTATTTATTCATGAGAGACAGAGAGAGAGAGAGAGCGAGGCAGAGGGAGATGCAGGCTCCCCGCTGAACAGGGAGCCCAATGCGGGACTCGATCCCAGGACTCCGGGATCATGACTTGAGCCAAAGGCAGACGCTTAACCATCTGAGCCACCCAGGTGCCATTCCCCACCCTTTTTTATCATTTAGATTCATTTTAGCTTTGTTTTCTTTGCTGCAGTGGCATCCAATCACTTTGGATTTTTTTCTAGGGTGCATTTTGCTTGGGTTGTGGTTGATATTTGGACTCTGTTCATTCACTCACTCATCCTTCCCTAGACAGAATGACTAGAAGGAGGAATTCACAACAATGGAAAGAACTAGAGGCAATATTCTCTGCCACAGAGCTAATCAATATGGATATAAGTAAGATGTCAGAGATGGAATTCAGGAAGGCAATTACAAAGCTAATAGCTAGGCTTGAAAAAACATAAATGACAATACAGAATCTCTAAGGGCGGAAATGAGATCTAATCAGGCTGAACTTAAAAATGCTATGAATGAGATGCAGTCTAAATTGGATGCTCTAATAGCTAGGGTCAACGAATCAGAAGAGAGAATAAGTGATCTAGAGCACAGACTGATGGAAAGGAAGGAAGCTGAGGAAAAGAGAGAAAGACAACTAATAGCCTATGAAGGGCTTCGAGAATTTAATGATGCCTTGAAACAAACCAATGTCAGAATTATTGGGATCAAGAGAATGTTGAGAAAGAGAGGGCTAGAAGGAACATTTGAGCAAATCATGGCTGAGACCTTTCCTAAATTGGGGAAGGAAACAAGCATTCACATCCAAGAGGCAGAGAGGACCACTCCCAACATCAATAAAAACAGATCAACACCCCGACATATAATAGTGAAGCTTGCAAATCACAGAGAAAAAGAAGCTATCCTGAGAGCAGCTAGGAAGAGGAGGTTCCTTTATGTATAGAGGGAGGAACATTAGAATAACATCAGACCTATCCACAGAAACCTGGCAAGCCAGAAAGGGCTGGCAAGATATATTCAGGGTACTAAATGAGAAAAACATGCAGCCAAGAATACTTTATCCACGAAGGCTGTCATTCAGAACTGAAAGAGAGGTAGTTTGCAGAAAAGACGGAAACTGAAAGAACATGCGACCACCAAGCCAGCCCTGCAAGAAATATTAAGGGAGATTCTGTAAGCAAAGAGAGAGCCCATGAGTAACACAGACCAGAAAGTAACAGAGACAGGCTACAGAAACAGGCACTTTAGAGGTAATACAAGGTCACTAAATTCATACCTTTCATTAGCTACTCTGAATGTAAATGGACTAAATCCTCCAACCAAAAGACACAGGGTATCAGATTGGATAAAAAAGCAAGAACCATCCATATGCTGTCTACAAGAGACTCGAGGCTCATTTTAGACCTAAAGTCACCTCCAGACTGAAAGAGAAGGGTTGGAGAAACATTTGCCACACTAATGGACCTCAAAAGAAAGCTGGTGTGGCAATCCTTGTATTAAACAAATTAGATTTTAAACCAAAGACTGTAGTAAGAGATATAGAGGGACACTAAATCATACTTAAAGGGCCTATCCAACAAGATTTAACAATTATAAATATCTATGCCCCCAACATGGGAGCAATCAATTATATAAACCAATTAATAACCAAAATAAACACACACATTGATAATAATACATTAAGAGTAGGAGACTTCAATACTCCACTCACAGCAATGGACAGATCATCTAAGCAGAACAACAAAGAAACAAGGGCTTTGAATGACACACTGGACCAGATGGATTTCACAGATACATATAGAACATTCCATCCTAAATCAACAGAATGCTCTTCTTCTTGAGTGCACATGGAACTTTCTCCAGAATAGATCACATACTGGGTCACAAATCAGGTCTCAACCAATACCAAAAGATTGAGATGATTCCATGCATATTTTCAGACCACAATGCTTTGAAACTGGACCTCAATCACAAGAAGAAATTGAGAAGAAACTCAAACATTTGGAGGTTAAAGAGCATCCTGATAAAAGAATGAATGAGTCAACCAGGAAATTAAAGAGGAACTCAGATAATTCATTGAAACTAATGAGAAGGAAAACACATTGATTTAAAACCTATGGGACACAGCAAAGGTGGTCCTAAGACGGAAGTACATAGCCATCCAAGCCTCTCTCAAAAAATTATAAAAATCCCAAACACACAAGCTAACATTACACCTAAATGACCTGGAGAAAGAACAGCAAATAAAGCCTAAACCAAGCAGGGGAAGAGAAATAATAAATATTAGAGCAGAAATCAATGAAATAGAAATCCGAAAAACAGCAGAGCAGATCAACAAAACAAGAAGCTGGTTCTCTGAATGAATTAATAAGATTGGTACACCTCTGGCCAGACTTATCCAAAAGAAAGAGAAAGGACCCCAATTAATAAAATCATGAACGAAAGGGGAGAGACTGACTAATACCAGGGAAACACAGACAACTGTTAGAAATTACTACCAGCAACTATATGCAAACCAATTCAGCAATCTGGAAAAAATGGATCCATTCCCGGAAACTTACAAACTACCAACACTGAAACAGGAAGAAATAGACAATCTGAACAGACCAATAACCAGTAAGGAAATTGAAGCAGTAATCAAAAACCTCCCAAAAAACAAGAGTCCAATGCCAGATGGCTTCCCAGGGGAATTCTACTAAACATTTAAAGACCACCTAATACCTATTCTTCTGAAGCTTTTTCAAAAAAAGAAATGGAAGGAAAACTTCCAAACTCGTTCTGTGAAGCCAGCATTACCCTGATCCCCAAACCAGAAAAAATCCCATCAAAAAGTAGAATTACAGATTAATAATATCCCTGATGAACATGGACGCCAAAATACCAAGATCCTAGCCAACAGGATCCAACAGTACCTAGAAAGGATTATTCATCACGACCAGCTGGGATTTATTCCTGGGATGCAAAGGTGGTTCAACATTTGCAAATTAATCAACATGATAGAACATATTAATAAAAGAAAAGACAAGGACCATAATCCTCTCAATTCATGCAGAGAAAGCATTCAACAAAACAGAGCATCCTTACTGATTAAAACTCTTCAAAGTATAGGGATAGAGGGAACACACCTCCATATCATAAAAGCCATCCATGCAAAGCCCACAGTGAATATCATTCTCAATGGGGAAAAACTCAGAGCTTTTCCATTAAGGTCAGGAACATGGCAGGGATGTCCACTCTCACCACTGCTATTCAACATAGTACTAGAAGTCCTAGCCTCAGCAATCAAACAAAAAAAGAAATAAAAGGCATCCAAATTGGCAAAGAAGAAGTCAAACTCTGTCTTTGCAGATGACATGATACTTTATGTGGAAAACCCAAAAGATTCCACTGCAAAATTGCTAGAACTCATACAGCAATTCAACAACATGGCAAGATACAAAATCAATGCACAGACATCAGTTGCATTTCTATACACTAACAACATGACTGAACAAAGAGAAATCGAGGAATCAATTCCATTTACAACAGCACCAAAAACCGTAAGGTACCTAGGAATAAACCTAACCAAAGAGGAAAGGATCTGTACTCTAGAAACTACAGAACACTTATGAAAGAAATCGAGGAAGACACAAAGAGATGGAAAAACATTCCATGTTCACGGACTGGAAGAATAAATTGTTAAAATGTCTGCTGCCCAGAGCAATCTACACACTCAATGCAACTCCTGTCAAAATACCAAGAACATTTTTCACAGAGCTGGAACATATAATCCTAAAATTTGTATGGAACCAGAAAAGATCTTGTATCGCCAGGGAATTCTTGAAAAAGAAAACCAAAGCTGGGGGCATAACAATGCCTGACTTCCAGCTATATTACAAAGCAGTGATCATTAAGACAACCTGGTACTGGCACAAAAACAGACACATAGATCAATGGAAAAGAATAGAGAACCCAGAAATGGTCCCTCATCTCTATGGCCAACTAGTCTTCAACAAAGCAGGAAAGAATATCCAATGGAAAGTCTCTTCAGTAAATGGTGCTGGGAAAATTGGACAGCCACATGCAGAAGAATGCAACTGGACCATTCTCTTACACCATACACAAAGATAAACTCAAAATGGATGAAAGACCTAAACGTGAGACAGAAATTCATCAAAATCTAGAGGAGAAGATAGGCAGTAACCTCTTTGACCTCAACCACAGAAACTTCTTGCAAGACATGTCTCTAAAGCCAAAGGAAACGAAAGCAAAAATAAACTATCGGGACTTCATCAGGATAAAAAGCTTCTGCATAGCAAAGGATACAGTCAAAACTAAAAGGCAACCTATGGAATGGGAGAAAATATTTGCAAATCACATAACAGATAAAGGGATGGTAACCAAGGTCTATAAAGACTTTATCAAACCCAACACCCAAAAAACAAATAATCCAGTCAAGAAACTGGCAGAAGACATGAACAGACACTTCTCCAAAGAAGACATACTAATGGCCAACAGACACATGAAAAATTGCTCCACATCACTCAGCATCAGGGAAATACAAATCAAAACCACAATGAGATACCACTTCAGACCAGTTAGAATGACTAATATTAACAAGACAGGGAATAACAAATGTTGGTGAGGATGTGGAGAAAGCAGAACCCTCTTACACTGTTGATGGGATTGCAAGCTGGTACAGGCACTCTGGAAAGCAGTATGGAGGTTCCTCAAGAAGTTAAAAATAGAGCTGCCCCACGACCCAGCAACTGCACTACTGGGTAATTACCCAAAGATACAGATGTAGTGAAAAGAAGGGGCACCCCAATGCTCATAGCAGTGATTTCCCCAATCAACTTTTTTGGTTCCCCGAAGTGTGAAAGGAACCAAGATGTCTTTCAATGGATGAATGGATAAAGACATGGTTCATACATACAATGGAATATTACTCAGCCATCAGAAAGGATGAATACCTACCATTTACAACCACATAGATGGAACTGGAGGGTATTATGTTAAGCGAAAGTAGTCAATCAGAGAAAGACAACTATCATATAATCCCTCATATGAGGAATTTGAGAGGCAGGGCGGGGGGGTTTTGGGAGGTAGGGAAGGAAAAAATGAAACAAGATGGGACTGGGGAGGGAGACAAACTATAAGAAACTCTTAATCTCAGGAAACAAACTGAAGGTTGCTGGGGGGGTGGGGGGGTAGTAGGGTGGCTGAGTTATGGACAGTGGGGAGGGTACGTGCTATGGTGAGTGCTGTGAATTGTGTAAAACTGATGATTCACAGACCTGTACCCCTGAAGCAAATAATACATTATATGTTAATAAAAAAAAAAAATCCATGTGATTGCAGAGCCACAAAATATATACACATATACATATATATATGTATAACAAGGCAGGACTTTGGGATCACGTTAATGAATGTGTGTATGTTGCCACCTGGAGTTGTAGAAGGATGGCTGCAGACAATAGTGTCACGTGCTCACGAGTTCTGAGAGTCTGAGAAAGTCTGTGAGTATGGAAGACAATTCTCAATTATTCACTCCATGTTTTTTGGGAAAAAATTTGTAATAAGTGTATTTGATGAGCTGTCAAAGCTACAGTAGCAGAAATTGCAGAAATAGAATTTTGGGGGGCGCCTGGGTGGCTCAGTTGTTAAGCGTCTGCCTTTGGCTCAGGTCATGATCCCAGCGTCCTGGGATCGAGCCCTGTGTCAGGCTCCCTGCTCAGCGGGAATCATGTTTCTCCCTCTCCCACTCTCCCTGCTTGTGTTCCCTCTCTGGCTGTCTGTCAAATAAATAAGTAAATAAAATATTAGGGGAAAAAAAAGAAATACAATTTTGGGTGTGGTTTGGTTCTCAAGTTAGGAGAGTAATTTTCTCACAAACTCAGGCTTTTTGGTGTGTGGACCGCTTTTCACAATTGGCACTTAGTAGGACTCAAACAGATCTTTGCGTATGTGAGTTAGCACTAGCAATAGTTAAAGTGAAAACCCATTTTTTAAGGACTTACTGACTTGAAGGTCATGCTAACATGCATAACATCTAAGATGTTAGCAGTACTTAGTATTAGTTTGAGAAGTTTTCATCTCACGAACTCCCTAAGACAAATTGCTGTTTTAAGGTTGGGCTTATGTTTGCTTTTGTTGTCCTTGCCTGAGGAGACAGAAGATAATATTGCTTAAAGTTCAACAGTTTACTGTTTACATTTTAGGCAATTTTATGAATTCGGATCTTACATTTAGGTCTCTAATCCATTTTGAGATTATCTTTGTCTATGGTCCAGTCTCATTCTTCTACATGCAACTCTCTAGTTTTCCCAGCACCATTTATTGAAGAGACTGTCCTTTCCCCATTGTATATTCTTACCTCCTTAGTGTAGATTAATTGACCACATATGGGTGAGTTGATTTCTGGGCTCTCCATTCTATTCCACTGATCTATGTGTGTGTTTGTGCCAGTATAATACTTTTTGATTACTAAGCTTTGTAGTACCATTTGAAATCTGGGAGTGTGATATCTCTAGCTTTATCCTTCTTTCTCAAGATGGCTTTGGCTATTTGGGGTCTTCTGTGGTTCATACAAATTTGGGGAGTATTTGTTCTATTCTGTGAAAAATGCTATTGGTATTTTGAAAGAGACTGCATTGAATCTGTAAATTGATTTGAATAGTATAGATATTTTAACAATATTAATTCTTCCAATCCATGAGCAGGGTTTATCTTTCCATTTATTTGTGCCATCTTCAATTTCTTCCATCAACATCTTATAGCTTTCAGAGTACAGGTCTTTCACCTCATTAGTTATTCCTAGGTATTTTATTCTTTTCGAGGCAATTAAAAATAGAATTTTCTTAATTCTTCTGACAGTTCTTTACCAGTATACAAAAATGCAACAGATTTCTGTATATTAATTCTGTATCCTGCAAGTTCCCAATTAATGGATAAGTTTTTTAGTGGTGTCCTTAGGGTTTTCTATATATAGTATCATGTCACCTGCAAATCGTTACAGTTTTACATGTTTTACTTCTTCCTTACCTGTCTGGATGCCTCTTATTTTTTGGTCTGATTACTATGGCTAGGACACCAGTACCACACCGAATAAAAGTGGTGCAAGCTGACATCCTTGTCTTTTTCCTGATCTTAAAGGAAAAGCTTTTCACCTTTTACCACAGAGTATGATGTTAGCTGTGAGTCTGTCATACACAGACTTTATTGTGTTGAGGTATGTTCCCTCTATACCCACTTGGTGGAGATTTTTTATCATAAATGGATGCTGAATTGTGTCACGATTTGTCCTACAGAATGTCCTAGCGAATGTCCCCACATGCAATCAAAAAGAATGCATATTCTGCTGTTTTGGGATGGAATGTTCTATATATATCTACGAAGTCCACCCAGTCCAATGTGTCATTTAAGGCCACTGTTTCCTTATTCTCTGTATGAATGATTGATTTATCCACTGATGTAAGCGGGGTTTTAAAGTCTGCTACTACTCTTGTATTATTGCTGATTTCTCCCTTTGTAAATTTTTGCTTTACATATTTAGGTGTTCCTATGTTGGGTACACAGATATTTTCAATTGTTATGTACCCCTGTTGGATTGATTCCTTTACCATCATGTAATGAGCTTGTCTCTTGTTATAGTCTTCTTTTGAAGGCTATTTTGTCTCACATTTTTTAAAAAAAGTCAACACACAAAAAAATCAATATTTATAAAAATAAAATTTAAAAAAAAAAAGGTCTATTTTGTACGACAGAAGTACCACTACCCTGGCTTTTCTTTCCTCTTCATTTCCAGTTGCATAGAGGCTCTTTCCATCCCTTCACTTTCAGTCTGTATTTGTCTTTTTGTCTTTTGGTCTGAAGTGAGTCATTACAGGCAGCATATTGATGGGAGTTACTTTTTTTAATCCATTCACCCTCTGTCTTTTGGCTGGAGCATTAGTCCACTTACATTTAAAGTAATTATTGATAGGTATGTACTTATTGCCATTTTGTTCATTGTTCTCTGGTGTTACAGTTCCCATTCCTTTCCTCTTATTCTCCTCCCTTGTGATATGATGACTTTCAGTGTTGTATTTGGGTTCCTTTCTCTTTAATATTTGTGTACCTATTATAGGTTTTTGAATTGTGGTTACCATGAGGTTCCTAACACCCTATTTTAAGTTGATGGTCCCTAGGGGCACGTAGGTGGCTTAGTCGGTTAAGCATCTGCCTTCAGCTCAGGCCATGATCTCGGGGTCCTTGGATTGAGCCCCACATCAGGCTCCCAGCTCAGTGGGGAGCCTGCTTCTACCTCTCCCTCTGCCTCCACCTCCTGCTCATGCTCTGTCTCTCTCAAATAAAAAAAATCTAAAAAAAAAAATTGATGGTCACTTAAGATGGAACATATTCTAAAAGTAGCACATTTTTACTTCCCTAATGTTTTGTTTTTTATTTAATATTTTACATCTCTTTATTTTTTATATCTCTTAACTAATTATCATAGATACGACTGATTTTACTACTTTTGTTTTCTAATCTTCATATTAGCTTTACAAGTGATTAATCCACTATCTTCACTATGTATTTACCTTTACTAATGAGATTTGTACTATTATATATTTTCTTGTTACTAATTAATGCCCTTGCTTTTCAACTTAAAGAAGTCCCTTTAACATTTCTTGTAAGGTCTGTTTTATAGTGATAAACTTCTTCAGTTTGTCTGAGAAACCTCTCTCGATCCTTTAATTCTGAATGATAACCTCACTGGGAAGAGTATTCTTGATTGTAGGGTTTTTTTTTTCATCATTTTAAAAATATCATGCCACTCTCCTCTGGCCTACAAAGTTTCGGCTGAAAAATCAGTTCATAAACTTACAGGGTTTTATTTCAAATTAGTAGTTGCTTTTCTCTTGCTGCTTTTAAGACTGTATTGCTATTTTTTTGCCATTTTAATTATGTAGCTTGCTATGGACCTCTTTGGGTTCATCTTGTTTGGATCTCTCTGTTCTTCCTGGACCTGGATGTCTGTTTCCTACCAAGGTTAGGGAAGGTTTCGGCCATTATTTATTCAAGTAAAATTTCTGCCCCTTTGTCTACTTCTTCTGGACTCCCAAAGTGCCTGTGTTAGTATGCTTGATGTTGCCCCCAAAGAGCCCTTATTCTCATTTTTAGAAGTTCATTTTTCTCTTCCTGTCATTTTCCTGTTTCATTTAATTTCCACCACCCTGTCCTTACCACCCTGTAGTAATTTCCACCACCCTGTCCTTACCACCCTGTAGTAATTTCTACCACCCTGTCCTTACCACCCTATAGTAATTTCCATCACCCTGTCTTTCCACAACCCTGTCTTCACTGATCTGTTCTTTTGGATCATCTAATTCTGCTGGCTATGAGGGCTGACTATGACTGTTCTGGGTACACTGGTGGTGTGGCTGCCCCTGCAAGGCAGGAGCTGATGGTGGGGAAGCAGTCCTGGCTGAGGCTGCCAACAAAGTGTGGTAGGGTTGGAACCTCTTGGGGTTGGGGAGCACTGGTCTGGGCCAAAGTCACCTGCTAGTACAGTGAGGTGGGAGCCATTTTGGAGGGGTGCCTGCCAAGGTGGGCAGGTTGCACAGGGCTGGTTCACAGAGGAACACCAGGACAGGGTGAATGGTGCCAGCAAGAGTGTCAGACCTGGCATCAACACTTCCATTCCCAGAAAAAGTTCCTACATACCCCTGCCCCTTCAGCACACACTCTAAAATCAGCCAATTACTCTCCTTCACATATAGCCCAGGTGTTTTTCAAACTGCTTTCTTTGTGCTCAGTCTCAGAGTGAGTGAGTCTGTGTACAGGCCCTTTAAGAGTGCAGTCTTGGTTTCCCATAGCCTTCCGGCTCTTCCAGAACTAAGTCTCAGTAGTTTTGAAAACCATGTATCATGGGGCTCATTTTCCTGGTACAGGTTTCCAGGGAAGGGGTGCCTAATATAGGGCTTGAACCCTTTGCTCCTCGAGGAGGACCTCTACACCTATGATATCCCTCCTGCTGTGGGTCATTGCACTGGGGGTAAGGGTCTCGGCCAGTCTTCATCTCTGCCCTTCCTGTCTCAGTGTGACTTTTTCTTTATCTTTAGCTGTAAAAGACCTGTTTTGTTAGTCACAAGTCATTCTCAGAGAGAGGTGCTCTATATGTGATTGTAGCTTGGTATGTCCATGGGAGGAAGTGCACTCAGGATACTCCCACTCCACTATCTTGATCCTCCCCTGTGACTATCTTCTTTTGCTGACCCAAATTTTCCCCAGTTTGACCTCCAACTTTTCTCCATCATTATTTGAACACTTCCTTAATTTCCTAATGTCTCAGAAAACATGATATTCTAGGTTTATCTTGTATATTCCCAGTCCTAAGCTGGAGCCAGTCATCTCTCCAAGGAGTACTAGTTTCTTTTAGTGTAAAATGACATTTAGAAGCTATAATCTGGGCAGTAGGTTTGCTCATTACTATTAAGGTATCACTACTCCAAGGCAGGTCCTTTCAGTGAACTGATCGGAAATATATGCATGTATTACACACACACACGCACGTGCACGCATGCTTTCATCTCTATTGCTACCTTTACTTGTCCATATATGTATGCGTGTGTGTGTTCATGTGAGAGAAAAGAGAAAAAGAGAGAGAGAGAAAGGAAGAGAAAAAGAGAGAGGGGGAGGGATGGAGGGAGAACGATTTCACACTGATACATTCACTTCCTATCCAATACCATAGGGTTCACTTTAGTTTTCTCTATTTGTTACTCCCCTCTCTAACAAAGAGAAACCTGGTTTCCATTAACCTTAATCTATTTATTTGATCAATCCCCCATATGTCACATTCCCCATCCTGCTTTGACCCCCATACCCTATAAGGCTGCCCCAACATGTGGGCGCCCCCTACCCTGCTCCAGCTCTGACACCCATGCCAGGCTGCCTTTCGGGACTGTCCTCCTTATGTTCCTGGGGGGCACCACTGCTACCCTAATACCTAACTTCCTCTGTACCACCTGAAGGTCTTAGGACTGAATTACTTTAGGAAGAGGAGAGGAAGAGTTTAACTTCCACAAAGTGAAAACAGTCAATTTACAGTTAGAAAAACATGGAGCAGAAACTCGCTAACCAAATGGTCAAAATGAACATGACTGGTAATGGCACCAATTACCATCATGATGCTGTGAGGAGGCCATAGCGTCAGTTCTGGGTGTTTCTGTCAAAACAGCACAACTGAATCCTATTATGAGAAAACATCGGGACAAGCCCACATTGAAAACATATGGCCTATAATCTTCAAAAATGTCAACGTTATGATAACTAAGAAAGGCTGAAGAGATACCCACATTCAAGGAAGCTAAGGCACTATGACTATTAAGTGAAACATGATCCTAGACTGAATTCTGCACCAGGAAAAATACAGCTACAAAAGAAAATACTGGGACAACTAAGAAATCTACATATGGACTGTAGATTAGAAAAGAATAATGTACCCATGTTATTTTTCCTGATTTTGATAATGATACCATGGTTATGTAAAATAATGTCCTCATTCTTAAGAAATACACATGTGGGGCACCTGAGTGGCTCAGTCGGTTAAGCGACCAACACTTGGTTTCGGTTTGGGTCGTGATCTCAGGGTTGTGGGGTTGAGCCCCGCATCAGGCTCCGTGCTCAGCGAAGAGTCTGCTTGTCCCTCTCTTTCTGCTCCTCCCCCTGCTCAAGCTCTGTCTCTCTAAAATAAATAAAATCTTTAAAAAAAAAAAAAAAAAAGAAATACACATTGCAACATTTAGGCATAAATATCCATGGTTCCTGCAACTTACTCATAAAGGGTTCAGAAAAAAATGTCATGTATAAACACACACACATATATTATCTCGCAATACAAGGAAAGTACATGTAACAATAAAGCACAGGAAACAAAACCTTACTTGTGGAATCTGTGTAAAGAGTATACAGGAGTTCCTTTCACTATTAATGCAACTATCCTGAAAGTTTGATCATTTCAAATAAAACATTACTAAAATAGTAGTTGTCTGTAAGATTATGGATTTTCTTTTGATTTTACCCACTCTCTGTTTTTCCCTATCTTCTAATTATCTAGAATACACATATTTATGAGTAAATCTTTTGCTTAAAAGAAACAGTATCTTCCCTTATTAATTTAAAAGAAACATAAATCTTTTCCTTTTTTTCTCTTAAAGATTTTATTTATTTATTTGAGAGAGAGAAAGCACGAGTGGGGAGAGAGGCAGAGAAAGAGGAAGAGGGAGAAGCAAACTCCCTGCTGAGCAGGAAGCTTGATACAGACCTTGATTCCAGGACCCTAAGATCGCGACCTGAGCCGAGGTCAGACACCTAACTGACTGAGTCACCCAAGCACCCCAAAATAAACATAAATCTTTTCAATGAGCTAACTGACAGAACTAAATTCCCAAAAGCAAAAAGTACCATTTGCTACTAGATAGATTCATTTTTTTAAACTAAGTCCATGTAGGGGCGCTTGGGTGGCTCAGTTGTTAGGCGCCTTTGGCTTGGGGGTCCTGGGATCAAGCCCCACATCAGGCTCTCTGCTTGGTGGGAGGCCTGCTTCTCCCTCTCCCCCTGCTTGTATTCTGTCTCTTGCTCTCTGTCAAATAAATAAATAAAATCTTTAAAAAATAAACTAAGTCCACGTATTTTTAGTGATTTACTCAAATAGCAGCAATCCTTACATAATGTGAATTTTAAAAGCCTAAGTAAGCTATACACATTAACTAGCTTATATATATATTTTTGTCTCTAAATAATGCTTGTTATTTCTAGCATTTATAGAAAATCCCTCAAAATTGTGACTCTTCTTAAACTCTGAATATGCATCAAGGGTGTCATAAAAACCAGACTCAGTGAATAAAATGTGTCACAGAACTTCCACCTAATGTTTCCAAACCAACAAAACTTAAGTTGAACAAAAAAAATGATTTACATGGTTTTACAAATTAACACTAATTTTCCACTTAATTCACTTAAATTTTTCATGATCGTAATATTTAAATTCTTAGCAATATTTCAGTGTCTTTCTCCAATCTGAATCTTTCTGCTCCATCTAATGACAATGTCCATCTTCATTCTGGTTCAAGTAAATCTGTCCTCCTGAACTCTTAATTACTACTTTTCTTTGTTTCTTTAAATTAAGAAGGGAAGATATTGTGATTCTTTTAAGGAAAGGATTTATCTATTCATAAATGTGTATTCTAGATAATTAGAAGATAGGGAAAAACAGAGTGGGTAAAATTAAAAGACTCCTTTGAATCTTTTCCCAAACCTATTTCTATGATAATTCTTCATAACTGGCTAACATTAGTGCTTCATCAATTATATTTGGAAAACCAGTAAAACTCAACAAAATGTAAAATTAGTATTGAATTTTTATAGTTTTAATTACAATTTAACAATTTATTTATTTATTGCAAGGCAGTGTATTAGGATTTATAAGGAGTTTAAGATATTAGAGATAGAGTTCTTGCCCTTGAAGATTTTATAAATCTTGGTAGGATAAAAGTGAATAAAATGAAAAAAAGGTTTAATACCTCAGTTATACGTCCCAGTGTTATTTATGTCCCAATTATATTGACTAAATTAGGGAGATAACAAAAATATCAATCAAACATATTTTGAATATGTTCAAATTTCAGAAGTTACAAAAATACAAATAGTCCTATTAAAGTTATTACATTACCATTTTATTTAAGATACACATCACAATTCTTCTAAACCTTACCTGATAAGGCTGAAGTTTTCAGATATCCATCAAGGCTGGGTAAAATGTCTTTATAATGGGGCTGAATTACATGTTTGCAGATGTAAAGTGACCATTCTTCTAGGGCATTCAGGGCTACTTCTGCCAATGGGGTATAGCTCAGGCCCAGTTTAAAAGCCATCTATATATTAATATAAACAAGGTAAACTGAAATGCAGAGAATTTAACATTTATAGAAAAAAACACCAATTAGTTTTGGTTTCTAATGAATAAACTCTTCTACTGGAGGTAAGTAGGTGCATCCCAGGTCATTACAGGGAAAACAAGCACCACCAGTCTATGTAGTTGGTGTTATACTTCCGACTTTCAAAACACAGGTTTAATCCTCATGTCCACCTTATAAGGGAAGCTCTGAGAGGCCAAGCCAAGTGTCCTAAGTCCCAAAGCTATTAAGTGGCAGAACCAGGGGTGTCTCATGGGTACGCACCAACCGTAACTGCAGTGGCAAAACCTTAATACCATGTTTTCTAGAAAGCAGAACATTACGTGAAGAAAATGTATTTGCTTAAGACAATGCATCTACCTGCAATGCAGGAACGTAGGCTCTAATATCAAGTTCAATGATGTCATGTGGCAGGGACAGAATAAAGGTCAAACAGGAGGCCAAAAGTTCATCTTTGTATTGCTTCATTTTAACTGATACCTTAACAAGAAAGAAGAGAAACAGTGCTATGAACCTGGAGCCTATAATTTTAAAATCAACTAAAAAAATATTTACCCTATTCTCAAATATAAAAAGTGATCATGCAGCTTTTATATGACATAGTTTAGTTTACAAATTAATGATCTCCAGGAAAAGTTCATTTGTTGAAGTACTTAATTCTCATCATAAGAGAGCTAAAGAATCCATTCATTTCAAATTGACATCATCCAAGCTGTATCATGAAAACTCAAGGGACTTTTGAAACACAATGATTTCCTCTACTGGTGTTTCCTAATCCCTTAATCCCAATCTGGATTAAGCAAACCAATTTTTAAGTAATTAGACAATTTATGATCACTAAGATTTTTTTTTATCAACATACTCTCCTTTTTAAATAGCCCATGATAACACTGCATAAATCATTTAAAAGTTACCTCTTTACCAAATTTTGCAAGCAAAGCGAAGCAAAAATACTTTTCTGGATCCTCAGGAGACTGTGTCTGACTCCTCAGACCAACTCCCTGTTGAATAAAGCAGTAAATCAGTAAAGTGAACAATAATCATGGATTTGTATGTCCTAATCTAGCTGTTCCCAGTCTTACTTCTAAGGAGTGAATCCATTTTCACTTTGATAGGGTCTTGCGCAGAGAGGAAAAAAAATTGGTTCCAATAACACTTCAGGCAGAGGTCAGTGAGAAACAAAGCATAAGATGGAAAGTGAACGGCTGGTCAAAAGCCAGAGGCCTAGCTTAATCTATTCCCCCTTCCCTGTCTTCCAACACATACACCTATGACCCAAGAGAACTGTTCACCTTGTAACAAACCAGCTGGACCACTCATAATTGACTAGGGTGCTAGGTATACTAATTCAGCTATCCTCAAATGTTGCTAGCCACCAGACGACCTGGGTGGTTTGTTACCACAGATTGCTCAGCCTTACCCCCAGAGTTTCTGATTGGATAAGTCTGGAAAGGGCATAGATTTCCAAAGTAATGCTGATACTGGTCCTACGACCATACTTTGAGAACCTCTGTTAATCTAACCTTATTAGCCGGGTGCTTGTAAATCAGAACAGAAAATGTTATTAACTTTTTTAACAATGTCATTCAATCGCCACTCACATTATCAGTTTTTAAAAGTATGTAAAATAGAGATTTTGAAAACTGCAATACACTATAATCTTTTATAATGCCTTTATACATATTCATGCAACCTAAAAAACACTAGAATATTCAATGCTCCCATAAAAAAACACTTACCTCAAAATACTTTATTCTCTTGGCATTTCTCATAGCAACAGAGAGCAATTTGTAGAAACCACTGATGAGAGGCAACCGTGTAGACAGCAAAATTAATTCATATGCAAATGAATGTACCCATGGCTCAAAAAATTCTACATGTTTCTCAGGAAGAATCTCTCTGTAAAAACAAATTAAAAGCTTAATGTAGAATTTTTTACCATATATTTTTATTCAGCTTCAAAATTATAAGGAATATAACCAAAAAGGTATATGATTCCATTATATAAACATTTTCATATTCCTTTTTTCCCTACCTGAGCATCTTTTAAAGAGAAAAACAATGGTAATTCTAAGCTGAAACGTTTAGATATATTTTAATGATTCATATAAGCAAACTTAGAGTTTAATTCTTTTAGTATTTCATTTCATACATCTATGTAAGTGGTTTTCCTATATTACAGCCAATAACTGGTGATTTCCACCCTTAAATAATTAGAATTTTTAAAAATACCTGCAAAATTCCACCAGGTTAATGAAAGCTGAAAAATCTTTGGGTTTAGCAGGATGCAAGTTAGCAGCTGGATCTGAGGTCGGGATCATCCAAACATCAGTAGCTTCGTTTTCATCCTTAAAAGTAGATGTACCCAAACAAACATTGTATCAAAGTGAGAAAGGTATAGATGGGTCCTCAATTAAAATTACGACAAATAAAATTTAATAAAGCTGACAGAGCTTGCAGAAAACATTCAAGAAAAGGACACATAGGAAGTGACAATGTGAAATGACAGAAGAATGGTACAAATACAAAAATACAAAGGGAGCGGCTATAACTTCTTGAAGCAATGATGCCTTGACAGAGGTAAAATTTCAGAACACAAAAAGTATCGGTAATTATTTGGAGGTTTCAAGCTGAGAAACAGAGGAATAATTGAGTGTTAAGTGACAGTAACTTACTATGAACATACCGTGTTTGTATTATGAAACTCAGGGGGATATGTTACACAAACAGAAATACAGACTGGGGAGCGCCTTGGTGGCTCAGTCTGTTAAGCAGCTCTTTATTTTTAAAGATTTTATTTATTTGACAGAGAGAGAGATCACAAGTAGGCAGAGAGGCAGGCAGAGAGAGAGGGGGAAGCAGGCTTCCTGCTGAGCAGAGAGCCCAATGCGGGGCTTGATCCCAGGACCCTGAGATCATGACCTGAGAAGAAGGCAGAGGCTTTAACCAACCGAGCCACCCAGGTGCCCCAAGCAGCTGACTCTTGATTTCAGCTCAGGTCATGATCTCGGGGTCCTGGGACCAAGTCCTGTGTTGGGCTCTGTGCGCTGCTGAGAGTCTGCTTGGAGATTCTCTTCTTCTGCCCCTCCCAACTCGCATGCACACGTGTGTTCTCTCTCTCTCTCTCTCAAATAAACAAATCATTAAAAAAAAAGAAATGCAGACTGGAAGCTGTAAAGGAGGGTAAGGCAGAGTATAGGCTTACGTGGGAAATGCTCACAGAAGTGACCACTGACCTGTGGGAGGTGAAGTAAAAAGGTCAGAAAACAGAAGAGAGCAGAAAATAAGAAGAGAAAGAAGTGCAAGGAAAGCCACTGAAGACAACAAAAGTGACAAAGACATGTGTCCTAAGAAGGTTGGTTGGCTGACACAGTTCCAAGAAGCCCCTTTCAGCAAGTTTTTCAATGAAATTATTTCAGACATATAAAAAGCAATAAAACGCACACTGGTGTTCCCATCAACCAGCATAAAAAACAGAACAACAAAAATGCAATACAGTCAATGTGATAAATGGCCTTCTACTGCTTCTTTTATTTATCCTCTGCATATCCACCCCATTATCTCTTGTCTAACTTCATGGCATTGCAGTGAAGTACACATGTACTAACAAGC
The DNA here is from genome assembly GCA_028534135.1 of Potos flavus. Lineage (NCBI taxonomy): Eukaryota > Metazoa > Chordata > Mammalia > Carnivora > Procyonidae > Potos > Potos flavus. The sequence goes on along the minus strand of CM052900.1, from coordinate 70,265,866 downwards.
ATAATCTAATCGAAGAAAATAAATTACTGGGCTGGAAAGCAAATTAGATGTTTTCCACTGGAATTCAAGCCCTTCAACACTAGTGTCATTTCCATAGTGTTTTACTAAAACTTGTCCTCAGATAAGAGCAGAGCAGTTTCTAGCTGGCGGCCTTAAACCATGACTTACCTTCTCCAGGCCAGGAAATCTGAGTACAGAAAAAAAAGAGGGTGTATTCTCCTTTTCCTGCCTATTGCCTATATTCTACTATTTTGAGAATACATTTAATACTTTGCACCCAGACTTTGGCGTTTCCTGAGCTACAAACAAGAGGAATCCTAGGTTTCCCTATCCTACTGCAAAAAGTCACCTCTACACAAAGTAAGATTTGACTCTTTACTATTGCTAAGAAATGAGTAACAAGCCTAGTCAACAGCTTTTTTAAAATAAGTGGTTTTAAAATATTAAATATATGTTACTTTTTGAACAAATCTAGGGATAACATTTTCTACACACTACGCTATTTAAATAGAAAAATATCAATAACACACATGAATGCCACAGAAATCAATTTATTACAATACTCTACAAATGTGGTATTTTCCCCTGGATGCTTACATACAAAGAGAGCTGGTATAAAAATGATGTAAAATTATTATTGACAAACACTTCTAACCTCGTGTCCCCCAACATTCTGTTTCTCTAGTGTAAGATCCAATTTCGCAATAATCTTCAAAACTGATTTGACAAATTCATCATATAACAAATGATTCAAATTTTGAAGGGAGGAATTCACAAAGAGAAATGCTTCATCTGCTAAAAGAGAATCCTTTAAAGAAAAATAATAAACTTCAAAATTTTATGCAAAAAAGTATCAGTATAAGCATTACAATGCATATATGTATATGCATATTTAGGTATTGTAGAAATTTCTGTGTAAACTACAGAAGATTAACCTGGAAGTTTTCAAGCTGCAAAATGTAGACACTTTCCTAAATTAGGACAATATCATTTCAGTCAGATATGACCTACCCAGGCATATAACAGACACTTACTAAGTAGACAGTAACAAACGAGAAGATTTAGGCCAAACCTTGTCAAATCATTTATCTCACTTAATGTGTGTGTGTGCGTGTGTGTAAAAACACATTTGTATACTATGCACACACATATATTATGTACTTATGTTTGTAAAAATACACATGCATATATACATTTATATATATATACACATAAATATGCATGCACGCACATATATATACACATGTAAGCATACATGCATGTGAATAAATACATACCTACCTTCAGAATAGACTTAAAAGTATAATTTATCACTTCTGTAAAAGTGAAACTATTCTACTATTCCAAAAATATAGGCCAATTACTCTGCCTTTACTCAAATATTTTATGGAACTTGACCTCAAAATATAAGAATATCTAATGTCACACATAAGAAATATTGTAGGTAAAATTTTTAACTCTGCTATACTATTTTACCTCAATATGAAAACAACTAAAAACTCCTATGATTTTTCACAGGATAGAAATCATCTATGGACAAAAATTGCTTTTCCTAGGCTATAACGCTATGTCAATGATAGAATGCTAAGTCTATGATAGAATGGTAGCCACACCAGGCTTAAAGTTGACATCAGAGAAACATCTACCAGAAGCATTAAGCAGGAGGCATTATTCTAATTACAAATAACGTAAATAACTGTGCACCAATCTTCCTCACACCTACTGAATCAGTGAGATTTATCTCTTTTTAATCTTCATCTTTAATATATAAAAAGAGAATAGCTCTTCCATGGTGACAATTCTGTTATACTTTTCTTACCTAAGAGGCTGGATCTGTTAGGAAGAATAACTTAGCATCAAACATACTATACTGGTTACTCATGGATGAAATGAGGACTCAGCTACGGCAATTATTAAGTTTACATGAGTTCTATGATTTTTGTTCTTAACTTACACCATTTAATTTTTTATCACTCAAATTACTTTTTAAAAAAACAATGGAAAAGTTAGTAAAATTTAAGTCTAAAATAAGAAAGTTTTAGGAGTAAAACTATGGGGACTAATTAGAAGAACAAAGGTACTTTCTTAACTTTAAAATAGTCATTTTACCATCATCTGGTCACAACTCAGGAGACTTCTAAAAAGATCCAAGTAGTCTTTATATGTGGGCATTTTCCACTTGCCAGTTCTAACTTCCCCTGATGCACGATAGTCTTCAGATTCAGACTCAACACCCTGGGCAGGCAGAGAACATGCCAATATTTACTGGTGGATTCACAAAATAAGCATAGCTGCCAGAAAGTTCTGATTTTCAGAGTCTTCTAAGCTAAAACACCCACTAGTAGGAGACTGTAATTTGAGGAAGATAGAAGAGCATGAAAGGATAATATGCAAGCTGAAAAAGAAATCATGATTTTTCTAACAGGGACCAAAATAGTGACGTAAGAACAAATATTTCACAACAATACCCAAGGAATGTGTTATGAGTCATTTATCTCACCTTCCTACTCAGGTCAATCTTCCACCTCATCCTATTTCCTGTAACTTCAAGTAACTAAAATATGCCTTCCATGACACACCTAAGCATTTTGCCTCAGAGTTTCAAGAGAGAAAATATTCCCTTCTTATAAAAATGTGTAAATAATAGTTAAGTTACATTTAAGGATGTTACGTAACTTAGGAGAACTTTATTCACCTGAAAAAAGAGAGGCATTATGTCCTACACTTTTCAAAATGTGAGGCATGGCTAATAACTAAAAGGCCATTTTTGTATATTTACGGACTAAAAACCCCAGTATCACTTCTAACTTCCAGTGACAAAAGACTAAATACCAAAACATTAGATTCAGAGTTTACCTTTTGAAGGATCACTGGCTTAGAACATATTCTGATTAAACCCTGATGCACTGAAAAAAGAAAATGAAAAAAATAAAGGAAACAACAAAAAGTAAACCATTACTTCACTGAATGTAAATATATCTCTTAATTTTTTTCCTTTAAGTTTGTTAATATCTTTAGTTTAAAATTTGGGACTATTAAGATTCAGAAGCAAAAGGAAGAAAAAAAGAGATGGAAAAAGGAGGTTTTGATCCACCAAAACATGAGTTTTCCAAGAGGCATCAAAAGATATGAAAGCTATCTATATCAAATGACGTGTTAAGTACTTGTCATTCAACATCATAAAAACAAGGGTGAGTTCCAAACTTACCCACGGTACTGATGCAATTCCAGAGAACTGGTCCTTTTCCCCCTAAGGATAGGAAAACTTTCACTATGGCTTTACAACATACCAACTGCATTTTTGGACTATACTGTGGGAAACTGTCTATCTGTACCACAATGAGATGTTCCAGAACTGGAGTATACACCTCAGGAACCTATCAGAAATGGAGAACAAACTACAAGTTAGAGGAGGAAATAAAATGTATATGAATAACACAAATATCCAAAGTAATTACAACTCAAGTGGACACATATTAGATAAATAAAAAACCAGGCTTATATCTACTAATAAGCTGAACACTTACTGTGACTGCCTAAAAAAATCAGAGTAAAGCTGTCTGAATGATACTTAAGGTACAATTCTATCCCAAGCAGCAATCTTAATCTCTTAGAAGATAAAATGACTAACAAATAATTTTTCCTGCTTTGGATAACAAGAAGTCAAGTTTCATGACAGTAATTCTATTAACACAAAGTACAAATTAAAAATGTCCCCTTGATCACAATGATGCCTATACTAAATACATACAATTCATACAATTCCATGAAATTATCTAAAGAACTGAGATTAAATAGTTAAAATCATGCTCAGTTTACTTAATTATTTCACTTACTGTATCAAGGTTAAGCAAGACACTTGCTATAGACTGGAGGAAACTTGGCATGTGGTAAACGTGGTCATCAACAGTGTCTATCTGGGTGAGGAATAGCTGCTTGCAGCGCTGAATGAGCTCTATGTACATGAAGTCAACATCTTTTGCATTTATAACCTTGCAAGGCTTTCAGAAAGGTAAACAAAGGTCTTTATCAATCTTATCAATGTCAAAATAATTATATTTAAGGTGTCATGTTAAGCCATGTGATTAGAGGCTGAATATTTAGCTTTTTAATGGAGATGAAAGTTATAAATACAACATATCTCATAAAGATGCTTTTAAAAATAATCTGTAATTATATTTTAAATATGTATTTATATACAAAAAAATCTATTGATGGTCAACTATTCTAGATATTGCTTATTTGGTAGCTATCAAAGACAAATCAGATGCAGTCTGTGCCCTGTAAGGCTAGTCACCTAGAGGGGGAAACTGAGAAGTAACTCAAAGCTGGAATATGCTACTACATCATCCTGCACACTATACCCAGAGCCACCTTTGTAACTCACAAATCTGATAACGCTACTACCAGCTTCAGATTTTTTCAAAGGCAATTCTTTGGCCTCCGATCTAATCTAGCTTCCCTGAGGAACTGACTAGTTAATCTTTTTAGAGTCTTCTCCCTTTTTCTTTGTCTATTATGCTCCAGCTACACTGTGAACATATTCTAACTACAGTGAACAAGCTGAAGTTGGTTACACCATAGTATATAAAGTTGAAAATTCCATGTTCTCATTTACCTCTGAATCTTCTCACATACTAGTTCTTCTACCCCGTATATATTCAAAGGAGCCAACAGAGACAAATGAAGATGAAGATTAAAAAGAGCAAGAAGAGGGAGGATCATTTTGAAGTAAATGAGGAAATGATGAGAAATGGAATGAGCAGTGAGAGTAGAAAGCTGGGAACAGAGACTCTCCTTCCCGGAAAAAGGGAGTAGACTCTGATGGGTAGAGCTCTGTAGAGAGGTAGCAAGTGATTTATTCTGTAAAGTAGAAGTCACAGAGATCAACTAAGAGGGAAATAACTATAGTTATTATCAATATTCTTTTTTTGTTTTTTTAGAGAGGGAGGGGGAGTGACAGAGAAGAGAGGAGAGGGAGAGAGAGAATCTTAAGCAGGTTCCACACCCAGCACAGAGCCTGACACGGGGCTCCATCTCACAACCCTGAGATCACAACCTAAGCGGAAATCAAAAGTCAGACACTCAACGGACTGAACCACCCAGGCACCCCATCAATATTCTTAAATATACTTCTGCTGTAAAAACATCACTTTCTAAAACACTGAGTGACGTCAACTATAACTTTGCTTCATAAAGGGCAGCATAGCACAGTAGAAAAAACATGGCGTTTCAGGTCTTCAGGCTTGAATTTACACATTGGCTCTGTGAATTATTAACTGTGTGTCCTTTGACAAGTTACCTAATTTCTCTAGGTCTCAGTTTCCTCATTTGTAAAGTGGAATAATACTCGTAAAAGCTTGTAGGAGAGTTATTAAAATTTGAGATAATATGTATACAGAATCCTAGTACATAGCTGGCACTGAAAAAACAAGTTAACAACAAAGCAAGTAACAACAATACTGTCACAAGTGTGAGATGCTATTCAAAAATGCAATAAATTATATTCCTTTAAATACTCAAAATGAAACTAAAAAGAATAAATTAATGTGCCATACTCCCGCAAAAAGTCCATATCCACGAATCGCAATGGATAAATCTTTGCTGTTTGAATCCATGTTCCTGATGATTCCATAGAATTGCTCCATAAAGTACTGTAGCTTACTCTTATGCATTTCCGCATCTTTCGCCACCATAAAAGAAATCTGCAATTGCATGATATTTACTTTTTAGAAATATTTAATAGCAAAACAAAGGAATCTATTAAAATGTAAAAAGGCTAGAATTATTTAATTAGGTATTATCAGTGTGTTGTTATAATTCCACACAATTGCTTTTATTGATAAAGAACTACGCTTCAATTCACTTAGTCTGCATCAAGTTTAGAAAAGACACTCTCTTTATTACATGTGATGTATTTTTCCTAGAGAAAGGCACTGAAAGAGACCATGCCAATGCAGGTAGACATGCACAAAAACCAGGTTTTGAATTTAGGCTCTCCAATGAAGCAGAAAGCATAGTTAGAGCTCGTCTGTACCTCATAACGTGGTGTAGAGTTGTGCAGGCCCAGCAGCCAGCAAGTTCAGAATTAAAAGAGTCAGTGTCTCCTTAGGGCAACACAAAACAAAGCTAAGGACTCACAATCAGAAAGAAAGACAAAACATCTCATCTTTCAAAAAAGTAAGCTACAAACTGTAAAGTTTGAATTAGGTGAGGCAAGGGAAAAAAGTACTTTGAGAAGCAAGTTGATCTCTATCTACCATACTGTGATATAACCTAAATGTAAGAACTACCACAAACATTCCAAAAATCATTCCTAATTTCAGCATAAAGACTGTCCACAAAGACAAGTAAGGAAAGAATCTGGATAATTATCAAAGGCAGAAAAAAGGTATCCACCTTTCACTGCCAACCTACCAATACACACACCCTAATCCTGCATGAAACCCCATTTATTTTAGAAGATTGGGGTATCATACATACTGCCTCAAAATTTCCTTCTTCACAAGCTTATCAGGAACATGTTCCTTGAGATGTTAGGAAACACCACCAACTTACTTAATCACAGAATAGTTTTTCATTTTATAAATATGCTATAATGTTTATAACTGATAAACTGTTTCTAATTTTTATTATTGTGTTTTCAGCAAACATCCTTTTTATACATTATTATCCAATTGTTTTCTACATATAGTAGCAAAAAGTTGGAAAGAATTATCCAACAGCAGAGGACAAATATAAATATGACTTAAATATAAATATAATTTTATCAATTATGCTGCCATTACAAATTAATCATGCAGCTCTCAATGCACTATCAGGAAAACATATCCAACACAACGGAAATCATAAAGTCACAGAAATTATGAATATTACTTGGGAAGAAAGGGAATGAAAGGAGGTAAGGGGGGAGAGAAAGGAGAGAGTAAGGAACAGAGAAAGGGAGGGGGAGGTCTAGAAGAATGCTACTAAAATGGTGATTTTTTTTTTCTTAATGGTAGGATTTCAGAAGATTTTAACAATCTTCTTTTTACCCTTCTGTATTTTTTTGAATTCTATGCTGCTATCCTACAATGTTTTTAAGAACTTTATAGAAATCTATTGAAAAATTTCTTTCCCTCAGGAGCAACGTTTAAATTTACAAACAATAGTCAAAATAATAATGGAAAAAAAGAAGCTGGAGGACATCCACCACTTAATTTCAACACTTAACATAAGCTAGAATAACCAAGACAGTGAGGTACTGATGTAAGGACAGATGAATGGAACAAAATAGAGAGCCAATAAACCCTATCCATTGCTTTTTGAAAAAGGTACTGAGGTAAGTCACTGGGGAAAGAAGAGTCTTTTCAACAAATGATGCTTACAGCTAAAAATGAGAGGGAAAAATCAACTTTCAACCCTTACTTTATACTGTACACAAAAGCCAATTCAAAATGGACTACAGACTATAAAACTGTAACTATAAAACCTGTTGAAGAAAACCAGGAGAAAATCTCTACGACCATGAGATAGGCAAAAATTTCTTAGGACACAGAAAGGAAAACAAGTGGAAAACTGGTAAATTGGACTTAAAACCTTAAGACATCTGCTCTTTCAAAGATGCTAAGAAAACATCTGCTTTTTCAAAGATGACATAGAAGAGAAATTATTAGCAATATTTTTAGAAAAGGACTTGTATCCAAATGATGTAGAGAACTCTCACAACTCATTTATAAAAAGACATATGACCTAATTTTTAAATAAGCAAAATATATGAATGAATACCTCACAAAATATAAGAAGGCTACTAAATACAGGAAAAAAGATCATTATCAACAGTCACCATGGAAATTCAAATTATAACCACAGTAAGGTAACATCATACACCCCTGAGAAGAGATAAAATTGAAAAGACCAACAATACCCTGTGTTGATGAGGATATGGGCTGACAGAAACTCCCATGCATTGCTGGCAGGAATTAAACAAGTGCAACCAGCTTGAAAAGAATTCAGCAGTTTCTTATAGTTTAATATATATCTACCATATGACCCAGCAATTCCGCTTCTAGGTTTTTACTCAAGAGAAGTGAAAGCATGTGTCCACAAACACACTTTGTCACAATGTTCTTAACTATTTTAATCAAAATAGCTCCAAGCTAGAAACAACCCAAGTGTGTATAAACAGTCTGTGTATATCCCTATAACAGGATACTGTCTGTGCCACAGTTCAGATAGGTCTTCATGGAATAGCTTGTAAATTTAACTACCATTTAATTACCACAAACTTTTGGCGAATCTTAAAGAGTTTTCCATCAGAGACAACTCAACCAGTCTAACTCCTTAACACCCGGCCTAAACAGCAGGTATTTCTAGATACCTCTGGATGCTCAGAGTCACAAGTACATTCCCTCTAGCAGACTCAATTCTACAATCACATCCTAACTAGATGGAAAATACACAAGGGCAAATGGATTCTTCTTGTTCTTGAAGTAAGGTGGAACACAAACATATTAACATGACAGCCCGCCCTCACCTCTCAGGAGATGTTTCCTCACCCCCACGTGGCTGCCTCTGCTCAGAAATTCCTGACCTCCCAGCCTTTCTTCCTTCTACCTCATCATTGCCATATCTCATGCCCATTAGATTCCGCCAGTCTTGGCTCTGCGGCTGTGATCAGATCTGATATCTTCCTACCCTTCTTTCAGTCCTGCTGTCACCCATGCGGCTGATTAATAACCAAGCTTTATTATTTAAATACTACAGAAGCTAATAGATCAACCTGTATTCATTTTTCAAATGTGCATGCACAAAACTGAAATTTAATTTTTTGCATGGAAAAATATTTTTAAATAAAAGTTGAATACCTGTTTCAGAAAAGATTCCAGAGCTGAATGCGCAGCTTTTTTCAATTCTACATTTGTATGGCTACACCATTTTGACAATACTTCAAATAAAGAAATGTAGTTGTCCAGAAGGCAGGTGCTAAACTGGGATGCATGCAGGGTAAATATGCATAAGCCAGCTGAAATTGCAAAAACCATTATATTTAAAATAGAACAACAAAAAGCAAAAAAAAAAAAAAAAACTAAAAAAACTAAGAAAGCTTTAAGTATATGTCAAAACTAAAACGGTTCATGAAGATCCACTATCATTACACTATAATAACTTAGGGATTTTGATCAGAGTTCTAACACTGCCAACCTTCATTTGAATCAATAGGCCAGGCTTTGCACAGTGGCAGTATCGCAGCCAATGTTTATCCGAGGCACAATTACTGATAATTCAATCAATAGGTCAGTGTTCCCCATAACAAAGTTCAGAAGTAGGATCAGGGTTTATTTAGATAAAGTCAGTATCAAACAATCTGAATCCCCTAAAAGATGCTCTAAAGTAACTTTTTTTAAATCATGTAATCTAAGTGTGACCATCTAACCAAAGTTTGCATGCTAAAAAGTCTCCAAGAGCCTCCCAGTAAGTGACTGTATGTGAAACATCAGAGACATTATCATGCATATGCTCACTCATAGTTTAAGCAAAAGTTTACTCAAGACATTACTTTAAAAATCTGAAATATTCCATCTTGTTAAATATACAATCTTACCTAAGGGTACGGCATATCTCTTCAGATCGATCTATTTAAAAAAAAAAATTACCATCAATGTTCGACAATTCCAAGTTTCAGCTATGAAAGAATTAGAGTAATATTAATACTACCTGAGGACGAATTGCCTTTAATGCAAAATCAAAAATCTCCCTCGAAGTCTGGGGATCTGGGAAAGAAACAAAAAGAAGCCTCCATTACAAATCCCAAAAGTATCATCTGACAAACCTCACAAATACTTTACAACAAACAGCTTTATTTCATACAGCTCAAATTCAGGAATCACATCTTCTATCATTCATTTCAGCTGAAGAGTTGCAAGCTATGATGACTGCTGCAGTTATTACCATAGTGAAGTAAGAAGAAAATGTGTAACAAGGACATGAGTTTCAATTCCACCTCATCACTTACAAGTTCTGTTGGGTAATTTCTCAGGGCCTCAATTTTCTTATCTATAAAAAGGAACACTATATAGCTTCTTTGAGAGTTGTATGGAGGATTATATAAGGCCAAGCACATGATCATTATCCCTATACTGCCAGGCTTTTATTCAGCACATAGTATACCAAATTACAAACATGAATAAAATATGATCTTTGACTTTAGTAAACTTCTCACCTAACGATAAAACGCTGTACAAGTATAACCCAACACTCTTATCCTGACCTGACAGACATCACAATTATTTAACTGTCTCCCACCAGTATTCACTGCAGCTGTCCAGAAATCAAGCTTTACTCATCACTAAGTTCTCTGCCCTTGTAACAGTGACTTGCAAACAGCAGAGGCACAAAAATTGTTTGCTTTGATCGAAAGGACTGATATATTTAAAAACAGAGCCCAACTGTGAAACAGAGGGAAAAAGGGGTCAGAGAGGGTTAAAGAGGAGAGAAATATCAGCATGTCTGTAGGATAATGCTATAAAAGAGATAATTAAAAAGCTCCTTGTATCTAATACAAGGAGAGATTTCTTCTGGCTATGAGTATTTAAGACAGGCTTTAAAGACACAGCAGCACTGAGCTGGGCCTAAAAGAATGGGAACTAATTCAAAAAAAGGTCATTCTAATACTAATAGAAAGTGACCATGTAGACACAGGTGTACAGACTGAAGGGCATGAGGTACTTGTCAGCGCACAGTTGGTCTAGAATGGGTGGACTCAGGTGAACACAGCGAGGTGCAGGAATGCAAGGGCCTGAGCTCTCAGTAGTGGGAATGGACATTGCCTCCGTGACCTTTCCCAGGCTCTGCCTCCCACTGTCTGCTCTTCTATGTCCACCTCAGCTTTCTAGTGGACCACTCCCTCGACAAGCATGCTCTTGTATTTACTTTTTTATTGTGGTAAAATATATATAATAGTATTTACCATGTTAACCATGTGTAAGTGTACAATTCAGTGGCGTTAAATACATTTACATTGTTGTGTACTCAACACCATTATCTATATCCAAAACATTTTCATCATCCCCTACAGAAAGGGTGTACCCATTAAACACTAACTCCCCTGACCCCCAGCCTCTGGTAACCTTGATTCTATAAACTTCCCTGTTCCTGCTACCTCATTCAGTATTTATACCTTTGTGACTGGCTTACCTCACTTAGCATAATGTCCTCTAGTCCACATGTTGTAGGATAGTATTTCCCTCCTTTTTGAAGGCTGAGTAATATTCTGTTGTGTGATATGCTACATTTGTTTATCCACTCATCTGTTGATGGACACTTGGGTTATTACTCCCTTTTAGCTATCATAGATAGTGTTGCTAGGAACAGAAGTGTACAAATTCTGGTATGTACTTTTAAAACCCTCTCTTACCACCTTGTCTCCCTTCAGCTATACATTTCTTTGGTCTCCTCTGTTGCTAAGAATTCTCTAAAGGCTTTCTGCAGATAGCCACACTTCCTCCCTTCCATTCCACCTTGTCTTCACCCTACTAAACCCTTAATCTGCTCTGTCCAGCTTGTCTTCTAACATTCAGCTGAACCTGCGTGGACCCACACTGCAGCTCTGGTGGCTTTGCATGAGACTCCACCCACAGCAAAGCACCTTACATCCTTGCCCCACTCTCTCTGCTTCTGCTCCCCAGCTAATCTTGCTCACATTCAGTTTCACATATTACCTCTATGCTGAAAACTTCCAAACTTGTATCTTAAAGTCTAATTTCTCCGAAAGATCCAGTCTTACATATACAACTGTGCCCTTAACATCTAAGTTGAGACATTCTACAGCATCTATGGTTAAACATGTCCAAAACAAAAGCCAGGTTTTGCCTGAAACCCATCCCACCCAGCTTAAACACCACTGCATCTACTTCAGCTGCTCACAGTCACACTCAAGAGCAAAGTCTCTCAATCCTATACCAAAAATAATCTCATATCCAATAGCAGTCAAGTAGACCCCTGTAAAACACCAACTAGCCCATATCTATTCATTAGAGAAAAAATATGGTTTCTCATTCCATCAGGAATAAAATTCCAGCTCAGAATCCCCTCACACACTGACCCCATATCCTGCGCAATCTCTCCCCAGGCACTCTCTGTGTGCCACTGTGCTCCAGACACGCCAGTTCTCTTGAACCCTTCTGACCGCTATGTGCTGGCTAGTCTTGAGGCCTGGGTACTTGTTCCTTTGCCTGGCATGCTCTTCTGAGCTCTTTCCGAGCTATCTCCTTGCCATCCTGCAGGCCTTAGCTCCTCGTTGCCTCCTCACAAAGAACCAGCAGGCTATATACATCCTCTATCCTCTCCACACTGTACCCAACCTGTCTGCATAATTGAACCCTGAAATCTGTAATACCATGTTCATCTATTTATTGTCTGTGTCCTCTACTCAACTGAGTTCATGATGGTAGGAATCTGGTGATTCTGATCAATGAATCCAACACCTAATTCATCATTCTTTAGATAGAACGCACCCAAGAAACACATACTGTATGAATGAAAATATTAGTATTAGTTTTTAGTGCTTGATGTCACACGGTCATGGGATGACAGAAAAACTATCAATATATAGCCTCAGACCAAGGTTCAAATCCTATTTTTGCCACTTTTTGGTTATATAATTTACTACTGCTGCTGTAACAAACTATCACAAAGTGGGTGGCTTAAAAAATACAAATTTGTTACTATAAAGTTCCGGAAATGAAAAATCTGAAATGGATCTCACGGAGGTAATATCAGGGTGTCAATTATCATATGATCTCACTGATATGTGGAATTTGAGAAAGGATCATAGGGGAGGAAAGGAAAAAAATGAGATGGGATGAAACCAGAGAGGGAGACAAACCATAAGAGACTCTTAATCTCAAGAAACAAACTAAGGGTTGCTGGAGTGGAGGTGGGTGGAAGGGATAGGGTGGCTGGGTGATGGACACTGGGGAGGTTATGTGTTGTGGTGAGCACTGTGAGTTGTGTAAGACTGATGTATCACGGACCTGTACCCCTAAAACAAATAATACATTATACGTTAATAAAAAAAAGGCGAGGGGGGGGGTGTTGTCAGCAGGGCTGTGTTCCTTTCCACAGGCTTCAGGGGATTAGAATGAGGACATCACTAGCAGCCATTACCCTGCTACCACATCAGTTGTGTGACTTAGGTCAAGTAACGTCTTAGTTCTAGTTTCCTAATATAGAAAACAGAGATATTATTACCTGTCTTAGAGAGTTATTACTGGAATTTTCCTTGCAACTATTCTAGAATAGTCTTTAGCACATGGTAAATGAGCAGTAAGTGCTCTTATTTTTCTTAAACTGTATGTGTTCCCTGAGTATCAATTAATACGCCAAGCAAATACAAAGACAAATCAACATCACCTGCTGAGGGGCAAGTGACAGAAATAAACATAAAACCTGATAAATTAAAAATACAACGTAGGAAGTGCTGTAACAGAATGCAGAAGCCAGAGGAAGTGACTCATCTCAGGGAAATCATAAAGATTTCAAACGAGTGTTCTGTGAGCAAAAACCTGATGAAATGGGAAGCTGGCAACAGAATATAGGACAGATGAGAGAGAAAACAAGAGACGAGAAATCACATAGAGCTACTACAACATCCTTGGTAAGCAAAAGAAGGATGAGTAAAAATATTAGGTTGAAACATGAAATTGCTGTTTTTGTAGGTCAAAAATCATTGGACGTTGGAATATAAAAATACTGGATACTGGAATTCCTTAAGTTTCAACCTAATAAAAGCAAACACAAAGGAAGTAGAAAAATTTGGCAATTACTTGAACAGAAATGGTAAGAAAGAGCAAATAGAGAATTTTTGTCATTTCAGGAATCTTTTAGGGTTAAAAGTTTTCGTTGCCTTTTAAAAATAAATGAATTTCATAACGCATACAATGCCATCCTAGCTAGACTATCGTCTAAAACTTTAATTTTGAGATATTACAAGGAAACGTTGCAACTATAAAGAAAAGCATATTTTTTTTTTAAAGATTTTATTTATTTATTTGACAGAGAGGTCACAAGCAGGCAGAGAGGCAGGCAGAGAGAGAGGGGGAAGCAGGCTCCCTGCTGAGCAGAGAGCCTGATGCGGGGGCTCGATCCCAGGACCCTGAGATCATGACCCGAGCCAAAGGCAGAGGCTTTAACCCACTGAGCCACCCAGGCGCCCCTAAAGAAAAGCATATTAAACAAACTTTAAAATTCATAGGCAAGAATCTCTATCCTAAGAATTACAAAACGGAAGAAATCAAAGAAGACCTAAATAAATGGAGAGATAAATTGTGTTTATGGATTGGAAAATTTAGCATAGCAAAGATGTCAGTTCTCTCAGGATTAATATATAGGATTAACGCAATGACTATCAAAATCCAAGAAAGGTGTTTTGTAGACACAAACTTATTCTAGAATATACATGAAAAAAGACAGCACTTAAATGATTTCACAGGGCACCTGGGTGGCTCAGTCAGTAAAGCCTCTGCCTTTGGCTCAGGTCATGATCCCAGGGTCCTGGGATCGAGCCCTGTCAGGCTCCCTGCTCAGGGGGGAGCCTGCTTCTCCCTCTGCCTCTCCCTTCCCCCCTGCCATCACCAGTTGTGCTCCCTCTCTTTTGCTCTCTCCCCCAAATAAACAAATAAAATCTTTTTTTTAAAAAAAGTAAAATTATTTCAAAAGCAGTTCTTTTGGGGACACCTGGGTGGTTCAGTCAGTTAAGCGTCTGCCTTGGGCTCAGGTCATGGTCCCAGGTCCTGGGACTGAGTTCCACATCAGGCTCCTTGCTCAGCAGGGAGCCCGCTTCTCCCTCTGCCTGCCGCTCCACCTGCTTCTGCACGCTCTCGCTCGCTCTCTCTCTCTGACAATAAATAAAATCTTAAAAAAAAAAAAAAGCAGTTCTTTTGAAAAAGAAGAATAAAATGGGAAGGCTTTACTTGACATTAATGCTTACTATATAGTTATAGTCAAAAAGACAGTGCACTATTGGCAGAGGGATATATACATTGGCCAATGGAACAGAATAGAGAACTTAAGAAATAGAAAAACACACATATGCACCCAAGTAACTTTTCACATAGGCACATAAACAATTCAACAGTGATTTGGCAATGATTTCATGGACATGACAAAAGCACAAGCAACAAAAGAAAAAATAGATAACTAGATTTCATCAAAATAAAAAACTTTTACACATCAAAGGACATAAAGGCAATCCATAAAATGGGAGAAAACACTCGCACATCATGTATTTGGTAAGGATTGATATCCAAATACCTAAAGAACTCCTACAATTCAAAACAAAGTCAAATGATCCCATTAAAAAATTGGGCAAAGAACTTAAATTACATGTCTCCAAAGAAAATATGTAAATAGCCAATAAGCACATGAAAAGCCATTCAACATCTCTAGTCATAAGAGAAATGAAATGAAAACCACAATGATATACTACTTCATACTCATTATGATGGCTATTATCAAAAAACAGAAAATCTCAAGTATTCCCAAGGATATGGAGTAATTGGAATCCTTATGCATTGCTGGTGAGAATATAAAATTGTTGTAGCTGCTTTGGAAAAAATATGGCAAAAAATTAAACACAGAATTACCATATAATCCAGCGATTCCACTTCTGGGTATATCACTCAAAAAACAAAAGCAGGGACTCCAACAGATATTTGCACTTTCTAGCAGCACATTCACAAGTCAAAAAGTAGTGGTTTGGGGTGGACAGAGGGCTGTGGTGGGGAAGAAAGGTGGCTGTGGCTATAAAAGGATAGCAGGAGGGCTTATGGTGATGGGTCTGTTCAGTATCTTTACTATAGTGGTTCATACACAAATCTGTACATTATAAAACTGCAGAGAATGAAATACATGCAAAGGTGTGCACATAAAACTAGTGAAATGTGGATAAGGTTGGTAAATTTATCAATGTCAATACTCTGGTTATGCTACTGAACTAGTTATAAAAGAGGCCATCGCTGTAGAAAGTGGGACAAAGGAACCTCTCTGCATTATTTCTCACAACTGTGTGTGAATCCACAATTGGTTTAGAAGTCCAAAAAAATAAACAGGCAATTCATTTTAGAATTACAGTTTTTGAACTAAGAAAAAAATCAAGTGAAATCAAACAATACCTTCTTCCATGGATTTGGTAAAGTTACACATGAGTGAAGACAAGCCTTTCAGACACCCTGCCAGAACAGGCAGTTTAGGCTCTCTTATCGCTGATGTCATCTAAAAAAAAAAAGGGTTTTAAAGAAGATATCACTAAAGGAGAAAAACACAATCAAATCTTTGGAAGCAGAATAGCATACAGTTTGCCATACCTGGATCTTAAGTTCACCCAGAAAAGCCCGGAACAGTTTTTCTGAATTATTTATCATCTCACTAGGATGAACTTCACCTAATACTCCTAGAAGCTCATATATTTTTTCTAAAACTGAAAAATAAATTTTAGATAAGTGAAGGCCAAAAATTATATTTAAATAAACAAAAATGTATGAATAACAAAATTAGAAAATATTTAATTCAAAAGTAATTTCATAATAAGACATAGAAAATATCTAATTTTATGTACCAGAATCTTTCCTGATAAATTTTATGCCAATCTACTATTATAAACTAAGTTACATTTGATATGTGTTGTGAGTTGTCTTTCCTTTTCTTTTTTTTGTGAGCTTTCTATTTAAAGAAATCATTTCATGGGGCACCTGGCTGGCTCAGTCAGTAGAGCTTGCAACTCTTAATCTCAGGGTCATGGATTCACATTGGGTGTGGAGCCTACTTAAAATAAAATAAAATAAATCATTTCATAAAGATTAAACTTTCCTAAGCAGAAGTATTCACATGCTTTTGTTTATTTCCATTTGGATTTATTTTCAGCAAAAAGGATTAATCTGTAAAACATATAAATGCTTTAGTAGAGAAAAACCAAAGTTTTACACTAATTTTTTAATGTCAATTTGTTAAAATATTTAAAAATAACATTTGAATGCATCTCACCTGTATCCTGTACTTTGGTTTTCGATGCAAGTTCTCCATAGAATTTGCGAAATAAGTCTCCAATTCTAAATTCATCCATGAGTCTAGAACTTCTTAAAGTCCGAAGTAACTAAAATAATACAAACTAGCATTTTCTAAACAAGAAAATAATGACAAGGCTTCCTCTTCTACACTGTTTCTACACAACAAAGCTCCGGAATCATGTGTCTCTAGGGGATTTTCTTGGCTTCTTGGCACTCCTATCTAGCCTGATTATTTGGGAGGTAGAGATTGAGGTAGGTGGTAGAACACGGGGTACAAAGGGAAAGAGGGTGTAGACGTAAGTTTACCTTCTGAAGAAACCAATAATAGGAGTAGAACCATTCTCTCGGAATAAGACAAGGAATAACAATACCCAAAGGAATTCTAAAATAGAGATGCAATAAAAGAGATGCATCTGAGAGAGAAAACAGGTGAGAGTGAACCCCCAAGAAGCATCTAAACACAACATACAGACCCATTTTCATGGTATGGTTTAGGAAAGAACTCGAAGCTACAATGATGCAAATTCTGGCAACTCTCAGTAGTCTTAGGTTTTAAGAGTCAGTGGGATGAGAGTAACAGGAGCAGTACATTCCTTGCTTATTTTTCCTCATTCCCCTCTCAACTCAAAATCCTTTCTCTGCTACCCAGAAAAGACTGAGAGCAAAAGGCCACGGTATTAACAGGTGATGGTCAGAAAATCTTGTCCATACATCAATGTGACCAAAGCCTAGCCTCCAACATCTCTCACTCAAAACATAACTTAAAACTCTAATTTCTGCTTTTAAAGTTATATGCTTAATATGAAATACATGTACTTAGAAATAATAAAATTACCTTAATAAGAAGATCTAGGGCTGGGATTTTACATTTAGCAGCTCTATCCTTTGTGTAAACACTGGTACACGTATTCTAGATTTTAAAAGGAGACATACCAAAATCATCAGTAACATCTTAGTTCTTCACAAGAGCTAAAAGTACATCTCTGAGAGGAGCAATACTGATATATGACCTACTGCAATTTAGTATTCGGCTGTTAAAAGTATAATATTAGAGTATATAAACATACAGATTAAAAATTACTGAAGATATTTATACAGTATGTTATGGTAATAATATCAACAATAAATAATCACAAAAACACAAAGTAAATGGACACCTGAGCAGGATTAAAAAAAAAAAAGCTATGCCTCCTTGCATATTTCCCATAGCACTTGTTGCCATATATCAAGAAAGCAAGCATGAAAAAATTTAAAAGGTAACTAAAGCAAACAGCTCAGTCTAGAAGGAGGCCACTTGGCTCCAAGTTTTGGGTGAAGTTTCTTAACTTCTAAGTCTCATTTGTAAGCTAAAGAGATTAAAAATACCTACCTCAAAGAGTTTTAGTAAAATTAAGTAAGACAAACTGTACCATGAAAGAACTTTGTAAACTATGAAGCACTCTACAAATGTTAGTTACTCTTACTGTTGAAACAATTTTTAAAATACAGTTGACTCTTGAACAGCACAAGCTGGAACTGTGCAGGTCTACTTATACCCACTTATATCCAGATTTTTTTCGATAAATACAGTACAGTACTGTAAATATATTTTCTCCTATGATTTCCTGAATAACATTTTCTTTTCTAGCTTACTCAACTATAAAAATACAATCTGTAATACACACAACATACAAAGTATGTGCTAATCAACTATTTATGTTTATCAGTAAAGCTTCCAGTCAATAGCAGGCTACTGATAGTTAACCTTCTGGGGAGTCAAAAGTCAAATACGTGGATTTGCAACTGCATGCAGGGGGTCCTTGCCCCTAACCCCCTGTTGTTCAAGGGTCAACTGTGTTAGGATTCCAAACTAGAAAGGCTAGAAATCAATAGAAAATAAAATTAAAACCTATTAAAAAAAGATTAATGATTATTACATCGTATGTTAGGGCTAACTATAATTAATAAAATAACTTCTTATAAATTACCCCAGACTAAATACATACTTCTTCATCAAATCTTAGCATCCAAGAACTAGAAGTAATTTGAGACCAATTAAAATAACTTAACTTATGGCACTTGCCGAAAGTATAAACAAGTCTGAGAAAGAACTACTTAATTTATGATTACTAGTTCCACAGTAAATTATGAGGACACGTGGGGAAGACAGATAGGAAGAGAACAGGAGGCACAAGAAAGGCAAACTTCAAACTGCTGCCAAAGGGCACACATGAAGGACATGAAATAAGAATCTTACCCAGAAGAATTCTTTAAAATTGTTTTTTAGTTTTTTGAAACTTTGCCACAATTCAAAAAACCCAATTTATTATGACTTTTTATAAAAGGCGTTATTTATTCTATGTGCAAAAAAGCATCAAAGTAGTTTTTGACAAGGGCCTTACCTTACTAAATCTGAAAAGAATAGCCCATTTCATTTCTAGCCCACAATCACACACAAATAAGTAAACTCCTTAATGAGAAAGGCAGGAATAAAATATAAACCCAAGTTTAACTTACAGCATAAGTTAAAATCAATGTTGGTATATAATGAGATACGTTTTTTACTCCTTACCTTAATTTCAAGAGAATAAGGTGTGATCTTCTGGCCAATTTTTTCTAGGAAAATACACAAAAATTTTAAGACTTCTTCTCTACAATCACGAAACTATAACGAAAGAAATAAACACCGTAAATATGGGCAAGAAGAGTCACTCCAACATAAAGGAATGTACAAGAAAAGGAAAACAAAATCTTCAACTTACTTCATCAATGCTAAGTGACTTCCGAACAAACACAAGCAAACCAAAATCTTTGGAAAAAACTAAGGACGTCTGTAATGCTGGCCAAAAAAAAAAAAAAAGGTTAGAGAGTTGCCAAGAAGCACTCCATAAATTCACCCTAAATGGGCTCCATGTTTCTCAATTCAACCTCATAAACAATTAAACATTAACTTAAGGCTTCTGCATTTAAACAAGGAAAACAGGAAACTGTAGGTGATATTCCACCTATGACGAAGGCAGAATAATGGCTCCAAAGATACCTGAGCCCTAATCCCGATATCACACCTGTGAATCCTATGAATACACTAACTTTACAGGGAAAAAGGAAATTAAGGCTGCAAATGGAATTAAGGTTACTAATCGGTTGATTAAGAAAAAGGGGAGGATTATCCTGGATTATCCATGGGTCCAGTATAATCACATGGGCTTACCAGTGGAGGAGAGAGGAAGAAAAATGGAAAGAGAACAGGAGAGAAGGGAAATTTCAAGCACAGGAGTTACTAAGACTCATGGTTGCTGGCTTTGAAGATGGAGGCCATGATTCAAGAAATGTGGGTGGCTTCTACAAGCAGGGAACATCAGGAAGGAAAAACGGACTTTAGTCCTATAATTGCAGAAAACAGAATTCTGCCAACCTGAATGAAAAAGGAAATGGATTCTACATGAGAGCCTTTAAAAAGTGAAGTGACCTGCCTGACGCCTTGGTTTTAGTTTGGTGAGACCCCTGTTGGGGTTCTAACTACAGAATTTTAAGATTATTAAACCTATGTTTTAAACTACTTAAACTACTTATTAAACCTTTGTTTTAAACTACTAAGCTTGTGGTATTTGTTATTGCTGTAATAGAAAACTAATACATTCCTCTATAATCTTTCACCTGAAAAAACATATACTAAACATTCAGAGTAAACTTGGAAATGCTTTATAAACAAGTTAACTAAAGGAACACAAAAGGAATTCTAACTTAGAAACTCTGACACTAAGGGCACTTTGGTGGCTCAGTCAATTAAACATGGGACTCTTGATTTCGTCTGAGGTCATGATTTTATGGTCGGGAGATGGAACCCCACCTGGGGCTCCATGCTCAGCCGGGAATCTACTTGAGATATTCTCTCTCTTACTCTGTCCCTCTTCCTCCCTCTCTCTCTAAACAACAACAACAAAAAAACCCTTGAGACTAGAAAGCATTTACATGTTAGTTTTTAAAGTTTATTTCCCCATTAGTAATATATCCTTGACAATATATAGGTACTAGACAGAAGTTTTCATGCAATGATATATTTTGAAAGTGCTGAAAAGAAAAAAAAAAGAAAGTGCTGAAAAGAGGCACTTTTACTACAAAGGAGCAAAAGATTCTCATTCAGGGACTGCTAAAAAAGTTAAAAACTGCAGGACTATACAGTTACATTTCTGCAATGCTTCTCAGAAGTAGGAACAGAAAACATAAGTAGGAACAGAAAACATAAGAGTTGGAAAAATGTACTGGTGGGTTTAGGCGCTTTCAGAAAAGGTGAAAGAAAATACTTTCCCTTGGTTCCTTCTGCTTCCTTTGCACAACAATGACTGCCAAATTTAGGGTGTTTTCACCAACATTACTTTTAAAACATCTTTACTCTGCTAAGAAAAAAAGGAGCATGACAAATCACTTTTTATACACAACCACGGAAATTCCGACAATCCAGAATCAAATGACTGGACTTCTTCAAAACAGTGTTAGATAAACCCCCCCAGGAGAGAATCTAGGCTGTCAGGCCCCCGCACAACCCGGAAACCCCAAACGCCCACGCGCATTGGTAACCTCCTCGGCGCGGCCGGGACAGTACCCACCTAGCACCGCGGGGCCGGAGCTCAGCACGCACTCCTGTCCCAGGCCCCGGATCAGCTGATAACTGGCCATCGCCGCGCTGCAGCGGTCCCCGGCAGACAAGGACTCCTGCAGCTGCAGTAGAGAGCCCTGCATGCCTGACGCGGAGTCAGCCATGACGCCCAAACCCAGCACCGCGCGTGCGTACACCCTGTCGAGGTCCCGAAATGCCGCGGGGCTCGGAGGCGGGGCTCACGGATTCGGGGGCGGGGTTCCCAGGGCAGGGGCGGTGCTCGCGGTGGCGGGAAACTTCCGGGAGACCCTTAAAGGAGGGGTCTTCTCTGTAGGAAGAGCCCCTTAGATGTCAATCAAGATATTGGCAGGTCAATGAATATGTTATATACATACAATACACTTGGCATGCATACATGGAAGCTTAGAGAGAAACAGGAATGTAACGGTTTGACCTCTGGAAATAGATGGGGAGGATGGTTGGTGAATTAGAGTTGACTAAATACCAGAGACAGAAAAAAAAGACAAACTAGAGGCTTGGGTCAAGATCTGTAAAGTTGTCCCTTGATAAAGAGTGAAAAGTGCATGTGTAATGTCTTTAGAAATGAAGATGCTTAAGGGATAAAGAATTTTCTCCTTACCAACAATACAGCGTAGATCAACCTGTACGAGAACTTAATCCGGCGGGACTCCCCAGGTTTCCCGCGAAAACGCGGCCTAGCAGGGGGCCAGACCACCTAAGCGGAGGGGGGCACTGAGCAAGGCTTGAGTCTGCCTTCCGTGGGGCGCCGAAGGAGGCCGTTCAGTCCCCCCTGTTGGTGCGCAGTGGCGCCTACCGGAGGCGGAGCCATGCGAGAGCGCTGCTGTGATTGGTGAGGCACCGCCGAGGGCGTTGACGACGGTGCAGGTGGCGCGAAACCTTGCTCCGCCCTTGCGGTGTAGGAGAGAGATCCACCAGGTGCGTCCAGGTTCCTTGCGAGCGTCAGAAGCGAGCGAACTTTCCCGGTAGGAGCGTGCGGGCAGGGGTGGCGCGATGCGGAGCCCGGCAAGGGTATCTGTGCGGTGGGGAAGGGGAAAGCTGGGGGCGGACGCGGGTGGAACCTGCCCTTTTCTCGCGCAGGTTCCACGAGTACCATGTCGTCCCCGGCGTCCACCCCGAGCCGCCGCGGCAGCCGGCGCGGGCGGGTTACTCCTGCGCAGACGCGTAAGTCTCTTCTCGTGAGGCGAGCCCGCCACATTACCCTCCCTTCCCCTCTTCTGGCTGTTTCCCGCCACTACGGAGAAATCTGGTCTGTGCCCCTGGTTTCTGGCTCTGAGAGCAGTCTAAGTCCCAGGTGGAGTAAGGTGTGGACGGCGAGCGTTTGTTCATGCTCTGCCAGTTCTAATGTGCAGATATTTTTTTTGTGAGGCCGTAAGTGCTAGGCCCTCGTTTCCACCTTTTCCAACCTGTTTTCTAATTTTTCAGCGTGTCCGTGCCCATTTGTCTCGGTTTTGTTTGGCTTGTATTTGTTCCCAAGAGACTTGATGGAACTCCCGGAAGACCAAACATGAGAGTTGATGGCCATCTTTTTTCTGTTTTGTATGTCACAAGCTCGAAGTGAAGATGCCAGGTCGTCACCATATCAGAGACGTAGAGGCGAAGATTCTACCTCTACAGGAGAGTTACAGCCCATGCCGACCTCACCTGGAGCTGACCTGCAGAGCCTTGCCGCGCAGGATACGTTATTTTCCAGCCCTGCTCAGATACATTCCTCAAGTATGTTTTTGGCGGGATCTAAGTTCTACTGTGGTTAATATACGGATGATGCTAAAGCTGGTGCGATTTGCTGGTTTGTTAACGCGTAGTTGATGTAACCCTACATGAGCTAGTATGTTCACCACCAGTACAGAGATAGGTACATGTTAAGACTTAGTGAACAGAGAAAAAAAATTTTGGTGCTTTTTTACTAGAAGCTTTAATAACCCTCAGAATCTTAACTGCCACTGGTTACAAGGAATATTATTTGCTCTTGTGCTTAGATAACTTAAGTCCACATGCTGTAGTTTAGGATTTGATAGGCTACCAGAATTTTATTGTAGACTTTCAAATTTTGTTTTTATAGCAATTCCCCTTGACTTTGATGTTAGTTCACCACTGACATATGGCACTCCCAGCTCTCGAGTGGAGGGAACCCCAAGGAGTGGTGTTAGAGGCACACCTGTGAGGCAGAGGCCTGACCTGGGGTCTGCACGGAAGGGCCTGCAGGTGGATTTGCAGTCTGATGTGGTGAGTACACAGTATGGTCTTCCGATAGCATTTGGGGAACATAAGATGGATAATTCCCCATTAACTGGTTCTATCATTTTTTTCTGTATAGCCAGCAACAGAAGATATAGTGGCAAGTGAGCAGTCTCTAGGCCAAAAACTTGTGATTTGGGGAACAGATGTAAATGTGGCGACATGCAAAGAAAATTTTCAGGTGAGCTGTACCTTAATACTTTAGGGTTCTGAAAATGCTGGGAGAAAAGATTTATAAACAATATCTTAATAGCCGTAACACTTGGGTAGATTTTTAGGTGGCTTAGAATTGATTTTTTAAAAAGAAAAAATACCATTTATGTCTGTCTCCAAATAGCGACATTCTCATAACTTTTTGCATTTGAGTAGTTATTCCTAAATGCATCAGACTTACTCTTTTTCTCTCAACATTAAGAGATTCCTTCAGCGTTTTATTGATCCTCTGGCTAAAGAAGAAGAAAATATTGGCATAGATATTACTGAACCGCTGTACATGCAACGACTTGGGGAGGTAATCAGATAGTCTTATAAAGTCAAATTAATGCATTTTTAAACAATCAGCAGAACATAACTTGTTTGTTTTCTCTTCTAGATTAATGTCATCGGGGAGCCATTTTTAAATGTAAACTGTGAACACATAAAATCATTTGACAAAAATCTATACAGACAGCTCATCTGCTACCCACAGGTAAGATTTTGATTTTGACCTTAATGAATTACAGTAAACATCCAGAACACCTAGAGGGTTTTGAAAAGTAGAATTTCCTGGGTAGCCAAGAGAATGTGCCTCCAGAGCACAAAAACTTAAGAAAATCATATTTCTTCTCCCTTAAGATGAACATTTTCTCACACTTTCACATTTCCAAAGTTGTGATGTGTATTATTGTCAGTGGCAGGTCATAGTCTAATTGGCAGGTTGTTGCTTTTTTCTTTTTTCTTTTTTAAGATTTTACTTATTTGGCAGAGAGAGAGATCACAAGTAGGCAGAGAGGCAGGCAGACAGAGAGAAAGGGGGAAGCAGGCTCCCTGCTGAGCAGAGAGCCCGATGCGGGGCTCGATCCCAGGATCCTGAGATCATGACCTGAGCCAAAGGTAGAGGCTTTAACCCACTGAGCCACCCAGGTGCCCCGGCAGGTTGTTTCTTAATAGTATTTAAAATAGTGGTGAATCTTAAAATTGATAGCTGCTTGGGTTGGACGAAGTAAATTCCCTTAAGTGAAAAAAAATTTTTTTAAGATTTATTTATTTTAGAGAGAGTTCATACACACAGGAGGTGGAGGGGGTGGTGGCCGAGGGAGAGGGATAGATCGTCTTAAGCAGACTCCAGGCTTAGTGCAGAGTCCCAATTGGGGCTGGATCTCATGACCTGAGCTGAAATGTAGAGTCAGACACTCAACCGTGCTGCCCAGGCATCCCTTAAGGAAAAGTATTTTATAAATAAACACATTACACTTAGCAGATTATGTTAACCTTGTTGTAATCTTTTTCTTTCTTAATTTTTTTTTTTAGTTTGGGGTGGGAAGGGCAGAAAGAGAGGGAGAAAGAGAATCTTAAGCAGGCTCCAGACCCAGCACAGAGCCTGACACAGAGCTCGATCTCACAACCCTGAGATTATGCCCTGAGCCAAAATCAAGAGTCAGGCGCTTAACCAACTGAGCCACCCAGGCATTCCTATAGCCTTTTTTTTTTAAGCTTTAGGTCAGATTTTATTATTGAAGTATCAGCTATATTTATTCTAGTTGTAGGCTTTGGAGGCAAGCAGACTTGGTTTTATATCTTGATCTTGCTATTTAATAGCTGTGTGACCTTGGTAAAGTTCCCTAACATAAAAGTATGAGTTCAAAAGGTTTCCGTTACTGGTTAAAAGCCTAAGATATGTTAGTACATTGTGAAGATTTCATATATATGAAAATATTAACCGATATGAAAATATGCAGAGGTGAGACAGCTCAGTCTCAATGTATCTAAGGTCTTTAAACAGCATGTTTGTGATTATATACAGGTGATACTTAAGGTTTATGCCAGATGTGTTTGTTTTTATATACTAATACGAAATGCCTTATTTCTGGTGTTTAACTCTGAAATGGGACTATAAACACAGCTTGGCTTCTTTACATTCCATTTTTATAGGAAGTTATCCCAACCTTTGACATGGCTGTCAATGAAATCTTCTTTGACCGTTACCCTGACTCAATCTTAGAACATCAGATTCAAGTAAGACCATTCAATGCATTAAAGACGAAGAATATGAGAAACCTGAATCCAGAAGGTAATGTTTTTTAATAGCAGGAAAATACATAAAAAGTCTTATTTTGTCAAGGAATTTTAAAAGAATTGGTGTATGTGATAGTGGTGGTAATAGATTATAAATTAACTAAATATATGGCAGATTCATTAACTCTATACGCCTTTGAACCAACCCTACCTTCTTTTAACTTAACTGAAATTACATAAAAAATGTAACTCTTGACAGTTCATCTTAAGGTGAATTTGCCCAAATGTAATAATTTTACAGTTACTAAGTAGGCACGTTTCAAAATCACTGCAGAAAACAAATACAAAATATGATCCCTGCTTTGGAGCTTAAGAAAGGAATCTAGTTTGGGGGGCATCTGGGTGGCTCAGTGAGTTGAGCGTCCGACTCTTGATTGTGGCTCAAGTCATGATCTCAGGTCTGCACTCAGTAGGGAGTCTACTTGAGGATTCTCTCCCTCTCTGAAATGATTTTTTTTCCCCTCTTTTAAATGATTAAATAAATCGTAAAAAAACAATCTAGTTTGGAAAGTAAATTTAAAAAACATAGACCAATAGAGTTGTGCAGGAGATATCTTAGCCCAGGGAGGGAAGGAGAGTGCTTGACCCAGGTAGGAAGAGTTCATGGTGAAAGAGAAATTTTAATTACAATAAGGATTTGGAAAGCAGACATGAAGGAATTCACTCTGGATAGCATGAAGGGGATTGTAGGCAGAAGCAAAACAGCTATATGCAGGTAATAAGTGCTGGCTGATGCAGAAAGTAAGGGAGGTAATGTTTGTGTGAGGACTGGAAAGCCTGGGTCCTGAAGAGCTTTAAATTCCTATTTATTTATTTATTTATTTATTATAAGATTTTATTTATTATTTGACAGAGAGGACACAGTGAGAGAGGGAACACAAGCAGGGGAAGTGGGAGAGGGAGAAGCAGGCTTCCCACTGAGCAGGGAGCCCGATTCAGGGCTCGATCTCAGGACCCTGGGATCATGACCTGAGCCAAAGGCAGACGCTTAATGACTGACCCACCCAGGTGCCCCTGAATTCCAACTTAATGCAGATTTTTATTCCAAAGTCAGTAGGGAGCCATTGATACTTTTTCGGAGGAAAGCGAGAAAGCTTTTGCCACTCTTGAGAATCTCATGGTGGGTCTAGTGTGCCAGGTATTAGGTATGTTGAAGTTCAGTTAAGAGACTTTAACTGTAGCTCCAGTATGGAGCAGCAGGGTCCTAAGCTGAACAGGGCCCATAGGAATGAAAATACAGGACAAGCATGGTATTTACCACGTATGACGATTAAGATGTAAAAACTATTGAGAATTTATAAACGACCCTATAGGTGAACGCGCAAAAGACACAAATGTCAGTATAAGAAAATACAACAGTTAGCAAAGGAGCAAGTGTTGGAGTTCACTGTTGATTAAAGGGATACATATCTTCTCATGAAATTGGTTCCTGACCGCACTTCTGTGATAGGATATTCAGTGGAGACACTGGAGGAAGTAGGAGACTGAGAGTGCTGCTTTTTAAAGTAAAATAAAGATTGGTGAGGAGAGAAGAAAGGAAGATTTGTAAGTAGGTAGAAGGGAGGACAAGACCAAGTGGGAAAGACCTTGTGAAGCAGCAGCAAGTACTGGAACGCTGAGACAATCTGCAAGGCCAGTTGTGGCTAACTACAGACCATGTTTTGTTGACTACGAGTGTAACTCGTTTGGAACTAGCAGCGGGAATGAGTTGGGTAAAAGTTTTCTTGTCAGGGACAGTCCAAACTGTAGAGGAACCAGGAGCAAGAGTGAAAAATATTCTGTACAAGGGCTTTCTTATATAGATGGTAATGATTGGCTAAGTTACATAGTGCTTATTTCTGCCAGGTACTGTTCTTATTAGGCTTGATGTATGCAGGCTCTTAATTTTCAACAAGTATAAGAAAGGTGCCATTACTGCCGTGTGTAGATGGGCACAGAGAGGCTAAGGTATCCCCAGGGTCACACAGGTAATCAGTCCAGACCATCTGGCTCTGGAGCCAATGCATTTCACATACACTGAGACATCAGGACTTCAACATGATACAATGTGCGAGGCAGAAGGACATGGGGCAAAGGAGGCAGAAGTGTAAAGCTTCTAATGCAAACCCAGAAGGTGGAGGGGAACAGGAGGTCGGTGAGCAGGAAGATGGTGGATGCCTGTTGGACAGTGGGCCCTGGGGCAGAAGGCCAAAGGGCCATCAGAGTTGAGAAGAAGGAAGACAACACAGGAAGGGCATCCCAGGCCAGACCTGAGGATATCCAATGAAATGTGTCCTGGCCACAGCACCTCTCTGTGACCCCAGCCATCCCCAGGTACCTCTGCATCTCCCAGTAAGATTCTCTTGGGCTTGATGGCAGACCTAGACCTGCCCTGGCAGGAATATAGGTCAGGGAAGAGACCACCTCTGGTTGGGCTGCAGGCAGTGGCTGATGGATAAGCTGACCTCTCTCCCCAACTCCTTGCAGACATCGACCAGCTCATTGCCATCAGTGGCATGGTAATCAGGACATCCCAGCTGATTCCAGAGATGCAAGAGGCCTTCTTCCAGTGCCAAGTGTGTGCCCACACAGCCCGGGTAGAGATTGACCGTGGCCGCATCGCTGAGCCCTCTGTTTGTGAGCGCTGCCACACCACACACAGCATGGCGCTGATCCACAACCGCTCTGTGTTCTCTGACAAGCAGATGGTATGTGCGTTCTTGGGTTCCCTGGGAGGCCTCTTCTTTGGCATATTGGTGCTTAAGTCTTCAGCTTTGGGATGAGAATGTTCCTTTTTTATTGCCAGCGAGCACCAGGTTGTGATTATATACGCCATGTTCTCATGGCCTAAAATACTTTATAATAAGGAAAACACATTCTTTCACTATTATTTTCTACTTTTTGACTTATTAAATTTAATGTGAGGGGTGTCTGGGTGGCACAGTTTCTTAAGCATCTGATTTTGGCTCAGGTTGAGGGATCAAACCGCACTTCCAGCTCTGCTCAGCGTGGAGTCTGCTTTAGACTTTTTGTCCCTCTACCTCTTTCCCTCACCATCCCTCCTCCTTCCCTCCCACCAAAATAAATCTTTTCTTTTTTTAAGATTTTACTCATTTGAGAGAGAGAGAGAGAGAGAACACATGAACGGGGGGAGGGGCTGAGGGAAAGAGAGAAGCAGGCTTCCCTGCTCAGCAAGGATTCCGATGCGTAACTCGCTCCCAGGACCTTGGGCTCATGACCTGAGCGGAAGGCAGATGCTTAACCGAGACACCCAGGTGCCCTAAAATAAGTCTTTAAAAAAAAATTTAATTTGAGACATTTCTATAGGAAGTATTTAAGCTTATAAAAAAAATTTTAGTTTGTCAGACACAAGTATATGAAACATCTAAGATCAGTAAAAATTGGGGTGCCTGACTGGCTCAGTTGGTAGAGCATGCAACTCTTGATCTTAGAGTTGTAAGTTTGAGCCCCATGTTGGGTGTAGAGATTACTTAAAAATAAAATATTTTGAAAATATATTGGTAAAAATTACTTAGTTAAATTTTGTCATTTTGCAGCTATTCCACTGGTACAGAATGAGTTGATAATTTTTCTGAAGTTTTTCTCACATATTTTATTGTAAAGGAAGTTTGGTTTTTGCATCTTTAATGAAAAATTTTTTAAAGATTTTATTTTAGAGAGAGAGGGAGAGCATGTGTGCATAGGGTGTGGGACGGGGAGGGAGAGGGAAAAAGAATGAAGCAGACTCCACACTGAGTGCAGAGCCCCACACAGGGCTCTGTCACGACTACGAGATCATGATGTAAGCCAAAACCAAGAGTCGGATGCTTAACTGACTGAGCCACCCAGTCACCCCTTTAATAATGAAAATGTTAAGATGAAGTTATCAAAACAACATAGGGATAAGTGGAAAAAGTAAAAGTTGTTTATTTGCTGTGATTGTAATGCTGTTAAAGTAGGCACAGGGACAAGGACTGTTAAGTTTTTTTAATTTTGTCATAATGTTTAAACAACTTTTTAAAATTTAAATAGAATATGTTCAAAATACTACAAAGTTAATTTCCCTTATGGGAAGTCAATAAGAAAAATACTAGCAAATGTGAAAAAGCGTTCAACATTTTTACTAACCAAAGAATTGAAAATTAAATGTAGATACAAATTTTCATCTAATATTGCTACCAATTATTGGAGCAAACGTACCTCAACTCATGCCAGCATGCTGAGAGCTAGAGATACAAATGTGGAACTGTGCTCCCAAGTCACTTAAAATATTCTTAGAACGCTTCAAAGACTCCCAAACTGACTTGAAGTAAAACTTAGCATCCTAGAGTAGCTTCCAAACTACATGGCCCAACATCACCACAACACACCTTTTTACCACAGACCTCACTGACGGTGTCTCAACCATTTCCTTATACAGAGCTCCTCAGCCAAGCACAGGTTTGCCTCAGGACCACTGTACTTGTTGTTCTTACCCTTACACATGGCTTCCTCCCTAACATCTTTAGACCTTTGCCTAGAGGTTGCTTAATCTGAGAAAGGCCTTCCCTAACCTTGCTTTGTGAAAAGCGTCTCCTTCACCACTGCCCATGCTCCTTACTCTTTTTTTTCTTCTATCCATTACATTTATCACTGCCAAATGTTATATGCTCGCTTGTATGTTTGTGTATTGTCTGTCCTTACTCCACTCTGAGGGAAGACATCATTCACTGTGGAGTCCCCAACACGTAGAACCAGGGTCCAGTACATGCCAAGTGCTCAGCAAATACCTACTTTATGAGTAACCAGGCCAAGTGTTTATGAGGTGCACACAGTGACTAGGAGAGACGCACAAAAGTGCTTAACCAGGAACCTGAAGAGTGTGTACTTGTCCAACCAGGAAATCTACAAGAAGTAACTGCTAAAAACATAATTAGAAATTTAGACAAACATGTATACAAAGAAATATCCACTACAACCTTGAAATGGGGAAAAACAGTCACACAAATCACTGCTCTCTCCCAAATAGGGGAATTTGTATATAAAAAATATCCTTACAAAACATATGTTCATGTCACATTAAAGGTGTTTTGTTTTGTTTTTTTTAAAGATTTTATTTATTTGACAGAGAGAGATCACAAGTAGGCAGAGAGGCAGGCAGAGAGAGAGGGGGAAGCAGGCTCCCCACTGAGCAGAAAGCCTGATGCGGGGCTCGATCCCAGGACCCTGAAATCATGACCTGAGCCAAAGGCAGAGGCTTTAACCCACTGAGCCACCCAGGCGCCCCTAAAGGTTTTTTTTTTTTTAATGTTAGCTATCTGGAGATAAAACAAAGAATGATGTTTTGTTTTTTTTAAGATTTTATTTCTTTATTTCAGAGAGAACAGGAACACAAGTCGGGGGAGACAGAGGGAGAAGCAGGCTCCCCGCTGAGCAGGGATCCTGATGCGTGGCTCGATCCCAGAACCCTGGGGTCATGACCTGAGCTGAAGGCAGATACTAAACCAACTGAGCCACCCAGGTGCCCCAAGAATGGTGTTTTAAAAATAAATGTGTAGCCTGGGTGGCTCAGTCAGTTGAGTGTGGGACTGTTAATTTTGGCTCAGGTTGTCAGGAGCTTCTTTGCGCTCAGCTGGGAGTCTGCTTCTCTCCCTCTTCTTCAGACCCTCCCCCAGTCGGGTGTACACACATGCACACGTGCTCTCCCTCTAAAATCAATGAAATCTTTTTAATAAAATGGTAAATATCAAAAATAGTTATCTCTAGGTGGTACAAAGATGGATAGTTTTGTCTAAATCGTGCTTGTCATTTCCTGAGTTTTCTGTTTCCTCTGCTCTTTCAGATCAAACTTCAGGAGTCTCCTGAAGATATGCCCGCAGGGCAGACGCCTCACACTGTCATCCTTTTTGCTCACAATGATCTTGTTGACAAGGTTCAGCCTGGAGACAGAGTGAACGTTACAGGTAAGAATGTAGACTATGTTAATGAGATAAGTATGTCTTGCTTTTTTTTTTTGATGCTTTTTAAGTCAGTCCTTTGGCTTGGTCATGAATTCATTGGCATGAAGCTTGGTCCTGCCTATAATGCTTTATTCACCTTTTTATCTAGCAGGATGGAACCTTTCAATGTGTTGTCCTTGCAGTTGCTTGCTCTTTGCTATCTCAGCATTCTAGAGCTGTAAGTGTATTTTGACCTGATAGCACTGGTATCTTGAGATAACAGCTCAGATAAGGCTAGTATTGGTAAGATTGGAGTTATACCAGCAGCTCCCAGCAGCAGCAGTCACCAATCTGGAATTTTAAATAATTTGCCACTTTCCAAATGTACAGCCAAGGGTTAACATTTACTTATTATAGAGAGGAAATGGGTCAGAGCACCTTGCTTCCATGCAGGAGTTAAATTATGGTATTTTTAGAGGAAGCGGAGATTCAGAGACTTGCAGATCACTGTAGCTGAGGTTATACAGTAATCTGTGACACAAGGTTCCTCCTCCCTCTGGCCAAGAAAGTACTCGTTGCACTGTACCATGTGAATATGCCAGTCTTTCTCTTGATGCTTCAGAGCAGCATGAGCACCTGGTTTCTCAAAGGGGCTGTGAACAGCAAGCACTGTTCACTGAGGTCAAGGTGGGGACTGAGTCCAGGGAGTGGCCGCAGCTCTTAGTGTAGCCCGTTGGTTGTGTTCAGTGAGTTAAGACTTCTCATCCCGTGGCTTCCCAGTGAGAAGTCCAACAGTTGCCCATAACAATCTTAAGTTATAAAAGCACTTGTAGTCCCTTAACAACGTGAGAGAATGTGTCATTGGTGAAAGATGTGCAATCCTCGTTCTGCCACCCTAGACTGGTCTGAAACTTTGATAAGGTGTTTAATCTGCTATTTTAATATCTTCAGCTGCCGAGTGGAATTAATGTGATGATACAGGTGAACGTGTTTGGGGAGGGGAGCTGTGGAAGGCACTATATAGATATAAAATAGGTATCGATGTTGTTTTGTGATGAAGAATCATTGCAAGCACCAGTAAAGATAACTAGACCACTTTAAATAGTCATCCATCCCTAATTCAGCTTACCATGGAGATTGCGTACTCTCAGAATGTTACATATGAACTAGTTTTTATGTTTTGAAAAAGAATTACGTTGTCCTGTTAAATAAGAGGATCAGTGATCTATGGTGAGTTGCTAAGAAGCCTTTGATAGAGAGAGCAGATGGTTGCTACTCAGAAAGCAAGAAATTGGTTTGTCCCAGAGTCCAACCCTTCTAGATTGAAAGTCAAAAAAGATAAACATCACAGATGTCAGTTTAGGAAATTCTTCTTTTTGGAGAACAAATGCGTTGCTATGGTTGAAGGGCTAATTATTCATTTATTTCTTCTAATGTTCTTAAATTATATTCTTTAGGAAGTGTGCTAGGGCGTGCCCATTCACCTAGAAACACTTCTTGTTACTAATAACATGTAGTAATTTTTCCTTTACTGTATCTTTACCTTTGACTCTGTAGACTATCTAGTCTGTGAAATAATTTTTGAGTAATTTTTTTAAAGATTTTATTTATTTATTTGAGTAATTTTTAAAAGAGCTTTTAGGATTTCCTTTCCAAATTTTTGGTACAGGATTTTAGTATTTTGTTCTAGTCAAATAATTACTAAGCAGGTTCTGTACATTCAGCTTAAGAGAAATGAAAATACTATTTCAAAATACTATTACTTGAACACAGCCATAAGACAGCATTGTGCTAAAAGCAAAGTAATTTCAGTTAAATCTCAGAATGATTATATGCAGTATAGTTATACTCAGATAGGTGCCCAAGATCATAGAGCTAACGGATGGTCACAGATGAACATGTTTTTAGGTCTGCTTTTTTCAAAAACCTGTGTTCTTCCCACCTTGCCTTGCTCCCTTCACCAGGGAGCTTTGCAGTATAGGCTTGAGTCCTTGACTCTAGGAGAGCCATGAAGGCATTGTGCTCAAAGCTCACCTCCACTGCCAGCCCTCAGATCTCTTAGGTGCTGCCTGCTGTCTGCTAGTTTATGAGCCATTTAGGGGAAGGTAAAAGCATATCTCTTGGTTGTGCTCTCAGGCATCTATCGAGCTGTTCCTATTCGAGTCAACTCAAGAGTGAGTAACGTGAAGTCTGTCTACAAAACCCACATTGATGTCATTCACTATCGGAAAACTGATGCAAAACGCCTGCATGGCCTTGATGAAGAAGCAGAGCAAAAACTTTTTTCAGAAAAGCGGGTGGAATTGCTCAAGGAACTTTCTAGAAAGCCAGACATTTACGAGAGACTTGCTTCAGCCTTGGCTCCAAGCATTTATGAACACGAAGATATAAAGAAGGTAACAGTGGACTTTTAACTTTGATCAGGATTTATAGTTCTTTGAGATCAAAAGGCATGGAGATGCCCCCTTACTGCCACCACCCCCCCGCCGCCCCTAAAGGATAAGAACTGTTGCGTGTTCCACAGAACAAGGTGCTCACCATCTGACTTGGTTATTGGTTGACAAGAATCCCAGCATCATTGTCCATTTCCTCATATCTACATTGAAATTACATGTTTCTAAACATAACAAAAGCCAGATGGGATCAGAATAGGGATTTACATGGCCACCATTCTGGCACAATGGTATGTGAGTCTATATAAATTGGTTAGTGATAACTTAAAGCACTGCCGTGTTTATACCCTCCCTTAATTTAATTATAATTTTTTATCCACAGGGTAAGAAAATACCTCTAACATTTAAACTAGATCTCAGTTACTCTATAGTAAATGAATGTTTAAACGTGTTTGTTTAGGGAATCTTGCTTCAGCTCTTTGGTGGAACAAGAAAGGATTTTAGTCACACAGGAAGAGGCAAATTTCGTGCTGAGATCAACATCCTGTTGTGTGGTGACCCTGGGACCAGCAAGTCCCAGCTGCTGCAGTATGTGTACAATCTGGTCCCTAGGGGCCAGTACACATCTGGTAAAGGCTCCAGTGCAGTCGGCCTCACTGCATATGTGATGAAAGACCCCGAGACGAGGCAGCTTGTCTTGCAGACCGGTGCCCTTGTCCTGAGTGACAATGGTATCTGCTGTATTGATGAATTTGACAAGATGAATGAGAGTACAAGATCAGTACTACATGAAGTCATGGAACAGCAGACTCTTTCAATTGCAAAGGTGAGGCCCATTCTCCATGTGTAAACAGGCATACTTAGAAATCTAGCATCCGTATTCACCTTGGTTCTAACTTTGGGAAACTCATGAATACTTTTCCTATTAGGTTTCAGCTAAATGTCTTTGAGTATTTCCTCTTTCGTCTTTTTTGCTATACTAACCCGCTAAAATGTGGTATTCCTAGAACTTGAGTTTGTCCTAAATGTCATGCAGGGGTTTAGTTTCTGAGAAGAATGTGATTATATCATACATTTGTCTAAAATACGATTGTTAGCATGAATCTGAGGATGGCATTGTCCCATATAAATCTGTTGGTATCACCCTTCCAAGGTGATGTGTGTGGCTCTTGGTGACGGTGGATATATGTCAAAGGGCACTCCAGGTGAAGATAGCTCACACAGTTCCTGCCAGCATCAGGGTGAAGTTTCTAACTGCACTGTTTTCTCTGATAGGCTGGGATTATTTGTCAGCTCAATGCCCGCACCTCTATCCTGGCAGCAGCAAATCCTATTGAGTCTCAGTGGAATCCTAAAAAAACTACCATTGAAAATATCCAGCTACCTCACACATTATTATCAAGGTATGAGAACATAAAGAAGATGCTTACTTTGCTCATTTGTAGAATTTTCAGGGTGAGATAAAAGGAAATAATAAAATTCAATAACTGCTAGCATCATAAGCTCTTCACTCTAATGCAAAGTTTTCTAATAGGGGTGGTCAGGTTTTCATGGCAAGGACTATGTTTCTCTACTCAGCTGTGGGGTAGCACCTTTAACGTTTATTCAGTCTTTGAAGCTGTTAGGACGTTTCGCCTTGACATCCTTTTCAGAAGCCCATCACTTGCTGCTCATCTCCGTTTTAAAGTCGCTAAAGAATATCATCATAGTACAGAGAAAAGCTTCACATGACAGATAAGGTTCTGAAAAATTAAATTTGATTCAAGTGGAGTTCTGTAATCCACAGTTTTTCTCAATGCCACAGCTACAAATATTGATTTCATTAATGGGTTGTAATAGCATTTCATAAATAGTATTTTAGCTTATATTAGTATTTATAGTATTTCATAAATGGGTTTTAAGATTTATTTAATTTGAGAGAGAGCGAGCACACGCTGGTGGGCAGGGTGATAGCAGAGAGGGAGAATCTCCAGCTGACTCCCCACTGAGCACAGACCCCGATGCAGTGCTCAACCTATTCTGACTACAGGTCAGTGTGATCATGACCTGTGGCAAAAACCAGAGTCAGAGGCTTAACCCACTGAGCCACCCAGGAGCCGCAGAAGCTATTATTAAGTTGCATATGTGGGTATGTTGGTGTCCCAAGCAGGAAAACAGTGTTTTTACAATATTTTCTCAGGTTTGATTTGATATTCCTCATGCTGGACCCTCAGGACGAAGCCTATGATAGGCGTCTGGCCCACCACCTCGTCGCTTTGTATTACCAGAGTGAGGAGCAAGTGGAGGAGGAGTTCATGGACATGGCAGTGCTAAAGGACTACATTGCTTATGCCCACAGTATGGTCATGCCTCGTCTGAGTCAGGAAGCCAGCCAGGCTCTCATTGAGGTAACACATGTCCATGTTTAAACCCTGAGAAATGTTTTTGTTGAACCTGTAGCCAATAGCATTAATGTAACTAGCTGACTATCTCCCTTAAAAAAGTAATTTTGTTAATAATCTATTACTTTCTATAATTACTTTTTCCTCCTGTGTTGCAAAATTGACTTTTCTAAAGGTAAAAAGGGGAAAAGATTTCTTTTATATATGTCATACAAAGTTTTTATAATTAAATATTTGTAAGCACAGTGAATTTAAGATCGGAATACATGAGTTGAAGTAGAAGTTATGCTACTTAGTAACTTTGTAACTCTGGAGAAGTCATCTAATTTCTCTGAGCTTCCATTTGCTTGTTTCTAAAAAGTAAAAGGAATTGTGAGTACTTGATGTTCACTTTTTCCATAGCCTTTCTCTTGGACAGCGGTGCATAATGACACATTCAGTTATTCAAACTTTATGATATAAAGAAGGTTCCTTGTGCTTAATGGGCTTTACATCCTAACTAAGTCCCTGAAAATACTCAAAGAAAGTTATAGGTGATGTGTAATTTTCCATTTGTA
The DNA here is from genome assembly GCA_028534135.1 of Potos flavus. Classification (NCBI taxonomy): domain Eukaryota; kingdom Metazoa; phylum Chordata; class Mammalia; order Carnivora; family Procyonidae; genus Potos; species Potos flavus. Next base: position 70,228,469 of record CM052900.1, on the reverse strand, counting down.
TCATATACTTGAGGGTTGCTCAAAAAAAAATGATGTTATATATATGTGAGTTTAATACGATGCATCTTTAACATTATTCCAATAATCTTTGTATGCCTCACTCATTAAATCAACCCTCAGCAGGGGCGTAAACCAGAGTTGGTGCCTGAGCACCTTTTTCGGACAGGCACCCTGATTGGTCCTCTGCTGTAATTGTGACCTGCCCTTTATACCAATAGACCATGTCCCCTGAGTGCCAGTCTCACACACCTCCCTGCCCTCTCCCATTCTTCACTCTTCATAGCCACATCAGATACCACCTTCTTGATGAGCTTTAAGGTCCAAGGCTAGATCTGACTTTTAATTCCCCTCAGTACTGCACCTGGCAGCTGGTAGTTTATTTAACAGATTCCTAACTGTTCAAAGTTCAGCCACAAAACTAAAGTATTGTTACAAGGAGTTTTGGTTTTTTTTCCTGTCTACACTAGGCTTATGTAGACATGAGGAAGATTGGTAGCAGCCGAGGAATGGTTTCTGCATACCCTCGACAGCTGGAGTCATTAATTCGATTAGCAGAAGCCCATGCTAAAGTACGATTCTCAAGCAAAGTTGAAGGAGTTGATGTTGAAGAAGCAAAACGCCTCCATCGGGAAGCTCTAAAGCAGTCTGCCACTGACCCCCGGACTGGCATTGTGGACATATCTATTCTAACTACAGGTCTGTTGTTTGCACTGAACATAAGAGCACATGAGAATTTATATATATTTATATGTGTGTGTGTATATATATACACACACACGCACACACACATATATACACACACACTTAACATATAAGTACTCTATATGTCATATTTGAGCTAACAAATTATTTGAAATGACAGAGGTTCTTAACCTTTTTCAGATCAGGGCCTCTTTGAGAATCTGTTAAAAGCTGAGAAAAATATGCCTAGACGCATGCACACACACGGCGTTGTATCTGATATCACAGTGCTTTTCTGCTGTCTAGGCACCTCTGTTAGCCCACTTTATTTTTTTTTTTTTTTAAAGATTTTATTTATTTACTTGACAGAGAGAGCGAGATCACAAGTAGGCAGAGAGGCAGGCAGAGAGAGAAAGGGGAAGCAGGCTCCCTGCTGAGCAGAGAGCCCGATGCGGGGCTCGATCCCAGGACCCTGAGATCATGACCTGAGCCGAAGGCAGAGGCTTTAACTCACTGAACCACCCAGGCGCCCCTGTTAGCCCACTTTAAAGAATTCATTTCTTAATGAGCACTGACTGCTTGCTATACAGATTATATAGACTGTGTTTCAGTGGAAACTAGCAGTTACTGGCTTATAGAAAATTGGAAACAGAATTCAGAACTCACGATTTTGAATATATTTTCCCGTTCAGCCACTGTCCCATAACCTTTTTTGTGGCAACACTACTAAAGAAATATATATGGAAATTTGAAATACTTCACTTCCTTATAGCAGAAATATTTTCATTAATTTTTTTCTTTCTTTTTCATTTAAATCAGGAATGAGCGCCACCTCTCGTAAACGGAAAGAAGAGTTAGCTGAAGCATTGAAAAAACTTATTTTATCTAAGGGCAAAACACCAGCTCTAAAATATCAGCAACTTTTTGAAGATATCCGGGGACAATCTGACATAGTAAGTGTTTATCAGTATTTTTTGCTTAATAGAGTTTTTCTTTTTTACTTTAGTACTTCTTTTAAGGTTTTTTAAAATCTTTTTCTTTCATTTAAGTATTAAATATAGGTCTGGATTAAAAAAAGGTGAAATCATCCATAAACCCTTCATCAAGAAATAACCACAAAATTTTGTTCTATTAATAGTTTTTGTGTATATATACACATTTTGAAAAATGAACATAGTCAATTAGAGTTACACTGTTTTATAACTTGCTTTTTCTTTGGGTTTTGTTTTGTTTTGTTTTTTAAAGATTTTACTTATTTATTTGACAGAGAGAGAGAGATCACAAGTAGGCAGAGAGGCAAACAGAGAGAGAGGGAAGCAGGCTCGCCGCTGAGCAGAGAGCCTGATTCGGTGCTCGATACCAGGACCCTGAGATCATGACCTGAGTCGAAGGCAGAGGCTTTAACCCACTGAGCCACCCAGGCGCCCCTTTTCTTTGGTTTTTAATTAAGGATATGCCATCAACATCATCTGTGATGGTAAATAGGCTGAATAACATTATTTATAATGATTGGGTAGGATCCCTTTGAGTGCCTTTTCCATCATTTACTTAACCAATTGTTGGACATTTAGGATGTTTGTAGTTTTTTCCTATTATAAATAGGGTTAACCACGCATATTAGCCATGCATCCTAATGTAATGATGAAATGATCAGGTTCCCTTTTGTAAATAAAGTTGGGTTGCCCAGTGAAAAGAACTCCAGGGTCCAAGTCCAGCCGTTTGCCTGCTTTCACTTGCATATTTTCTGTGGCTGCATTAGCACTACCGGGGCAGAGTTGAATATTTCTACAGACCATATGGGTAGACAGCAAGCCTATCTATTTACCATCAGGCCCTCTACAGGAAATAGTTGCCCCTCCTGGTTAGAACCTAAGGAGTGTATACAGCCACCAAAAAGGAAAGAGACTGGTGGTTCTTTACATTGAAATTGTGTGTCTCACAGGTAAGGGAGTACTTGATGTGTAAAATAATTGTTTTCATCTCTTCCCCAAAGGCTATTACCAAAGATATGTTTGAAGAAGCCCTGCGTGCCTTGGCTGATGATGACTTCTTAACAGTAACTGGCAAAACTGTCCGGTTGCTCTGAAGCTCTTGAGTGTTGTACTTGTGTGCCTGTGTGTGCAGCATAGGCGCCAGTGAGCTGCCACTGTTGCTGTCAGTGGAAATAGATTCTTTCAATCATTATTTGGCTCCATAAAAATTTTCTAACCTGGGTTCAGCGAAGTTCGTGTTTTTGCTTGTTTTGCTTGTTTAACATCTTAAGTGAAAATACTGTGCCAATTTACAGTTGAGGTTATTTTTTTTAAGTGCCATTATTTTAGCACCAGGGCTTTTAATTTGTATTGCCATATATATGTATGTATGTATATGTCAGGATGTCAGTCTTTTTTGGAGATGGCAGTCTGAGTCATGGGTCATGGTTTTGTGCTGGACTTTCTAAAGCCAATCATCCATATGCTTGAAGTTTTTGTAATATGAGATAAAACTTAGCCACGGCATATCATTCAGTGTGAGGTAACAAAGGACCAGAGCTTTTCTCCCTTTTAAAACTCTCAAGTGTAATTCCTTCTAGAGGCTTGTTCTCATGACTCCCATAAGATTAAAAAAATGGATGGTTGGAAGTGATTAGGTTCTAGGTTAACTTCTACTTTATCCTAATATGTAAACTTTTTCCTAAATAAATGATTGATTAAGTAATACTTGATTATCTGGTTTTATTTTTCATTAAGAGAAAAAGCTTTAATAAACACTATACTCATGGAAATTCATGATGGTAATAAGTACTTTAGAATGCACAAAAGAAATTCACTATAAGTTCCAATTTATTTTGATCCCAGCAGGCATTATCCTCTTTTTTTAGATGTTATTTATTTATCAGAGAAAGCATAACAGGGGGAGTGGCAGGCAGAAGGAGAAGTAGGCTTCCTGCTGAGCAAGGAGCCCAATGCAGGACTGACTCAGTCCCAGGACCCTGTGATCAAGACCTGAGCCAAAGGCAGATGCTTAACCAACTGAGCCACCCAGGTGCCCTATAGCAGACATCATTCTTATAAAACCACCATAGGTTGGAATTTTATATGGAAATAGGACTATAATAAATAATCCCTGAAACATTGAAGTTAATTGTATAAGTTAGCTTTTTTTTTAATATAATTTAGGATCAACATGCATTAATCCCATATCCATAGGAAATGATAGGACTAACCGAATGGTTAAATAGCATTAAAATGTTAACATCGGAATAATATTTAGAGGCTTTTTTTTTCAAGATCTTATTTTAGAGCATACACGAACGAGAGGGAGAGGTAGAGGGAGAGGCAGAGAATCTCAAGCAGACTCCGCACTGAATATAGAACCTGTCATAGGGCTCAATCCCATGACCCCAAGATCATGACCTGAGCTGAAACCAAGAGTCAGACGCTTAACTGACTGAGCCATCTAGGTGCCTTTAGAGTCAAATTTTCATCAGACTTTTTTTTTTTTTTTTTTTGTCAGTCATCCTTAACTGTGCTGTTCTTGGCAGGTTTGCAAAATGCCTTGTATTTTGAAGGAAGCAGTAGTTGGTTGGGATTTCACCAAAGGATGCAGGCCAACTGCCTACCAACTGCCTTTACTAGTGAAGTTGCCTCAGTGAACTCAACTGTGTAGGACACCCTTTTATATGTAATTGTCAGCCACTCTGTAGGTTCATTCTTTCCTTTTTATAGATGAAGGATGCAAGGTCTCTTGCCTGAAGACCCAAAGCAAGAGATGAAACTGGAATTAAAACAAGTCTTCTGACTAAAAATTTAACTTTATGTAACTATGCCATGCTCTGGCTATAACTTGGGTTTTGAGCTGTTCAGTGCTTTTGGACACGTTGCTTGCTTACATTTCCAAAACCACATGGAGAAGTTTCCTTGATGCCTATTACATGATATATTCTTCATAAATGTTCTACTGAGGAGAGAAGTTTGAATCTGTTGAACTGTGTTCTTGTGACCACATTTATTCAGACTAGAAGTTTTACATCTCTTGAGTTACTCAGAAATAACTGGTTCTTAGGCTGTACTTGAGCTTACCACTGACAAGCTGTAAATAGCATACATTATCATTATAAAAATTAAACGTGTAGGGTTTGTGAGGCAAAGTTACCTGAAAGTAATTAGAAACCTTCCTATGGCCACTGAGAATGAGCTCTCTTGACTTTTCCCCTAAATCACATACTGAATAAGGTCACAAAAAAATTAGTCCCTTGTATAAATGTAAACTAATTAAACACTTCATTGCTGCCACTAGGTAGTAGGTAGCTAGAAATCAAGGTGTCATAAAGTTCCAGAGCTGATTACACATTTCTGTAGAGTTGTTAAAATAGATAAAATAAAGACAGGTTCTTTCTCCAAATTCTTAGCCTGTGGTAATGGCTAGGATATTGGAAGCCATATTTGAAATTGAATATGTACTGATAGTACCTGAAATTGCTTGGGAAATAATGTAGACTCAAATAGTTGTTGGCCTAAGATTTTTCTCCCTAAAGTTTATACATTAGTAATTTTTTTCTAAACCTTTTAATTCAATACCAAGATGGAATTTCTATACAATGCAAATGAAATGTGTATATAGTTTTGTCTTAAGGTGATTTTAGTTGAACGAAACTAATGAGGCTATCCTGTTGCTGGGTGGTTCCATCATAGTGAATTTAACTTTATTTCGGTGAATTTCTTGTTCACATCTATGACTTACCCAGTGGTCTGCAGGTCTCAGAAGACAGCGAAGATGATAACCTCAGTGCAGTGCCTGGCAATAGATGTGTGTTAACATCTTTGTAAAGAGAATTGCCTCCTATGAATGGAGAGTGAGGATATAAAAATTATCAGAGAACATTGTTGAAATCGGTGAAATCTCAGGATGTGGAATGGAAGAATAAGAGGATGTGTTAAATGAGAGCTCTGCCCTCTAAATTCTGACAGATGCTCCCTGAGAGGTGTGCCTCATGACTCAGCTGCAGCATCTCATACTCCTCAGGAGTATGGGATAGGAAAGGTTGAGAGCCACTACTTTGGTCTGAAAATCATCCCCCTATTTGTATCAGGTGGTTTAAGAGAGAACAGACGCAGGCTGCCAGGCTCACATCCTGGCTCATGGCTTTGTATAGTGCTTAGGACACTGGTACAGTAAATGCTCAATACTGTTAGTATGAACAGAATAAGGAGAATGTGGGGTTTTTCTTACTAGGACATTATAGTTTCAGCTTAATTCCTATGAATATGTTTTTCCAAAAACAATACTGTATAATATATTCCACTTGAATTTTTTTTTCTGATTTTGACCCTGAGAGATAAAGAAACTTGCTAGTTAGAATGGGTTTATTTTATTTACACAAATATACACATGCTGTTATCCTTCCAGTATCCATCATAAATATAATCAATTCCATCCAAAGGAGTCAAAATTAAACAAAAATAAAGAAACAAGAATTTAATGACTTAGCAAACAGGTCAGGGCATATTTAAGAGAGTGCTGTTACTTATTCAATCTAAGGTAATTTCTTAAAGTACCTCTGCAATTCAATTTTTAAAACTTTTTAAAAGATTTTTTAAATTTTTTATTTTAATTTTTATTTAATTTTTAAATTTTTATTTTAATTTTTTATTTTAGAGAGAGCGTGTGTGAGCATGGGGAGGGGCAGAGGGAAATGGAGAGGGCATCCTAAGCAGACTCCACACTGAGCAGGGAGCCCAATGTGGGGCTCAATCCCACAACCCTGAGATCATAACCTGACCTGAAATCAAAAATTGGACACTTAACTGACTAAGCTACCCAGGTGCTCCAATTTTAAAATTTCTTGAAATAAATTTCAGATTTACACAAAAGTTGTAATTATAGTGGAAATAATTCCCATGTATCCTTTACTCAAATTACTTTCCTGTTTACATTTTCTCAAATCTGCTTTTGTCATTCTCTATAAATGTTTTTTTAATCATTTGAGAGAAACAAGATGCCTCTTCTAAAAACTTGCTAAAAACCATGTATATCCTAAAGACAATGACATTGCCTTGTATAACAACAGAACAATTTCATAACAATTTTAAAAATGAATACTATTGCCTAATATACAGATGTTCAAATTTCATCAACTGTCTCAATCATTTTTTTCATAGTAAAAGTGATAAAAAATCCCTATTTCTGTGGCAGCATCACAAGTTGTATTTCATTTTCATGTCTAGTCTCCTTCAGTCTGGAACATTCCTAGGTTATTTCTCTTCATGACTTTGACATTTTGAAAGAGTACAGGCCAGTTCTTGTTAAAATATCCTTCAATTTGGGTTTGTCTGATGTCTTGATGATTAGATTCCGGGTATCCATTTCAGCAGGAACCACTGACGTGATGCTGTGACCAGAGCATCCTATCAAAAGAGTCAATAAGCCTGACAATTTACTGATAGGTTAACCTCAATCACTTGAGTAAGGTGGTGTCTGCCAGGTTTCCTCATTGTAATTTACTATTTTTTTTTCCCCTGCTAATTCTGAGTATCTTGTGGGGAGATAATCTGGGCTATGTAAATATTATTTCTCATCAAATTTTGTGAGTAAGCTGCACACATGATCCCATTCACCCTTTACTTTTAATACTGAAATTGATCTTTTTATTTTTTTAACTTTTTTTAGATATTTTATTTGAGAGAGCACAGAGGGAGAGTGAGAGGGAGAAGTAGACTCTCCACTGAGCAGAGAGCCCAATGCGGGGCTTGATCCCAGGACCCTGGGATCGTGAATGAGCCTAAGGCAGACAACCAACTGAACCACCCAGGTGCCCCTGGAATTGATCTTTTTAAAATAAATCACATTACCACGATTTGGCAATGCCACACAAATTGGCATTATCTCATTTCTTAAAACCTTTCAAAGATTAGCTATTCTAATTATATTAATTATTTTAATTATTTTATTTTAAAATAGAAACTCCTAATCATCCATAATTTTTAAATTTATTTTTTAATTTAAATTAATTAATGTATAATGTATTATTGGTTTCAGAGGTAGAGTTCAGTGATTCATCATCAGTCTTATGTATTACCCAGTGCTCATCACATGCCCAACTTGATGTCCATCACTCAGTTACCCATCCCCCTCCAGCAATTCTCAGTTTGTTTCCTATGATTAATAGTCTCTTATGGTTTGTTTCCCTCTCTGATTTCATCTTATTTTCTTTTTCCCTCCCTTCCCCTATGATCCTGTTTTGTTTCTTGAATTCCACATATGAGTGAGATCATATGACGATTCTCTTTCTCTGACTTATTTCATTTAGCATAATACCCTTTAGTTCCATCCATGTCATTGTAAATGGCGAGATATCATTTTTTTTGATGGCTGAGTGGTATTCCATTATATATATATAAATATATATATATTTATATACCACATCTTTATTCATTTATCTGTTGATGGACATCTGGGCTTTTTCCATAGAATTGCTATTGTAGACATTGCTGCTATAAACATTGGGTGCAGGTGCCTCTTCCTCTTTGGATCACTACATTTGTATATTTGAGGTGTATAGCCAGTAGTGCAATTGCTGGGTTGTAGGATAGATCTATTTTCAACTTTTTCAGGAACCTCCATACTGTTTTCCAGAGTGGCTGCACTAGTCTGCATTCCCACCAACAGTTTAAAAGGTTTCCCCTTTCTCCACATTTTTTCCAACATCTGTCATTTCCTGACTTGTTAATTTTAGCCATTCTGACTGGTGTGAGGTGGTATCTCATTGTGGTTTTTTGTTTTTTGTTTTTAAGATTTTATTTTTATTTATTTGACAGAGAGAGAGATCACAAGTAGGTAGAGAGGCAGGCAGAGAGAGAGGGGGAAGCAGGCTTCCCGCTGAGCAGAGAGCCCGACGTGGGGCTGGATCCCAGGACCCTGAGATCATGACCTGAGCCGAAGGCAGGCTTAACCCACTGAGCCACCCAGGCGCCCCCTCATTGTGGTTTTGATTTGTATTTCTCTGATGCCGAGTGATATGGAGTATGTGTTCATGTGTCTGTTGGTTATTTGTATGTCTTCTTTGGAGAAATGTCTGTTCATGTCTTCTGCCCATTTCTTGATTGCATTATTTGTTCTTTGGGTGTTGAGTTTGATAAGTTCTTTATAGATCTTGGATACTAGCCCTTTATCTGATGAGACATTTACAAATATCTTCTTCCATTCTGTCAGTTGTCTTTTAGTTTTGTTGACTATTTCCTTAGCTGTGCAAAAGCTTTTTATCTTGATGAAGTCCCAATAGTTGTTTCCCTTGCCTTTGGAGACGTGTCTAGCAAGAAGTTGCTTTGGCTGAGGTCACAAGGGTTGCTGCCTGTGTTCTCCTCAAGGATTTTGATGGATTCCTGTCTCACATTTAGGTCTTTCATCCATTTTGAGTCTATTTTTGTGTGTGATGTAAGTAAATGGTCCAGTTTCATTCTTTTGCATGTGGCTGTCCAAATTTCCCAACACCATGCGTTGAAGAAACTGTCTTTTTTCCATTGGATGTCCTTTCCTGCTTTGTCGAAGATTAGTTGGCGATGGAGCTGATAGTCCATTTCTGGGCTCTCTATTCTGTTCCATTGATCTATATGTCTGTTTTTGTGCAAGTACCATACTATCTTGATGATTACAGCTTTGTAATAGAGTTTGAAGTCTGGCATTGTGATGCCACTAGCTTTGGTTTTCTTTTTCAACATTCCTTTGGCTATTTGGGGTCTTTTGTGGTTCCATAAAAACTTTGGGATTCTTTATTTCAGCTCTATGAAAAAAGTTGATGTTATTTTGATAGGGATTGCATTGAATGTATAGATTGCTCTAGGTAGCATAGACATTTTAATAATATTTGTTCTTACAATCCATGAGCATGGAACGTTTTTGCATTTCTTTGTGTCTTCCTCAATTTCTTTCATGAGTGTTCTATAGTTTTCAGAGTACAGGTCCTTTGCCTCTTTGCTTAGTTTTACTCCAGGATATCTTATGGCTTTTATGCAATTGTAAATGAGATTGATTCCTTAATTTCTCTTTCTTCTGTCACATTGTTAATGTATGGAAATGCAACTGATTTCTGTGCATTGATTTTATATCCTGCCACTTTACTGAATTCCTGTGTGAGTTCTAGCAATTTTGGGGTGGAGTCTTTGAGTTTCCCACATAGAGTATTATTATCATCTGCAAAGAGTGAGAACTTGATTTCTTTGCCAATTTGGATACCCTTTATTTCTTTTTGTTGTCTGATTGCTGAGACTAGGACTTCTAGTACTATGTTGAACAACAGTGATGAGAGTGGACATCCCTGTCATGTTCCAGATCTAGGGGAAGAGCTCTCAGTTTTCCCTGTTGAGAATGATACTTGCTGTGGGCTTTTTGTATATGGCTTTTATGATACTGAGGTATATTCCCTCTATCCCTACAGAGTGGAGAGTTTTAATCAAGAAAGGATGCTGTACTTTGTCAAATTCTTTTTCTGCATCAGTTGAGAAGATCGTATGGTCCTTATCTTTTCTTTTATTAATGTGCTCTATCATGTTGATTGATTTGCAAATGTTGAACCAACCTTACCTTCCAGGAATAAATCCCACCTGGTCCTAGTGAATAATCCTTTTAATGTACTGTTGGATCCTATTGGCTAGGATCGTGGTGAGAATTTTGGCATCCATATTCATCAGGGATATTGGTCTGTAATTCTCCTTTTTGGTGGGGTCATTGTTTGGTTTTGGGATGAAGGTAATACTGGCCTCATAGAATGAGTTTAGAAGTTTCCCTTCCATTTCTGTTTTTTGAAAGAGCTTAAAAATAGGTATTAGTTCTTCTTTAAATGTTTTGTAGAATTCCCCTGGGAAGCCATCTGGCCCTGGACTCATGTTTGTAGGGAGATTTTTTGATTACTGCTTCAATTTCCTTGCTGGTTATGGGTTTTTCAGGTTTTCTATTTCTTCCTGTTTCAGTTTGGGTAGTTTATACATCTATAGGATGCATCCGTTTCTTCTATATTGCCTAATTTGTTGGCATATAGGTGCTCAAGTTCTTCGGTGTTGGTTCTGTTCTCTCCTCTTTCGTGATTTAATTCATTTGGGTTCTTTCTCTTTTATCTTTAATAAGTCTGGCCAGGGGCTTATCAATCTTATCAATTCTTTCAAAAGAACCAGCTCCTAGTTTCGTTGATCTGTTCTACTGTTCTTTCGGTTTCCATCTCATTGATTTCTGCTCTAATCTTTAAATTTCTCTTGGCCTGCTGGGTTAGGCTTTATTTGCTGTTCTATCTCCAGCTCCTTTAGGTGTAGGGTTAGCTTGTGTATTTGAGACCTTTCTTGTTTCTTGAGAATGGCTTGTATTGCTATATACTTTCCTCTCAGGACCGCCTTTGTTGCGTCCCAAAGATATTGTACAGTTGTGTTTTCGTTTTCATTTGTTTCCATGAATTATTTAAATTCTTCTTTAATTTCCTGGTTCCATTGATTCTTTAGTAGGATGCTCTTTAGCCTCCATGGATTTGAGTTCTTTCCATATTTCCTGATGTGATTGAGTTCCAGTTTCAAAGCTTTGTGCTGTAAAAGTATGCAGGGAATTATCCCAATCTTTTGGTACCAGTTGGGACCTGATTTGTGACCCAGGATGTGACCTATTCTGGAGGATGTTCTGTGTGCACTGAAGAAGAATGTGTATTCTGTTGCTTTGGGATGGTATGTTCTGAATATATCCGTGAAGTCCATCTTGTCCAGCGTGCCATTAAAAGCCCTTGTTTCCTTATTGATCTTCTGCTTAGATGATTTGTCCACTGCTGTGAGTGGCATGTTTAAGTCCCCTAGTATTATTATATTATTATCAATCTGTTTCTGTAATTTTATTATTAATAGGGTTATATAATTGGCTGCTCCTATGTTAAGGGTATAAATATTTACAATTGTTAGAATTTCTTGTTGGTGAGACCCTTTAATTATGATATAGTGTCCTTCATCTCTTATTACAGTCTTTGGTTTAAAATCTAATTTGTCTGATATAAGGATTGCCACCTCAGCTTTCTTTTGATGTCTATTGGCATGATAACTGGTTTTCCACACCCTCACTATCAATCTGGAGGTATCTTTGGGTCTAAAATGAGTCTCTTGCAGACAGCATATTGGTGGGTCTTGTGTTTTTTAATCCATTCTGATATCCTGTGTCTTTTGATTGGGGCATTTAGCCCATTTACATTGAGGATAACTATTGAAAGATATGAATTTAGTACCATTGTATTACCGGTTAAGTCTCTGTTTCTGTATATTGTCTCTTTTCCTTGCTGTTCTATTTTACTTTTGGGCTGTCTATTTGCTTAAAGGATCCCTTTTAATATATCTTGCAGGGCTGGTTTAGTGATCACAGATTCTTTTAGTTTCTGTTTGTCCTGGAAGCTTTTTATCTCTCCCATTTTGGACATCATAGGTGGATAAAGTATTCTTGGCTATGTATTTTTCTCATTAGCACCCTGAATATATCATGCCAGTCCTTTCTGGTCTGCTAGGTCTTTTTGGATAGGTCTCCTGCCAGTCTAATGTTTCTGCCTTTGTAAGTTAAGGACCTCTTTCCATCCCCAAGCTGTTTTCAGGACTTTTTTTTTGTCTCTGAGATTTGCAAGTTTCACTATTACATGTCAAGGTGACCTATTTTTATTGATTTTGAGGGATGTTTTCTGTGTCTCCTGGACTTGAATGCCTGTTTCCTTCCCCAGTTTAGGGAAGTTCTCCACTATAATTTGCTTCAATATACCTTCTTCCCCTCTCTCTCTTTCCTCGTCTTCTGGGATCCCAGTTATTCTAATATTGTTTTGCTTTATGGTATCACTCAGTTGTTTATCTCTCTTTTTCTCAGTTTCTTTGTTCACCATTATTTTGTCTTCTATATCACTAATTCTCTCTTCTGCTTCATTTACCCTAGCAGTTAGAACCTCCATTTTTTATTACATCTCATTAATAACCTTTTTTATTTCAACTTGATTAGATTTTAGTTCTTTTATTTATCCAGAAAGAGACACTAGTGTTCTATTCTTTTTTCAAGCCCAGCTAGTATCTTTATAATTATTATTCTAAACTCTAGTTCTGACATTTTACTTATGTCCATACTGATGAGGTCCCCGGCAGTCAATACTGCCTCTTGTTCTCTTTTTTGAGGTGAGTTTTTCCATCTTGTCATTCTGTTCAGATGAACATGAGAACAAAATACTAAAATGTCAACAATAACCCCAGAGAAATAAACCCCAGAGAAATAAAAAAGTCAGAAGAGACCCGAAACTGGAAAAAAAAAATTTATTTTTTTTTTTTTAAAGACAGAGAATGTAATTGGACAGGTGAACAGAAAAGAGAAGCACATTGGATCCTGTGTGTATTTTGGTCTATTTTTTTTTAGAAAACTAGATCCCAAAATTGTAAAGAAAGAAAAACTTACCTATGTAGAAAAATAAAATTAAATACAATGAAAGGATAGAATATTAATGTAAAAATGAAAATTAAAAGACAAAGAAAAGGAATATAAACAGACAGGTGAACAGAACAGAACAATACCCTATATCCTGGGTGTATTTTCGTCTGTTTGTTAGAAGAAACTACATCTCAAAATTGTAAGAAAGAGAAAAAAAAAATATATATATATATATATGTGTGTGTGTGTATATATATATATATATATAATTAAATACATTGAAAGGATAGAATGTAACTGTAAAGATGGAAATTTAAAAAGATTTTAACAAAAAAAGAAGAGAAAAAAAGAGAATATGATCAGACAGGTGAAGAGAACAGAGCAATACACAAGATTCTGGGTGTATTTTGGTCTCTTTATTAGAAGAAACTGCATCTCAAAATTGTAAGGAAAGAAAAACTTATGTATATACAAAAATAAAATTAAATACAATGAAAGGATGGAATGTAACTGTAAAAATGAAAATTTAAAAAGGTTTAAAAAGAGTCGATAAAATAAGAAATTGGTTTAAAAAGGAAAGAGAAAAAAATTAAAATTGAAACACTAAAGGATCATGGGGAACAAAAAAAAGAAAGAATTCTTTTTTTTTTAATTTAATTTTTTATTAACATATAATGTATTATTTGCCCCAGGGTGCATGTCTGTGAATCATCAGGCTTACACATTTCATGGCACTTACCATAGCACATATACTCTCCCATGTCCATAACCCTGCCACCCTATCCCTACCCCTCTTACCCCCCAGCCACCCTCAATTTGTTTCGTGGGTTTAGGAGTCTCTTACAGTTTGTCTCCTTCCTGATCCCATCTTGTTTCATTTCCCTAAGAAAGAATTCTATATAGTATTTTCCCCCAGCTCTGAATTTTTGCAGTTTTTTGTGATCGGTAAACTTGATCTTAGCAGGATATTCTGCTGATTTTTAGGTGTCTTTGCCCCAGGCGGAATTGCACCACCCTTGCCAGGGGGCATGCTAAGTAATCTGCTCCGGATTGCTCTATTTGGCTTTGGTTCCTGAAGGCTTTCTGTGCCACTTTAGAGGATGAGAATGAAAATGGCAGCCTCCCAATCTCCAGCCCCAAAGCTGAAAGCTCAGGGCCTCAGTCTTCAGTGTGCCCTCAGTGAAAAGCAGTCAATCATTCCTATCTCCCTGATCTCTGTCCACACTCTGTGCTCACCCAACCTGTGACTGAGTGTTTCTATTTCAGACACTCAACCTCCATTCGAGTCTCCAAACCCTGTAGACTCTTGCGGCACACACCCATGCAGCTCCTACTGGGAGGGGAGGAAGGGGGGTTCTCCCCAAGGTTCTGCCACTAGCTGGGCCCCTATTTGGAGGGCAGTCCCCTGACTGTGCCACAGTTCGTGGTTTATGGCAATCCTGAGCTGAGAGCCTACTCCTGGGCTTGCTGATTGCAGGCAGCTTCCCCTCTCTGATGCCTGGGAGCCCTGCTGCACTTAGATACCCCCAGGCTTCCTATGACCCTGGGGATCCTGAGACCACACTGTCTCACCTAGGCTTCTGCCCCACATAGCCACCTGAGCACCTTTCAGGCAGGGATGTCCCTCTCTGGAACAGACTTCTAAAAGTTCTGATTTTGTGCCCTGCTGCTATATTGCTTTCTGGTGCCGGCTTTCAGAGGCTCCCTCCCCCCATGGTTTATCTTCCCATATATCACCTCAGATTCACTTCTCCACTCCTCCTACCTTGCAGAATGTGATGACTTTTCTTTTTGTACGGTTGTAGCTATTCTTTTCTTAGCTCTCCAGTTGAGTTTGCAGGTGTTCAGAATGATTTAATAGCTATCTAGTTAAATTCCTGGGACCAAACAAAACTAGGATTTCCTGCTCCTTCACTATCTTGGATTTCTCCCTCCTAATCATTCCTAATTAGTACACTACTGGATCTGACCTCTCTCTGCTTTTGGGACCTCATGGCTCATTCAGCAATTTATGAGATCTCATGGATCTCATAATTTACAGCATAATTTACAATAGCCAAGACATGAAAACAACCTGCATGTCTATCAACATATGCATAGATAAAGAAGATATCTGATATACATACAATGGAATGTTATTTAGTCACAAAAATAAGGAAATTCTGCCATTTGCAACAACATGGATGGACCTTAAAGGCATCATGTTAAGTGAGACAGAGAAAAATACTATATGATCTCACTTATATGTGGAATTTTTAAAAAGGAAAGACAACAAAAATCCTTTGAACTCTGTATATTGACCTATTCTAATGGTGATGCCTGCATTTTCGGAGTAAAATTTTAAAAAAATTTTTAAAAGATTTTATTTATTTATTTGACAGAGTGAGCAAGAGAGAGGAAAAGAGAGAGTGTGAGCATGAGAGCAGGGTGGAGGAGGAGAGGGAGACAGAGAAACAGGCTCTCCATTGAGCAGGGAGCCCAACTGGGATTTGATCCCAGGACCCCGGGATCATCACCTGAGCTGAAGGCAAACACTCAACCAACTGAACCACCCAGACTCCCCCAGAATAATTTTTTTTAAATATGTACTTTTGTGCAATAGAATATACCATTATTTTAATATTATTTGAGATACTGAATATACAAAGGGACAACAGCAAGACTATAAATAAAAATAGAACTTTGACCCACAACCTGCAGCAACCCCTGCAGGAAAGCAACCCTTCATCTATAATAAACAGCCCAGGAAGCCAGAGTGCTCTATAACTTTCAAAATGTCAGATTGCTATGTCTAGTGACAATCCATGAAGCTAAACAATAACTCCTATAACAGTCCAAAATAGCCAGGACTTAAGAACTGCTGACATCCCTAATATTTGTCTCTCCTTCCAACTGAGGATCAATAAGAGAAAGTCAAATATGCTCCCCTAACCAATCACGGCCACACTACAGTTTCCCTTCACCTACTATCATGACTCCGGTGGACCTTCTCTTTTTTCCACTATAAAACTTGCCCACTCCTTTGCCTGCCTTTGAGTTTCTGACAAAAAAAATTGTTGAACGTGATAGTGGCTGACTCCCTTCCTATATACCAAGCCCTGAATAAGTAGCCCTTATTTTTCTCATTTGGGTGGCGTTCATTTATTTCCACATATTAATTAAAGGCTCACAAAATTTGCCCTATTAAAAAAAGTTAAACTATAGTATTCGTCTCTTACTACTTGTGTAACTTTAACAGATTCATTTTTATTTTTACAAAATTTATTACAAAAATATAAGGGCAAAAAAACAAAAACAAAAACCCCAAAAAACTAAAAACTACAAAGGTAAAGGGGAGTCCTACATATTCTGGGATCTGAGAGTTACATGAAAATATTGTGTACTTGGATTATAATTTAAAAACATACCTATATTTACACTCACATATACACTCACGGTATACACATTCATATACATGGATGCAATTATTTTGCAGTAATAATGTGTAATTCAAAGATATTTTATTTTATTTTATTTATTTATTTATTATTTATTTATTTATTTTATTTTTATTATTTTTATTTTCTATTTTTTTTTAAAGATTTTATTTATTTATTTGACAGAGAGAGAGAGGGATCACAAGTAGGCAGTTATATTGGGTTAGAGTGGGTCCTTATTCAAGCATTAGTATCCTTATAAGAAGAGACAAAGTTGGACACAGAGATACAAAGAAAGAATACCGTTAGATGACAGAGGCAGAGTTTGGAGTGATGTGTCTGTATGCCAAGAACTGCTGGTGACCAGAAGGTAAGAGAGAAGCATAGAACAGATTCTCTCCCACAACCTTAAAAAGGAACCCACCTTGCAGGCATCTTGATTTTGGACTTCTAGAATCCGGAACAGGAATGGGGGTGGGGGAATAAATTTCTGTTGTTTTAAGCCACCAAGTTCGTGGATATTTGTTACGGCAGCTCTAGGAAACTTATATCTATACTACATAAAATTTGTATAATATGATAAATCAAAAAGATAAAAATCACTCAAGTTACACTAATCAAAAATGACCTCATTAAAAAAACACTTTAAGGGGTGCCTGCCTGGCTCAGTTGGTAGAGTAAGCCACTCTTGATCTCAGGGTCATGATTCAAGCCCCATATAGGATGTGGAGCCTACTCAAAAAAAAAAAAAAAAACCCAAAACAAAAAGCAAAAACAAAACCACTTTTAAATGTATTTCTGTATTTCCTTAATGTATGCTTGAATGTTTTAAAATATTTATCTTCAGGGGCACCTGGGTGGCTAAGTGGGTTAAAGCCTCTGCCTTCGGCTCAGGTCATGATCTCAGGGTCCTGGGATCGAGTCCCGCATCGGGCTCTCTGCTCAGCAGGGAGCCTGCTTCCCCCTCTCTCTCTGCCTGCCTCTCTGCCTACTTGTGATCTCTCTCTGTCAACTAAATAAATAAAATCTTTAAAAAAACATTTATAAAATATTTATGTTCATACTATGTACTGAACTTCTGTAATTTGCCTTTTTTAAAAAATTTTTATTGTGCTATGTAATTTGCCTTTTAAGTTAACATTAAAACATTTCTCTTTTACACAGCTACTTTTGAAATCAAAAGACTTGGGGGCCAAAAGGGAAGATTCAAAAAGGATTTTTCATATATAACTGAATAACAAACAAATATCATGCATATACATGGTAAATAGTAGAAAGAAGTTTGGAAGAGACCATGTGTGATTAAAAAAAAGATTTTTGAAGAGTTTTATTTGCCTATTAAAATTATTTTTTGGGACGCCTGGGTGGCTCAGTTGGTTAAGTGTCTGCCTTTGGCTCAGGTCATGATGCCAGGACCCTGGGATTGAGCCCTGCACTGGACTCCCTGCTCAGAAGGGAGTCTGCTTCTCCATCTGCCTGCCACTCCACCTGCTTGTACGCTCTCTTTTCTCTCTCTCTCTCTCTCTGACAAATAAATAAAATCTTTAAAAACATTGTTTTTTAAAATAACAAGGTAATATCTGGGTTAAAATTTCAAATAATACCAAAGAATATATAGCCAAACACGTTTCTTTTCCACACTTGCTCCCCAGAGTGTTCTTCCTACAAGGTAACCAGTTTAACACAAGGTTTGAAAATAGAAAGGAAATAAAATTTTGTGGAAGAGAGTATTTGAAAAGAATAGAATGTGCAAACTTTGGAACATGAAGCTATTGCCAAGACTTCTTGTCTAATTAGATTCTGAAAATATAATCCTTGCATCACTAGACTTCCAGGCTTGACTGGAAAGGATTTCTGAGTGATGGGACACAAATGGAAAGAGTCTTGCATATCAGCAGGCTCAGACGTTGGAATCAAGAGGTGGTGATTGGGCTCTAGCACTGCTGAACAATCTGAGAAGACACCTTAACTTCTCAGAATCTCACTTTCTTCCTCCTTAAAATATTTTACTACCTGCTTGTCCTGAGATCTGAAGTAAATATTAGTTATCAAAAATTGTTACAGTCTAACTTGCTATAATGTATCACTGTGAATGTTTGCACAAAACAATTCTCAGTCTAAATATTTGAAGACATATGAAATGATTTAGATATAAGGTTATTGTACATTGCTTACAATTGTAAAAAATAGAAACAACCCAAATACACATTAATAGGAAATTATTAAATAAATTATATATATCCATACAATGGAATACTATAAAAAATGAGATAGCCTCTCAATATACTTATATGGAAAGATCTCTAAGAAATATTGCTAAGAAGAAAAAGCCAGGTCTAAAATAGTGTATTTAGTTATCCTTCTTCTGTGTAAAAAACATTGAGGAAGAGTAAAAATCTATATTCTGATAAACTAGAATCCATAAAAAAACTCTGGAAGAATATATAAAAAACCTAATAAAAGCAGTTACTTGGGGAGTTTGATGGGGCAGATGGTACATAGATGGAAGTAACACTTTTTCCTATAGTTTCTTATAGTTCATTTATGAACCCTGAGAATATATTACCCATTCAAAAACGAAGGTATAATTTAACTGGATATACGCTATGCTTTTCTTAGGTGATGTAGCTAGTCTTGCCATTACAGAGTCACTTTATTAATACTTAAATTGATTTATAAATGCAACCAAACTTACAAAAAGGCTGCAAGGGTCTAGATATATTGATGGTGACAAATGCCTATGTGAGATTTTGGAATATCATTTCTTGTACTTCTAACACGCCAAAAGATCTTTCTTACAGTATTACCTTTGCAACACCATATTGCAAGGTATATCATGTTGCAGTGTTTTTAGTATATGGTTATTATGCTGTTGGAGATGACTCTATGGAAGATCACTAAAGATCAACCATAGAGCCGAAAACATCAAGGTATGACCAGCACTAACATGCCTTGTCTTTTGACAAGTGGCTATGGCTGTATAAAAAGTATTGTTACCTTTTTTTAAACAAAAAACTTTATTTATTTATTTATTTATTTATTTATTTATTTATTTAAGAGAGAGTGAGAGAGAAGGGGCACAGGGAGATGGAGAGAGAATCCTCAGACTCACCATTGAGCATGGAATCCAATGTGGGGCTTGACCCCAGGACCCTGAGATCATGACCTGAGCTGAAATTAAGAGTCACTTTAGTGACTGACCCACTCGGGTGCCCCAAATATTGTTAGGTTTTTTACACAGTATAAGAGTGTTCAAACACCAACTCTGACACCAACTGGGTCTCCCACAATTCAGTTCCAACACTAACTACCCAGAGTTAATACAGACCTCACAAGTTTAAGGACAAAATCTTGAGCAAAACTACCTCCATTTCAGGTGTTATTTGCAAGTTTTGGATGTCCCCAAGTCACCCGCACTTCTGCCCACGTTGCTACAAATTCCAAAATGCTCTGTTTCTACACCAACTGGATGGACTGCAATTAAATTCTGATACTAGCTACCAGACTTAGCACAGATCCCATGGGTTAAAGACAAAGTCTATTGCAAGACTGCCCCCACTTCAGATGCCAGCTGCACGTCTTGGAGGCCACCTGCACATCTAACCAAGCAGCTATAAATGTGGAGTTTCCCCCAATCCCTTCAGGTTTTATAATTCACTAGAACTACTCACAGAACTCACTAAAAATGAGATTTTTATAATTGTAGTTTTATTATAAAGAATACTGTGATAGTTAATATTATGTTATCAACTTGACTAGGCCAGGGGTGTTCAGATATTTAATTACACTTTATTCAGGGTATGTCTGTGAGGCTGTTTCTGGATAAGATTAATGATTAATGTTTTAATTATTAGACTGAGTAAAGCAGATTGCTCTCTGTACTGTGGGTGGGCCCTATAGGGAATGAAAATTTTTCCTTCTACTCTTCTAGATTCTTTGGCTGCTCTAATACTTAAGCTGACATAGGACAGATTAACAAGAGAAAACCAGATTTAATTTCATATATATGGGAAACCCATAGTAATATGAAAACCAAGGCAAGTTGGGCAGTTGAGGCTTATATGCCATCCTGAGCTAAGGATGGGATAGAGGCCTGGAGTTTCAAAGGAGAGGAGGTGATTCACAGGATGATAAGAAGAGCAGACGTATAGTAGTTACATATTTGATTTGCCATACAGACAGGTCATTCAGATAAAAGTTGTCTGGTAATAGCTCTCTACTTAAGCCAGCCCTCCTTTCTAAATTCTTTTAGGTAGCTAACAGAGAGGTAAGTGTCAAACTGGAGTATTTTGGGGTCGTGTCTTCTGTTCTCCTTCAGCCTCATCCAATCAGTTGAAAGCTTGAATAGAACAAAAGGAGGACCATCCCATGAGTAAGAGGGAACTCTTCCTTCCT
The DNA here is from genome assembly GCA_028534135.1 of Potos flavus. Classification (NCBI taxonomy): domain Eukaryota; kingdom Metazoa; phylum Chordata; class Mammalia; order Carnivora; family Procyonidae; genus Potos; species Potos flavus. The sequence continues at coordinate 70,207,587 of CM052900.1, read as the reverse complement.
GACTGCTTTGAACTGGGACATCAGTCTTTTCCTGCCTGCAGACTTGAACTGAAACATCAGCTCTTGGGTCTGCCATCGTTCATAGTAGAACTTACATCATTGGCTCTCCTGGGTCTCCAGCTTGCTGACTCAGATCTTGGGACTTTTCAGCCTCCATAACCATATGAGCCAATTCTTTATAATAAATATCTTTCTCCTCTATATGTACATCCTATTGGTTCTGTTTTCCTGGAGAACTCTGACAAACGATACAGATAGAAACAGTCAGATGAAGAGACACATATGGCAAGGTCTGGGGGAGTGGGAGAGCAGAGCTTCCATGTCCTCTCCTCACAGAGTCCAGGCATGTTATCCTCCCAGCACATCAGCGTGTTCACCAACTAGGAATCTCCGTTTATTTTTTATGAAGGTTTTTTATGAAGGTTTCATTATGTTGGCATAATTGACTAAGCAATTAGACATATGATTGAACTCAATCTCCAATCCCCTTTTCCTCCCCAGATGGGCGGCCCAAAGTTCTAGCCTTTGAGTCATGTAGTTGGTCTTTCTGGTGCTTCTTCCTCATCCTTAAGTTATCTTAATGAGTAACCACATTAACATATCAAAGACCTCCTATGGTGATGGAAATTCCAAGAATGTTTTTTTTAAAGATTTATTTATTTATTTGAGAGAGAGAGAGAGAGAGAGAGAGAGAGAATAGACTCCTTACTGAGCACGGAGCCTGACAGGGTGCTCAGTCCCAGAACCCTGAGATCACGACCTGAGCTAAAACCAAGACCTGGCTACTTAACGGACTGAGCTATCCAGGTGCCCCTGGAAATTCCAAGAATGTTTGAAGCTCTGTGCCAGGAACAGGAAATAAAGACCAGATGTAGCCTATATTCTACCACACTAACAGATTCACTATTTCCTCTGAAGAGCCCTACCATGCCAAAAGATTTTGATGATGTCCTATAGCAGTATATCCTGAAGGAATTTGCCAGTTAGGGGGAAAATACCATTACGTACTTCAGGTCTAAACCCCTGAAATTGAGTGCTTTAGTTGTGAACTCCCTATACTCTTGAATTGTATTATTAGTATGTGAAAGTTGTTTTCTAATATCTTTGTATTCACATGTAGTCTGTTCTCATCTCAGAATTGGAATGCCTCAAAGTTTTTTTTTTTTAATTTTATTCTTTCATTTTCCTTCACACAATATTATATATTGATAAAAACAGTAAGAACTCAATAGATGTTTGCAGAGAAAATATTAAATAAATGCTAATAAATTTCATGTTTTATTAATAGTACAATGGTCTCTCTAGCAGACTAATTTATTCATAAGTAGCTTGGGTTAACAGCTGTTAAGTTATTTTTTTAAAGTAAACTCTATGCCCAGTGTGGGGCTTGAACTCATGACCCTGAGAACAAAAGTTGCATGCTCTACTGATGGAGCCGGCTGGGTGCTCCAACACTTGTCTAATTAAAGGCAAGTTAATCTTATGGTCACAAGTCACTAAAGGTCCATTTAAAAAAATTATGTCATTGGAAAATCATTTACAAATAATAAGATTATGTGTGTTTCCAGACACACTACTAAGCTTTCTCTAAGTGTTCATATGCACCTGAAATGATACCACTTAGATACTGTATAAGAAGTGTTACTACAGTCTTCTGCAATGTGATACACTTTATTTTCTACTAAAATTCTAGGGAGGTTTTCTTTTGTGAAACAGTCAACCAGTCCTCTGATTTCCCTGATCACAATCCTGCAATTTGCTCAGCCAGGTAGAAATGGAAGGATTTCCCATGTTTATGGCAATAAGAAGTCAATAAATGTACTGGGTCTTCAGGATGCGTTGTGGCAACAGTAATTTTCTGAAAGGGTCCAATATGTGAAATCTTGTCAGGTCTAGATTTCAAGCATGTTCTGCTGGTTAAGAATAAATAATTTTAAAGGAGAAAATAAAAACCTCACATAATGCAGAGAGAAAAAAAGTTCAATAGAAATGACTGAGTCATCTTCAATCAGTCAGGTTACTTTCCAAATCAAGGTCTTCACCTATAGATTCCTTCAGCTTAATTAATTAATTAATTTTTAAAAAAAGATTTTATTTACTTATTTGTCAGAGTGCGTGAGCACAAGCAGGAGGAGCAGCAGGCAGAGGGAGAAGCAGGCTCCCTGCTGAGCAAGAAGCCTGTTGTGGGACTCGAACCCAGGACCCTAGGATCATGACCTGAGCTGAAGGCAGACACTTAATCAACTGAGCCTTCCAGTTGTCCCTACTCATATCAATCTTATACATGGTTTGTTAGATTTATACCTAAGAATTTAATTTTTAGGGTGCTTATATAAATGGTATTATGTTTTTAATTTCAGATTCCACTTGGATCATTGCAGATATTTAGGTAAGTGATTGACTTCTGTATATTAACCTTTTATCCTGCAACCTTGCTGGTTTCAGATTTTTTTTTGTTAATTTTTTTCAGATTTTCTACATAGACAATCATGTCATTGACAAACAGTTTCTTTCTTCTCCAGTAAAATGTTGAAGAGGAGTGAAGTCTTAAGAGATCCTTGTCCTGTTTCTGATCTTAGTGGAAAATCTTATAGTTGGTCACCATTAAGTATCATATCAACTGTTTTTTTTTTAATAGATATTCTTTATCAGATCAAGGAAGTTCCCTTCTATTCCTATTTTACTTAGGGTTTTAATCATGAATGGTTGTTGAATTTTATTAAATGTTTTTCTGCATCTATTGGTATGATCATGTGCTTTTCTTTTTAATCTATTTGTGTGATTGATTACATTAATTCATTTTTGAATGTTGAACTAGTTTTGTGTTCCTGGGCTAAAAATCCCACTTGGTTATTGTGTAATTATACACACGTACATATATACAGTTGGATTCTATTTGCTAATATTTTGTTGAGGATTTTTGCATTCATGTTAAAGAGACATTGGTTTATAGTTTTCTTCTCTTGTAATGTCTTTGTCTGGTTTTGTTATTAGGGTAATGTTGAACTAACATAATGAAATAAGCAATATTCCTTCTGCTCTATCTTCTGAAAGAGATTATAGAGAATTGGTATAATTTCTTTTTTAAATGTTTGATAGAACTTACTATTGAACCCATCTGGGCCTGGTGCTTTCTGTTTTGGAATATAGATATAGACCTATTTATACTGTCTATTTCTTTTTCTGTGAGTTTTGGCAGATTGCGTCTTTCAAGGAATTGGTCCATTTTATCTAGGTTATTGCATTTGGGGCATAGAGTAGCTCATAGTGGTTTTTGTTTGTTTGTTTTGTTTTGTTTTGTTTGAGAGGGAGAGAGAGAGAGAGAGGGAGAGAAGTCTTTTTTTTTTTGAAAAGGTAGACTTTTAATAACTGCTTTTATCACAGGTTAAGTCATGCAGTTACAAAGTAGTTAGAAATATCTGAAAGGATATTGTTGTTTAACAACAACAAAAAAAGCAAAAAGCTCATTCTTACATAAATAAGAGAGAATCTTAAGTAGGTTCCACACCCAGAGTCTTATGACTCTGAGATCATGACCTGAACTGAAATCAAGAGTCAGTTGCTTAACTGACTAAGCCACCCAGATGTCCCATAGTATATTTTTAAATTGTACATTTAATGTCCATAGGACATTAGTAAGGCATGAAACTAAATCCTCTATGTTTCACAGCGCACTGAAATTATTTAAATTCATCAGTTCTAAGCCTGCTTATCCTGCTTTGTCCATTCTTTCTTGTGGAATCCACAATAAAGATTCTTGCCTACATTTCTCTCTCACCCCCTCTGTCTCCTGACTGACTGGTGCTTTCCCATGTGGTCCAACACGGTATACCATGCCAACTTTTGTTTTTTATTTTTTAATTTAAATTCAATTTAATTAGCATATACTATATTATTAGTTTCAGGGGTAGAATTCAGTGTTTCATCAGTTGCCTACAATGCTCAGTGCTCACCACATCAAGTGTCCTCCTTAATGTCCATCACCCAGTTACCCTTTCCCCCCACCTCCCCTCCAGAACCTCAGTTTGTTTCCCATAGTTAAGAGTCTCTTACGGTTTGTGTCCCTGTCTCTCTCTCTCTCTCTTTTTTTTTTTAAGATTTTATTTATTTGAGAGAGATAGAGCAAAGCAAGGGGGAAGGGCAGAGGGAGAAGGAGAAGCAGTCTCCTCACTGAGCAGGGAGTTGGATGTGACTTAATGAATAAATGAATATGAATAAATTTTTTTGAAATTTAATGAATAAATAAAATCTTTTTTTGAATAAATAAAATCTTTAAAAAATTCCACATATGAGTGAAATCATATAGTATTTGTCTTTCTTTGACTTATTTTTTTTTAAAAAGATTTTATTTATTTAAGACAGAGAGAGAGGAAGAGTGTCAAGCAGGGAGCCCAATGAAGGACTCAATCCCAGGATCCTGGGATCATGACCTGAGCCGAAGGCGGACACTTAACCAACTGAGCCACCCAGGTGCCTCCCTGACTTACTTATTTCACTTAGGATAATACCCTCTAGTTCCATCCAGGTTGTTACAAATTGTAAGATATGATGGCTGAGTACTATTCCATTATATACCACATCTTCTTTATCCATTCGTCTGTCAATGAACATCTGGGCCCTTTACATAGTTTGGCTATTGTGGACATTGCTATTATATGTAGTGGGGTGTATGTGCCCCTTTGAATCACCATGTTTGTATCTTTTGGATAAATGCCTAGTAGTGCAATTGCTGGGTTGTAGGGCAGCTCTTTTTTTTAACTTTTTGAGGAACCTCCATACTGTTTTCCAGAGTGGCTGCACCAGTTTACATTCCACCAATAGTGTAAGAGGGTTTCCCTTTGTCCATACCCTTGCCAACATCTATTGTTTCCTGACTTGTTAATTTTAGCCATTCTGACCAGTATGAGGTGGTATCTCATTGTGGTTTTGATTTGTGTTTCCCTGATGTCAAGTGATGTTGAGCAATTTTTTTATGTGTCTTTAGGCCATTTGGAGAAATATCTGTTCATGTCTTCTGCCCATTTCTTGACTGAAAATGGGGAAAAACTGAGAATTTTTCCCCTAAGGTCAGGAACACGACAGGGATGTCCATGCCTAGTTTTTCTAGGGAACTGTGAGTATAACAAATTTCTTTCTTCATGATAGTCATTTCTCTATGTGTATTACCATATCTGATTAAAATGAATCCCAGTTACCCTTAAAATACCAGGAAAGTGTGGTGAGTTTGAAGCCAAATGAAAAAATTGTTCTCAGATAACATAATGGTCAATTATGCTACCATCTGCTTGCAGATCAAGTAGGATGAGCACTGGGAATTAACCATCAGATTCCATTACTGGATAGCATTTCAATATTGGAAGGCTTTTAAGCAGGGAAAAGATAACAGCAATGGAGAAAGGTAAGCTTTGGAGCAAAGGCTTTAAATGATTGAAATTTGTTCCAAACAAGAGAAAAAAAAAAGCCCAGTTACATAAAAGGGCAACACAGAAGAGGTAGCATTAAAATTCTCATAAGAGGGCACCTGGGTCCCTCTGCCTCTGCCTGCCGCTCCCCCTGCTTGTGCTCAAATGAATAACTAAAATCTTTAAAAATAAAAAATAAAATAAAATAAAATAAAATTCTGAGAAGACAGAAATATTTCCAGAATGAATAATGAGGTTTTGTGTGTGTATATGTGCTTAAGAGTGTTTCAGTCACAGATACTGAGCTTCCCATTTGTGATAAAATCTATGCCTGCATTGGTTTTTGAGGCCTTACAACTAACTTCCTGAGTCGACAAGTTAACTGGCTTCAAATGGATCTCATTTTTATGTTGTGGACAGAACATGTCTGCATTTTCCTGTACTACCTGCTCAATACAGACTATAAAAAAAGATAGAGCAGTTTAATGAAGGGACAAGAAAAATTAATCAGGACAGTAGAATTGAATTGGGCCTGAAGTAAGGACAGGAAATTGAGAGGTAGAGCTGAGAAGGGAAATCTAAGGTAGATGTACAAGCATGAAAGTGGCAAATAGCACATAGCAACAGCAACAGCATACTTGAGAGATGGGTTGAGCAAAGTGCAGGTTGACCACTGGAGAGTGATGAGAAATAATACAGGTGAGGTCAGCGGAGGCTGGATTCCAGAAGGTTGTGAAGGTCAGGCAATAGTATTTGGGCTTGATATCCTCGGCCAGGTTGTTAAGTAGACAGTTGTTTGCTGTCACTCTCTATGACAGACTTCAACTTTTGATGACAGCACTTCTTTTTCTGTTGAGCATTAATATAGCCTTAGAATTCTCCAGATAGCTCTTCAGATAGCCATTATGAATTGATTAGAATTGACAATAAATATGAAACTCATTGTGAACCTGGTTGTAGGCAAAATGGGTCAAGTGTAGGTTTTCTCATTTAGAAAGGACAGAATAAAGGCAGTGTTTAAGAAACATTGATATTTAGGATAGTTCAGCTGAGAGGCTGTTGCAATCTAGGTATGCATACAATGCTGAGGTCAGTAGGATTTGAGAAAACAAGCTTGGGGAAAATTTAGTATTTATAATATTTAATAATTTAATAATTTGATGATACTGGGTTTTTTCCCCCCAGTGATAAGAAACTCTAGTTAGGTTATTCTGTCAGGTTCCTTTGTCAAAAAAATAAAAAGACTCCCTCAGGCTTTGTCAAGTCATGGTGATTTTATATAACAATACAGTATTAGTTTTTTTTTGCTGTACAACCAATTATCACCAACTTAGTAGCTTAAACAACACACATTTATGTTTTCACAGCATCTGTGAGTCAGGAGTCTGGGGCATAGGTTAACTGGGTCCTCTGCAGGGCTTCAATCTACATGTCAGTTCAGGATCTGTGGTCTCCCTTTAAGGCTTGACTGGGGAGGGAGCTGCTTCCAGGCTCATGTGGTTATTAGCAGCATTCAGTTTCTTGTACACCATCAGACTGAGGGCCTCACTTTATTGGTGGCTGTAAGCCAGAGGCTGCCTTCAGCTTCTTGACACATGGCCCTCTAAAGCTTGCAACATGGCAGCTTGCCTCTTCAAATCCAGCAAAGGAAAAACCTTCCTTGTAAGATGATCCTTATAATAGTAGGTATCATAATTGCACAAGTGACATCCCATCACTTTACCATCTTCTCCAATGACTAAAGACAAAGTTCTAGTACAGCCACTATGGAAAACAATATGGAGGTTGCTCAAAAAATTAAAAATAGAACTATCATATGATCCAGCAATCCCACTTCTGGGTACATATCTGAAGGAAATAAAATCACTATCTTGAAGAGATATCTGCACTTCCATGTTCTTTGCAGCATCATTCCCAGTAGCCAATACACATAAACAATCAAAGTGTTTGTTGACAAAGAAAATGAGATGCGTATACCTATAATGGAGTATTTATCCTTTTTAAAAAAGAAGGAAATCCTGCTATTAGTGAATGCTATTGATGAACCTGGAGGACATTATGCTAAGTGAAATAAGCCAGACACAAAAAAATTGTAATGTGCTCTTCACAGAACAGGTAGGAAATGGTAGGAGTACTATTGGCTTTGCAAGTCTTGTTTATAAAATGTGAGGACAACATTTATGTATTTTAAGATTCAAGCATTTCCTGAGAAAATATTTATAATTGGTAAAGTAGAATTGAATTTGGTCAATGTTTTGCTAGTTGTTAATTTTGATTCTGTTGTGTTGTGGGGAGGATAGGATTTAATCTATTAAATGCCATTATCCATCAGTCTGCCCTAATACGATGGTAAATATATGTCATCAGAAGTTCATCAACATCCAAATGTAAGTGGATATTTGTGAAAAATGTATAATAATTGTTGCTCAAACAATGTTTGTAAGAATGGTTAACACAGGATAACAGTAAGCAGGGAGAATGTATTAGTTTCTTATTGCTTCATAACAAATTATCCCCAAACTTAGTGGCTTAAAACAGGAAACATATTATTATCTTATTTATCTTATTTTCTGTGGGTCAGGAATCTGGGCATGCCTTAGCTGGGTCCTAACAGGGTGGCAATTAGGTGTTGGCCAGGACTGCAGTGTAATCTTTAGACTTGACTAGGGCAGGGTATGCTTTCAAGCTCAAACATAAGTGTTTGTTGACAGGATTCAGTTCTTCATGGCTGTTGAACTGATGGCCTTACTTCCATGGCTGTTGGCCAGAAGCTGATATCAGTTCCTTGCCACCTGGGCTTCTCTCTGGGGTAGCTCTCCATATGGTAGCTGGTGACCCTCGGGGGAAGTGAGAGGGCAAGAGAGAGTGCTGCAGATGGAATCGGAATCTAGTCTTTCTAAAACATAATCTCAAAAGTGATATCACAACACTACTGTCTTAATTTATTCACTGAAAGCTAGTTACTAAACTCAGCCCCCATAAAAGGCAAGGGAATTATAAAAAACAAAGGCATGGACACCAAGGGAGGGATCATTGGGAGCCATCTTAGAGGTTTGCCTATTACAGAGAGTGAAATAAATATTAAAAGAATGCTGCGTAGCGTACCTTGATGTTATGCAACAGAGCTGGCACTGACTATGAAGAAAAAGCAACTGATGCTCCAAGTTGAGAAATTAAGAATTGGGCCTTTCTTTTCCCAAAGCTTCAGACACAGGTTAAGAGATGGGGTAGGGGTGCCTTGGTGGCTCAATCAGTGAAACAGCTGCCTTCTGCTCAGGTCATGATCTCAGTGTCCTGGGATTGAGCCCCACATCAGGTTCCCTGCTCAGTGGGGACCCTGCTTCTTCTTCCTCTCCCTCTGCCACTCCCCCTGCTTGTGCTCTCTCACTCTCTGTCAAATAAATAAATAAAATCTAAAAAAAAAAAAAAAAAAAGAAAGAAAGACTAGATTCTGAGTACTACTATAGCAGCATCAGCATTTACTATCAGGACTGGCATTGTAAAGGCAACCAGAAATGAAATGAGAATTGACTTGGGAATCAGAATTTTATCTGAATTCCAGCTCTGTTGCAACTACTGGTAGATTCGCGCTCTTAGGAAAGTCATTTAAGTTCTTTGGGGTTTAGTTTCATTTCTTATAAAATGGGGATGGTAGTATCAAATATTACTAATTGTATTTGCGAGGATGGTATTGAAAGCCATGATAGTTACGCAATACCAGATGGCAAAGTTTCTACTGTGTTGCTATAGAGAAAACTAAGGATGTAAACTCTTTGCTTTTTGAACATGTTTCCTAATTACTTACAAATTTTACTTTAGACGTTTTTTAAAGAACTTTCCGACTTAGACATAGATTTTAGTGTTTCACTATCATGCATCCCTCAAAAGTAAAATATGAATGCAATAAATTCATTTAATTCTAAGGGGTTCTTTACATTTTCTGTCGAACTTTTCTGAATCATTTTTCAACACAAAATTGTCAATGCCCTATTTTGCTATGACTTTTTTAACAATATACTTCTTTTAATTCAATATATCAAAATATTATTTCCATATTAAATCAATATAAAACATTCTTAATGAGATGTTCTTTACATGTATTGTTAAACAGATTAAGGTTTTGCAAATCTGCGCTGCCTCCTTCACAGCACATCCCCAGGCACGAGCTCATAATACACGTGGTTGCCGTACTGGGGATTGCAGCCATACTGCACATGCCTTTTTTAAAAATTAAAAAAAACAAATTAAAAGAAATTTCCCCTCCCTCCATTGCACATGTCTTTTAAAAAATATTTTCTTTGTCTTTTTGCTCTACATTACGATAACTGCCTCAACATGGCGTCCCCAAAAACTTTTTCTTTAACTTTTACTTTGAATCAATAGCGGAATCTAAGGAAGCCGCCCAAACAGTAGTGAGGCCCTGCATACCCTTAGGTTAGGTGACCTGAGCGAAGGCCGCCGGGGGCGGAGCCCATGTGACGCGCGCCGGGAATTGGCGGGCGGAGGGCGCGGCGAGCTCCCGGAAGTGGCGCTGACGTCGCTGTGCGTGCAGGCGGCTGCGTCGGGCTGCAGAAGAAGATGGCGGTCTCCACAGGTCGGTTCTCGGGTTGGGCTGCCTGCTTTCCCACTCCATCCCGGCTTTGCCCCTCTGCCTGCTGCTGGCGGCCGGGCACTGACTGTATGGGAGGATCCGGAGTGCGTCTTCTCGGACACCGGGCTCTCCGTGGAGCGAAGCCCGGGAGCGGGGAGGGTCCGGGCGGGCCAGGCGCCGGCGCCGAGGGCCCGGGGCGGCCGTCGGGGGCGGTGGGTCGTGCTTGCGCGTCGGCCGCGCGCCCGTGGGCTGGGGGCGGGGTGGCTCCGGCGCGGGCGCGGGTCCGATTGCTGAGCGGAAGACGGTGTGGGAGGGAGGAGAGGAGGCCCACGGTGGGCGGTGTCAACCTCACACTGAAGGGTTTCGGGGTAAGGGGCATCCTGGATAGAGTGGGGGTTGCGTTCTCTTGGACTTGCCTTTATATGGGTGGAGGAGAAGAGGACTAAGGAGGAGTGGACTGTTGCTCTTCGTAATAACGGAGAAATGATGACCATTTTTACCTGACTGAATACGTGTTGTCTTTTATTTATTTAAATGCAAAACTGTAGTGCAAGTAAAAAGCATGGAGCAAAGAAAAGCTAATTGAAGAAGTGGTTTTTAAGATAGGCTGTTCAACTGTTCTCTTGTACGGAGTACAGTGTTTGGTTTCCTATGAGCACAGACTTTGAAATTAAATATTAACGCTGAGATTTTCGAAGCACGACCATTTTAAAAAATGTTAAAATGAAGATGTTACGTTTGACTACTTAAACATACGTTTGCTGTTTCATTTTTCCTAATCATTATTGAAACCAGGTTATAGAACAGTGTGATTTCATATTTCATGCCGTCATTGCATAATAAAATGAATTTTTAAACCTATATTGTGCTAGCAAATGGTTGCATCGTATGTTACTGTAACTTGTAATACCTCAGAATACACACAACGTACCTTTTAATGAAAAATTGTGTCTTTTAAGGCTCATCTTTATTTACAGATGTCATAGGTGATGAGATCTTTCACAGTTTTAGCGCTGGGAAATATGCTTGAGGTGAGAGCGAACTAGTAAAACAAGGATTATTTAAAAAATGAGATTTTACTGTTACAACTTTACTTGTTTGAAATCCAGTGTGCTTGTGGATGGGCCGTATCTTTTTAAGAATTGTTAGTACCTATGGATTCTTGAAAATTTAGTAATAAAATGGTGCATTTTAATTTGATAGCTTAATTTTGTGGATTGCATTGTTTATTTAAATATGACTTTTCCCCCTAACATTATACCTATAAGAAAGTATGGAAATATTTTGGAAAGACCAAATTTTAGACGATATTAATGGCAGATACTTTTTGTTAACCACTTTTAGTCATTTTTAAGGAAGTTAAATATAAATTATGAAGGTGTTGCTGATTTTTGGCATATTTCCTTATACATCGGATGTCTATTTTCTAGTTTATACTTCAGCATCACAATTGTTACATTTTCACTGTTTTTAGATTTATGAAATTTGAAGCCTTAGCATAATTAATAAGGATGTAATTTAGGCATTTGGGCTTTCTTAAACCACTGAAATTCATTTCGAAACTATTGCTAAAAACTTGCCCTGGTAAATGTCAGTATTCTGTTCATTTTATGTGCCTTACATTATTGACAGTATTACTGAATTGAGAGGGATAGTGCAGAAGCAGCTTTGGATTTTTTAAATTACACTTTCTGTTAGCTGTATTTTTATATTTGCTTCTTGGTGGCATGGAAGGGAAACAGCATGTGTATATTTGTGAAATAAATGTGATGTAATTTGAAATTTAAAATGAGATGAGCTATATGGATGTAATAATGTACCTGTTTTGGGGTGCCTGGCAGTCTCAGTCTGAGGAGCATGGAACTCTTGATCTCGTGGTCATGGGTTCAAGCCCCATTTTGGGTATAGGGATTACTGTACTAAAAAAAAATAAACTTCGGAAAAAAGAATCATTTAAAAATGTACATAGACAAAATAATCTTGGATAAAAATAGTTATTTGATAGGCCAAAAAGAAGAGACACCTGACAAATATTTTTTTATCTTTTCTAAGGCATTATATTTTAATGTGCGTTATCTAAGTCATACACTTTTACCCTTCCTCTTATTAGAAGAAAAATTGGGGAGAAAAAATTCTAATTCGAATGGGAACTGTTGGTTCTCTTACTTTGCAGATGAGAAAACTGAGGCCTAAAGAAATACAAGATTGTACATAGTGATAGATTTAAGATTAGAATTTTCCTAATTTGGAATATTCCTCAAATCATAAATCTTACTCCCTTTTACGCTTAAGAGTGACTTTCACACTTTTCTTTCTAGCAGAATCTTTGTTTCAGACTGTTAGATTCTTCTTATGAATGGAAATTGGGCTGTGGTGGAGACCCAATGCCTAGGTACTCCCTTTTCCAAGAGGCAGAGTCAACTTTGCGGGTCAAGAGGATTTCATAGGACATAGCTTAAGAAAAACTACTTTAAGGAATAGAAATTTATTAGTACATTTAGTACCTTTGATTAAAAAACTTAATTATATCCCAGCACTAAGAAAAGACATAGATAAAAAGAAGTATGTGCAATACTTAAAAAAAGATTTTTTGGGGGGCACCTGGGTGGCTCAGTTGGTTAAGCGACTGTCTTTGGCTCAGGTCATGATCCTGGAGTCCCAGGATCTAGTCCTGCATGGGGGTCCCTGTTCAGCAGAGAGTCTGCTTCTCCCTCTGACCGCCCCCCCCAATGTTCTCTCTTTCTTTCTCATTCTCTCTTTCAAATAAATAAAATCTTTAAAAATTTTTTTTTTTTAAATTTTAGAATAGTTTTAGTTTTACAGAGAAGTTGTGAAGATAGTACATAGAAAATTGTACATTAGAGTAATGTACATTTTCTGTCTCGGGATCCCATCTGGGATACATTGTAATATGAAACATTTTAAAATTTCTTTTTTTTTTTTTTTTAAGATTTATTTATTTATTTGACAGAGAGGAGACAGATCACAAGTAGGCAGAGAGGCAGGCAGAGAGAAAGGGGGAAGCAGGCTTCCTGCTGAGCAGAGAGCTGGATGCGGGGCTGATCCCAGGACCCTGAGATCATGACCTGAGCTGAAGGCAGAGGCTTTAACCCACTGAGCCACCCAGGTGCCCCTG
>CM052900.1:70174043-70193958 GCA_028534135.1 Potos flavus | reverse complement strand
AAATGTTTGGTAGAATTTCCCTGGGAAGGTGTCTGGCCCTGGGCTCTTGTTTGTTGGGAGATTTTTGATGACTGCTTCAGTCTCCTTACTGGTTATGGGTCTGTTCGGGTTTTCTATTTCTTCCTGTTTCAGTTTTGGTAGTTTATATGTCTCTAGAAATGCATCCATTTCTTCCAGATTGTCTAATTTGCTGGCATATTGTTGCTCGTAATATGTTCTTATAATTGTTCATATTTCTTTGGTGTTGGTTGTGATCTCTGCTCTTTCATTCATGATTTTATTAATTTGGGTCCTTTTTCTGTTCTTTTTGATAAGTCTGGCCAGGGGGTTATCAATCTTACTAATTCTTTCAAAGAACCAGCTCCTAGTTTCGTTGATTTGTTCTACTGTTCTTTTGGTTTCTATTTCATTGATTTCTGCTCTGATCCTTATTATAATTTCTCTTCTCCTGGTGGGTTTAGGCTTTCTTTGCTGTTCTTTCTTCAGCTCCTTTAGGTGTAGGGTTAGGTTGTGTACTTGAGACCTTTCTTGTTTCTTGAGAACAGCTTGTACTGCTATATACTTTCCTCTCAGGACTGCCTTTGCTGTGTCCCAAAGATTTTGAACAGTTGTGTTTTTATTTCATTTGTTTTCCAGAATTTGTTAAATTCTTCTTTAGTTTTCTGGTTGACCCATTTATTCTTTAGTAGGATGCTCTTTACCCTCCATGGATTTGAGTTCTTTCCAACTTTCCTCTTGTGGTTGAGTTCTAGTTTCAGAGCATTGTGATCTGAAAATATGAAGGGAATGATGCCAGTCTTTTGGTACTGGTTGAGACCTGACTTGTGACCCAGGATGTGATCTATTCTGAAGAATGTTCCATGTGCACTTGAGAAGAATGTGTATTCTGTTGCCTTGGGAATGTTCTGAATATATCTGTGAAGTCCGTCTATCTGGTCCAGTGTGTCATTTAACGCCTTTATTTCCTTGTTGATCTTTTGCTTAGATGATCTGTCCATTTCAGTGAAAAGGGTGTAAAGTCCCTTACTACTATTTTATTGTTGTCTATATGTTTCTTTGATTTTGTTATTAATTGGCTTATATAATTGTTTGCTCCCGTGTTAGCGGCATAGATACTTAAAATTGTTAGATCTTCTTGTTGGATAGACTCTTTCAGTATGATATAGTTTCCTATTGTCTTTGACTTAAAATCTAACTTGTCTGGTGTAAGGATTGCCACCCCAGATTTCTTTTGATGTCCATTAGCATGATAAATGGTTTTCCACCTCCTCACTTTAAATCTTTAGGTGTATTTGGGTCTAAAATGAGTCTCTTGCAGACAGCGTATCAATGGGTCTTGTTTTTTTATCCAATATGATACCCTGTGTTTTTTGATTGGGGCATTTAGTTTATTTACATTCAGGGTAACTATTGAAAGATATGAATTTAGTGCCATTCTATTGCCTGTAAGATGACTATTACTGTATATTTTTTCTGTTCCTTTCTGATCCATGTTACTTTTATGCTCTCTCTTTGCTTTAGGACCCTTTTCAATATTTCCTGTACAGCTGGTTTGGTGTTCACAAATTCTTTTAGTTTTTTTTTTTTCCTGGAAGCTTTTTATTTCTCCTTCTTTTTTCAGTGACAGCCTACCTGGACATACTATTCTTGGCTGCTAATTTTTCTCATTTAGTGCTCTGAATATGTTATGCCAGTCCTTTCTGGCCTGCCAGGTCTCTTTGGATAGGTCTGCTGCCAATCTAATATTTCTACCATTGTATGTTACAGACCTCTCGTCCCGAGCTGCTTTCAGGATTTTCTCTTTGTCTCTGAGACTTGTAAATTTTACTATTAGATGACAGGGTGTTGACCTATTTTTATGGATTTTGAAGGGGGTTCTGTGCCTTCTGGGTTTTGATGCCTGTTTCCGTCCCCAGTTAGGGAAGTTCTCTGCTATAATTTGCTCAAGTACACCTTCTGCCCCCTCCCCCCCCACTCTTCTTCTGGGATTCCAATTATTCTAATATTGTTTCATCTTATGGTATCACTTATCTCGAGTTCTGCCCTTGCAGTCCAGTAGTTGTTTATCTCTCTTTTTCTCAGCCATTTTATTCTCTATCATTTGGTCTTCTATATCACTAATTCTCTCTTCTGCCTCATTTATCCTAGTACTTAGAGTCTCCATTTTTGATTGCACCTCATTAATAGCCTTTTTGATTTTGACTTGGTTAGATTTTAGTTCTTTTATTTCTCCAGAAAGGGATTCTCTAGTATCTTCAATGCTTTTTTTCGAGTCTAGCTAGTATCTTTATAATCGTCATTCTGAACTCTAGTTCTGACATCTTACTAATGTCTGTATTGATTAGGTCCCTGGCAGTCGGTACTGCCTCTTGTTCCTTTTTTTTGAGGTGAGTTTTTCCGTTTTGTCATTTTGTCCAGAGAAGAATAAATGAATGAAAGAACAAAATGCTAAAAGGGTAACAACGACCTCAGAAAAATATACTCTATAAACAAATCAGAAGAGACCCGAAACTGGGGGGAAAAGGAAAGGGAAAAAAAAAAAATACAATCAGACTGATGAACAGAACAGAGCCACACACTAGATTTTAGTTATATTTTAGTCTGTTAGAAGAAACTGCTTCCCAAAATTTTGAAGAAAGAAAAAGTTATATATATATAAAAATAAGGGTAAATAAGATGGGATGGAATATGACTAAAGGTGAAAATTAAACATTTTAAAAAAGGAATTCATAAGAAAGTTGGTTGAGAAAAGAAAGAAAAAAATAAAAAAAAAGCAAAAGCAACAAAACAAACAGAAAAAGAATGTGATTAGGCAGGAGACTAGAACAAAGCCATACACTAGATTTTGGGTATATTTTGGTCTGTTAGAAGTAACTGTATCCCAAATTTTAAAGAAGGAAAAACTTATGTATATACAAAAATAAGGTTAAATACAATGAAGGGATAAAACATGACTGTAAAATGAAAATTAAAAAAGATTTCAAAAAACGAATTGATAAAATATTGCTTGAAAAAGGAGAGAAAAAATTCAAAAAAACAGAAAAAATAAAAATAAAAAAATTAACCTTGAAAGACTAAAGAATCATGGGAAAAAGCCATGAATCCTATGTGCTGTATTCCCCTAGGGCTGGAGTTCCGCAGTTCTCATGGATGAGTAAACTTGGTCTAGCTGGATGTTCTTGCTGATCTTCTGGGGGACAGGCCTATTGCGGTGATTCTCAAATGTCCTTGCCCATGGCGGAATTGTACCGCCCTTGCCAGGGGCAAGGCTAAGTAATCTGGTTGGGTTTGCTCTCGGTAGCTTTTGTTCCCTGAAAGCTTTCCATATAGATTTGGTAGTTGAGAATGAAAATGTCGGCCTCCCAATCTCCCGCCCCTGAGGAGCCGACAATTCGGGGTCCCTACTCCTCAGTGTGCCCTCAGAGAAAAGCAGTCAATCACTCCTGTCTCCCTGGTCTCTGGCTGCACTCCGTGCTCACCTGGCCTGTGACCGAGTGTTTCTGTCTCTGGTACATGACCTGTTTGGGGTTTCCATACCCAGCAGATGCATGTGGTGTGCTCAGGTGCCACTCTTCCCTGGGGAAGGAAGGGAGTCTCCCCAGATCTGCCGCTTGTTGGATCCCTGCTCAAGGAGTAGTGGTCCAGCTGTGCCGAGGATCAGGGTTTATGGCAACCCCCAGCTGAGAGCCCCTTCATTGACTCAGTCTGTGTAGCCGTCTTTCCCACTCTGATACCTAGGACCTCTGCCACATTCAGGCACCCCCGGTCTTTCTGTGACCCCGAGGGTCCTGCGACCACATTGTCCCAGCGAGGGTTCCACCCCCTGCTTAGCCACTGGAGTGACATCCCTAAGCAGAGTGGACTTCTAAAAGTTCTGATTTTGTGCTCAGTTGCTCTATCACTTGCCTATAGCCGGCTGATTGAGGCACCCTCCCTTGCCGCATTCTGTCTTCCCAAATACCGCTTCAGATTCACTTCTCTGCACGTCCTATCTTCCAGACAGTGGTTGCTTTTCTGTTCATAGAATTGCTGCTATTCTTTTCTTTGATCTCCTGTTGAGTTTTTAGGTGTTCAGAATGGTTTGATAACTAGCTGAATTCCTGGGACTGCACGAAATTTAGGTCTCTTATTCCACCATCTTGCTCCTCCCCAGTAATTCTATTTTTAATTGTTTGAGAAACTGTCAGACTGTTTTCCAACGGGAGACCATTTTATATTCTCACCAATAGTTTATAAGAGTCCTGATTTCTCCACGTGTCACATACTGCCTGACTTTGATTCTAGCTGTTCTGGTGGGTGTAACATGATACTTCATTGTGGTTTTGGTTTGCATTTCCCTGATGACTAATGAGGTTGAGCATCTTTTTATGTGCATATTGGTCATTTGTATATTGTCTTTGGAGAAATGTCTATTCAGATTCTTTGCTTATTTTTAAATTAGGCTATCTTTTTCTTGTTGAGTTGTAAGAGTTCTTTATATAGTCTAGATACAAGTTCCTTGTATATATAGTTGGTATTTTCTCCCATTTTGTAGGTTATCATTTCACTTTTTTGATGGTATCCTTTAATACCCAAAGTTTTAAATATTGATTAAGTCCAGTTATCCTTTCCACCTTATTAAGATGCAAAGTATGGCTTTTGGTATGTATTTCATTATCAAGCTGATTGTTTTAAAAATGTCAGGTTGACATATGTAAATTCTACAGTTGATTTTAGCCAAAAGGGGGAGAAATGATGACATAATATAACTTCTAACTGATGATCTGGTTATGATTACTTTACATAATTATCATATGACAGAGGGCTATAGGAGTCCAAGCTCCCCCTTGCCAGGTATAAGGTTTAATCTTACAGTTAAAAAAGCTAAATAGCCAGATATAAGGCATACTCTCAGCAATTCATGATTTGTAATAATGTAATTATGATGTGGATTTTAAAGTTTAGTATTGGGAATGTTATTGAAAAACATAAACAATGCATAGGTTGGCTTACTATTTGTTATCTATGCTAGTTTCACCTGTTACCTAATTTATCAGTTGTGGCTTACTAAACTATATTGATGTAAGTGGTTATTTCCTGAGAGGAAACACTTAAGTTGTAAAGTTTTTAATTTTCTCAAGTGCTTACCTTACAAGTAGCGATTTGGAGGGATATTTACTTATTTTGCTTAACTTGGTTTTCTGACTGCAAGCTAATTGGACTCATAGGAGAGCAGTTATGTTCATTTAAATGGTCTCTGTCAGAAGACCTCATATCTACCAGAATGTATGTCATTCTTAATTTTACTTAGAAATTCATACTAGAGGGGCGCCTGGGTGGCTCAGTGGATTAAAGCCTCTGCCTTTGGCTCAGGTCATGATCTCAGGGTCCTGGGATCGAGCCCCGCATCGAGCTCTCTGCTCAGCAGGGAACCTGCTTCCCCCTCTCTCTCTGCCTGCCTCTCTGCCTACTTGTGATCTCTCTTTCTGTCAAATAAAATAAATAAAATCTTAAAAAAAAAACACCTCATACTAGAGAGGAACCACAGTATACTGCAGCTTACCTAACTTTCCTCCCCTTCTTATTCTCAGGGAAGTGTCCTTTTTCTAGTTCTGGAATAAACATTGTTAGCTGCTTTCCTGGAGAATAGTAACTTCTGTATTCTCCCTTTGTTTGCCTATCGCATTGAGATATCTATAGTATATCTGAGCAGTCTTCAGCAGCTTACTGCATTGTATTTGAATGTTGAATGTATCTGCTTATGTGGTTGTCTTCACCGACACCTGAGTGTAAGACCTTGGGGAAAGGATTCTGTGTTGGTGTTCAGAATCAGCAGCACCTGCTACAGGACTGGTTGAAAAGTGTTGAGAGCAAGATTGAAGGTAAGCACCTGCCATAAATACACCAAGTGTGTGTTGCCATCATTTTCTTATGGTACTTTCTTTTTTTTTTTTTAAAGATTTTATTTATTTGTCAGAAAGAGAGTGAGAGAGAGAGCACAAGCAGGCAGAGTAGCAGGCAGAAGCAGAGGGAGAAGCAGACTCCCTGCCGAGCAAGGAGCCTGATGTGGGACTCGATCCCAGGACCCTGGGATCATGACCTGAGCCAAAGGCAGCCGCTTAACCAACTGAGCCATCCAGGTGTCCCTCTTATGGTACTTTCTATTTAAGTGATTTAATAATGAGAAAGTAAATAGTTCAAGTAAAGTCTAGCTTTCCCTTTTTATAAATTATGTTTTACTCATAAATTCTGTTTTTAGTTTACTTTTCTGAAGTAAAACAGTACTAAAAGATTTTCTGTTCAGGTACATTCATTAAATAAACATTGATTATTTTCTCCTTATCTAGCTGAGTTAGTATACAGCACATAACTATATGAATGAACTATTCATATAGTTGCAGAATTTTTTGCGAGTGTCTAGGGGCAGAGTGGTTTTGGTTGTAACCTAGAGTTCCAGTAGCATAATTCATATTCTGTTCATAGTGCACCTCCCAAACCACAGAATTGAGATACTTTACAAAACCTGATTTCCGGAGGCTTTTCCTTTAAATGTATAATATTTGATTTGAATTTTGTTTTTTTTCAGATTTTTTTTTCAGATGTTTTTATTTACCTGTTTCATCAGTTCTTTTTTTTTTTTTAAGATTTTATTTGAGAGTGCATTTGTGCACAACAGATCACAAGCAGGATGGAGGGGCAGAGGGAGAGGGAAAAGCAGACTCCCAGCTGATTAGGGAGCCTGACATGGGGCTTGATCCCAGGACCCCGAGATCATGACCTGAGCTGAAGTCAGATACCCAACTGACTGAGCCACCCCGGCACCCCATGTTTCATCAGTTCTAAGACACATTTTCATGTCTGAAATAGATGCGTGTTGTATAGTTCAATTGATAATGTTTCTTTCTTTTCTTTTTTTAAAATTTCTTAATAATAGTCCCTTATAGGGACACCTGGGTGGCTTAGTCAGTTAAGCGTCTGCCTTTGGCTCAGGTCATGGGATCAATTCACACATTGGGCTCCTTGCTTGGTGAGGAGCCTGCTTCTCCCTCTGCCCGCTGCTCCCACTGCTTGTGTGCTTGTATGTGCCCATGTGCTCTCTCTCTCTCTGACAGATAAATAAAATCTTTAAAAAAAAAAAAATAGTCCATCATCGTTTATCCTATCTTAGATTTAGATGAAAGAAAATACTTGAAGTCTATTACAAAGCATTCATTGAGCTGAATACGTATCAGATTTTATTTATTTAGAATTTATTTATTTATTCGACAGAGAGAGCACAAGTAGGGGGAGCAGCAGAGGGAGAGGGAGAAGCAGGCTCCCCGCTGAACAGGGAGCCCGATGTGTGACTTGAAGGCAAATGCTTAACCCACTGAGCCACCAGGCAACCCATATACCAGATTTTAAATTACAGGGTTCTACAAGCATGTTAACATGTGTTGTCTTTTCTTAATTGAATATTTAGCAGTTATTATAAACTTAAATATATTTTAGGGGTCCTTGGAGGCTCAGTAGGTTAAGTGTCTGCCTTAGCCTTCAGCTCAGGTCATGATCCCAATCATGGGATCGAGCCCCACATTGGGCTCCCTGCTCGGTGGAGAGCCTGCTTCTCCCTCCCCTCTGTGCTCTCTGTGTCAAATAAATAAATAAATAAATAATCTTAAAAAAATATTGAAATAATTTTTAATCTCATGCAATTTCTTGAAATACTTATTTTAGAGACAAAAGTTAAAATTGTTGTACATGATAAACCTTCATTTCAGCAAAAGAATATTCTGACATTTTTCTATGACTTATGTAAATATAATTTTTAATATTAAATCAGTGTTTGTATTACCAGTTCATACTATCTGATGGACATAATTCCATTCTAAAGTTTTTTGTAATGTAAGTCATATGCCTCGATGTCACTAATTCTGTATTAACATTTTTGACATTCTTGTTGATAGTATTTATAGTGGGATTGTAATTGCTGGTTTTGAAAAAGCTAGTGGAGTTATAGGCTCAGTTAGAATTGTGGAATAGGGTTTTTTTCTGAGTGAAGAATTCTGAATGAGGATTAATGATTCAGTCAGATTTGTTTCTTTGATAAACGAGTGGTCAGAGCTAATAGGATGTTAGACCTACTCAGCTAGGAATTCCACTGATGGTGTGTGGAAGAGAGAGTAAGTGCAAATAGTCCAAAAAAGAGGACAGTAAAGTGTTGACACAGAATGACCTCATTTACTTTTCTAAAATATTCTGCTATTAATAACATTGTAAGGTAAAAAGGCCTAGTGAATTTAAAGCATCATTTGTGGGTTATCTTTGGGTCCATATTGATGAACATTTGAAAGCTTCTGATAAATATGACCATAGTGTATGTGTTGTTAATTAGGCCTATTTTTTCATTTATACACTGTTAATGTAATTCACATACTTTATTATTTTTTTAAGTTTTCATTTTAATTCCAGGTAGTAAACATGCAGTGTTGTATTAGTTTCATGTGTACAGTATAGTGATTCAACACTTCATACATCACCTGGTACTGATCACAAGTGTACTTCTTAAACCTCATTACATATTTAACCCGTCAGCCCACCCACTCCCCTTTGGGAACCATCAGTTCTCTATAAGTTCTTGATTTTTGTTTCTTTTATTTCCCCCTTGCTCGTTTGTTTCTTAAGTTCCATATAGGAGTGAAATCATGGTATTTCTCTTTCTCTGATTGACTTATTTTGCTTAGCATTATACTCTCTAGGTCCATCCATGTCATTACAAATAGCAATATTTCCTTTTTTATGGCTAAATAATATTCATTATATCTCTCTCACACACACACACACACACACACACACCATCTTCTTTGGCCATTCATCAGTCGAGGGACACTTGAGCTGCTTCCATATTGTAGCTATTATAAATAATGATGCTGTAGATATAGAGGTGCACGTATCCCTTTGAATTAGTGTTTCTGTATTCTTTGGGTAAATAACCAGTAGTGATAGGGAGTTCTGGTTTTCAGTTTTTGAGGAACCTTCATACTGTTTTCCACAGTGGCTGCACCAGTTTCATTCTCACCAGCAGTGCAAGAGGGGTTTTTTTCCTCCATGTGCTCATCAACACCTGTTCCTTTTGTTGATTTTAGCCATTCTGACAGGTGTGAGGCGATACCTCATTGTACTTCTGATTTGCATTTCCCTGATGGTAAGTAATGTTGAGCATCTTGTTGGCCATCTGTATTTGGAGAAAGGTGTGTTGATGTCTTCTGCCTAAATTGGATTACTTGTTTTTGGGTGCTAATCCTTTATCAGATACATCATTTGGCTATATCTTCACCCATTCTATAGGTTACCTTTTAGTTTTGTTGATTGTTTCCTTCACATGCAGAAACTTTTTATTTTGATTTAGTCTCAGTAGTTTGTTTTTGCTTTTATTTCCTTTGCCTCAGGAGACATACTTAGAAAAAAGTTTCTATGGCTGATGTGAAAGAAGTTACTGCTTTGTTCTCTTTTAGGATTTTTATGGTTGCGGTTTACACATTTAGGTCTTCAACCCATTTTGAATTTATTTTTATTAGAATATGAGAAAGTGGTCCAATTTCTTTCTTTTGCGTATTGCTGCCTAGTTTTCCCAATACCATTTGTTGAGGAGACTATTTCTTATTGGATACTCTTTCCCACTTTGTCAAAGATGAATTAACCATACAGTTGTAGGTTTATTTCTGGGTTTTTCATTCTGTTCCATTAATCTGTCTCTTTTTGTGCCAGTACCATACTGTTTTGATCACTACAGCTTTGTAATATAACTTGAAGCCTGTAATTGTGATACCTCCAGTTTAATTTTTTTTTTCAAGATTGTTTGGTTATTTGGGATCTTTCATTGTTCCATACCAATTTTAGGATTGTTTGTTCTAATTCTGTGGAAATCACTGTTGGTATTTTAATACAGATTGCATTAAATGTATAGATTGCTTTGGGTATTTCTTTTATTTTTTATTTTTTTATTTTTTTTTGCTTTGGGTATTGTAGGCATATTAACAGTATTTGTTCTTCCAGTCCATGAGCATGAAATGTTTTTCCATTTCTTTGTGTCATCTTGAATTTCTTTCATCAGTATTTTACAGTTTTCAGAGTATGAGTCTTTCACCTCTTTGGTTAGGTTTATTCTTAGATGTCTTACTATTTTTGGTACAATTGGAAATGAGATTGTTTTCTTAATTTCTCTTTCTTCTTCATTATTGGTGTATAGAGATGCAATAGATTTCTATACATTGATTTTGTATCCTGTAATTTTACTGAATTCATTTATCAGTTCTAGCAGTGTTTTGGTGGACTTGCTTTCAGGTTTTCTGTAAGAGTATCATGTCATCTGCAAATAATGAAAGTTTTACTTCTTCCTTACCAATTTGATTGCCTTTAATTTCTTTTTGTAGTCTGATTGCTGTGGTTAGAACTTCCAGTACTATGTTTAATAACAGTGGTGAGCGTGGACATCCTTGTCTTGTTCCTAACCTTAGGGGAAAAGCTCTCAGTTTTTCCCTATTAAGGATGATGTTAGGTGTGGGATACAAGTCATGTATTTAATTTAATTTAATTTTTTTTTAGAGAGGTGGGGGAGAGGGGAGGCGGGAGGGAGAATCCAATTTGGGGCTGGATGTCACGGCCCTGAGATCATGACCTGAGCCAAAATCAAGAGTCAGATGCTTAAACTGACTGAGCCACCCAGGCGCCCCTAATTGATGTATTTTAAAATGATTTCATTTGATGTTTTTAAAAATTTTTTTTAAAATATTTTATTTATTTTAGAGAGAGAATGAACAGGGAGGAGGGGTAAAGGGAGAGAGAGAGAAGCAGACTCCCCGCCAAGCAGAGACCTGACGCGGTCTGATTCCAGGACCCAGAAGGCAGACACTTAACTGCCTGAACCAACCAGGTGCCCCTGATGTTTTAAATATATGACATAGTTACTTGAATGTATGTCAATCATCCTCTAAGTTTTTGCACTGCTAAACATTTTTCTCCAGAGTACTTTTTCACCTGGTCTTCTCACTTTACCTATCTGTGGCTATATGGCTAATCACTGCTTTTTTTTTTTTTTTTTAAGATTTTACTTATTTATTTGACACAGAGAGAGAGGGAGAGAGTAAGCACAAGCAGGGGGAGTGGCAGGCAAGGGAGAAGCAGGATCCCCGCTGAGCAGGGAGCCCCATGTGGGGCTTGATCCCAGAACCCTGGAATCATGACCTGAGCCAGAGGCAGCCCCTTAACCGACTAAGCCACCCAGATGTCCTAATCACTGCAAAACTTAGTGGCTTCAAACAGTGATTCATTCATTCTCATGATTTCTCATTAACTTGGTGGGTCTGCTGGTCCCATGTCATGATGGGCTGGGCCTGTTGCCCAGGTGCCTTGATTCAGTTAGGATCTGCCATTCTCTGGCCTGTTTGACTTCTTCACGTCCTGGTAGTGTCTTAATTGGTGGTTGCCTTCCAAGATAGCTATAAAAAAGAGAAGCTACCAGGCCTCTGAGAATGTTATGCCCACAACTGCACCAGCATTACTATGCCATATTCTATCAAAATAAGTGGCAAGGCCATCCCAGATTCAAGTGGAGAGGAAATAGCCTCCATCCTTTGATGGGGGGGGGGGCTGTGTCCTGAGGGAGAAAAATTGTTCATAGCTGGCTTTGGAGGCAGTCTACGGAGTTTTCCTTGTGTTTTGTTTCAAGGGCGAATTTCATAAAGTGGAATTTTAAGTCAAAGTATGAATAATTTTAAGTCAAAGTATGAATAAAAATTCTTGTTATAGTTTGTTAAATTACCTCTGTAAGCAAGGTGGAATTGATTTCCAGTGGTGTGTTAATTATGTATAAATATACTTTTCCACAGTTATACCAGCATTGTGTTTAACATATTTTAAATTTTATTTTTTGATGGAGGTATAATTTCATCATTCTTTAGTTTGCCTGTTTTTTTAAAAATTTTCTTCTTTGGTTTTTCTTGTTTTATCATTTGTATTTCACATCTATGAAATATTTATTACCCATTTATTGTTATAAATGTGTGTGGCCATTTACTGTTTGTTCAAGGAACTGGTTATTGATATTAGCAGGTCTTAAAATTTAAAAAGTATTGAAATCAACTTGAGAATTTTATACCTTATATTTAGTACTTCTTCCTTTTTGCTTTTCTTTTTTTTTTCTTTTTAACTTCTTAGGACAGGATCATGTCTGATATTCTGAAACAGTCCTGTAGATGAAATGAAGGAAGGTTAAATGAGGAGGAAAATTAGACTACACCTCTCAGTTGGGAATAGCAAAGAATTTCTGGCCACCTTTAATGTGCTACAAAGTACAATGATTCTCGACTATTTTGATTGCAAGTTAATAGATAAAAGAATCATGAATTTTTAGAAAGTAAAACAATATAAATTGCATAACACTGAAACTGCATTTGATCTTTGATTTAAAGGCATTTCAGGAATCATATAGGTAGGTTGTTTTGTTTTAAAATTGGTCTCTGATAGCTTGCTTTCATGGAGTTTAAGAATCCTAAATTTGGAAATAATGTGGGTCAGCGAGGATTCTGAACCAGAGAATGGAGATGAAGGCAGAGAAAAGGCGAGAGGATTTCTTCTTCATGTTGCTTCTTCTTTCTCCTCAGTCTGGTGGATTCCCTCCTGTAGTAAGCTTTTATGTGTTGGTTGCTGAGATTTGTCGGGATGGACAAAAAGTTGTAGATCACTGATACAGTTTAGTTCCATCTTTCACACAAATAATGCAAAGTGTACAAGAAAACACTATTTGCTCAGAGTCATCTGGCTAGATTCTTGGTAGAGCAAAATATTAATGAAAATTTTGTGTCGCTCCTTCTTGTCTTTAGCACTTCTCATACTCTGATTTCTGTGTTGCTGGGACTGTGACTGTCAGTGCTAGATTGCATTGGCCTCACATAGTTTCTAGCTTGATTTTTGATTTTGGTTAATTGGAAGTAAATAAATTCACAGAATTACAGTAAAATGAACCACAGTTTTCTTAGTTGAGGCACTTAACATTTCTTGGTCTTTCATCAATACTGATGCTGTTTTCCTCTTCTTCCTTTTATCTATGGCATTCATGCTTATTGCCTGGCCTTGCCCCTGCCCGCACCCCTTGCTGCAGGTAAAGTCTGAGTTTGAAAGTGCACCTGTCCTTTCTTTGTTGAGCCCTGCCTTCCAGGCCATATCTGGCTCTTTGCTCATTCATTCTCAACCACTATCCCCAAACATTGCCTGCCATTCTCTCTCTCTCTTTTTTTTTTTTTTTTTTTTGTGATGTCCCTCCTTTTAAAAAGATTTTAAACAGCAGAAAAATGTGTGAATACACATATATCCACTCACAGCTCTTTCAAATTCTAGTAAATTATTCTTGCTTCAAGTTGATTGAAGAAATAAAATTTGTCAGTACTCTTTCAAGTACCCAGGCCTCTTTATCTTTGCCCAGAGATTACTGCCATCCTGATTTTGGAGTGTATTGCATAAATGTCTTTATACTTTTGCTACTATATGTATGTACTCAGGAACACTATAAAGATCTGTTTATATATGGCTTTTGAGGGGTTTCTTTTTAATTGTGGCAAAATATATATAATGTAACATTTACCATCTTAACCACACAGTTCAGTAAGGTTAAGTATATTGTTCGCAACAATCTCTAGAACTTTTTCAACTTGGAAAACTGAAACTACTCATTAAATTGTGTGCTTTAAAAATTTTGTCATGGATTGATATTTGTAGCTCTAATTCTTTTATTGTGATTGCAACAGTCTTGTGTCATTGATTATATCTTGTTAGTCTTAAGTTGGTTCTGTTTTTACTGTTAGAGATAATGCTTAGTGACATAACATTCTTATTCCTGTCTTCTCTGAGCGCTCACCTGCGTTTCTTCAGCCGTATGCCTTGAGCTTTCTAAATATTACCAGTTTGCTCACCAAAATAGTTTTTTTTTTTTTAATTTTATTTATTTATTTGACACAGAGAGAGAGATCACAAGTAGGCAGAGAGGCAGGCAGAGAGAGAGGGGGCTCCCCACTGAGCAGAGAGCCCGACGTGGGGCTCAATCCCAGGACTCCCAAGATCATGACCTGAGCCAAAGGCAGAGGTCATTTAACCCACTGAGCCACCCAGTCACCCCTCACCAAAATAGTTGTATATTCTCATGTCAACAGTGAATGAGCTTCTCTTCTCTACGTCTTCCTCAAATCAAGTATTGTGAGACAGTGTCAATCTGGGGGATAGTTATTATGGTTTTAATTTATGTTTCCCTGATTACTACTGAGGTTAAGCATCCTCTTATATGTTTATTGTTCAGTACTACTTCCTGTTCTGTGGAGTTTCTATTCATAATTGTGTTTTCCTTGTCTCCATATTTTAGATGCTAACATTTTACCAGTTACTTGAATCTTCTTTCAGTCTGTGGCTCATCTTTTGTCTTTCACTGAACTTGTTTTTTATTTGGTCAAGTTTATCAGTCCTTTGGTTTTGCTTTCTTTGTTTTGTTTTAAGAAATCCTTTCATGGGACGCCTGGGTGGCTCAGTTGGTTAAGCGGCTGCCTTCAGCTCGGGTCATGATCCCAGGGTCCTGGGATCGAGTCCCACATCGGACTCCTTGCTCGGCAGGGAGCCTGCTTCTCCCTCTGCCTCTGCCTGCCTCTCTGCCTACTTGTGATCTCTCTCTGACAAATAAATAAATAAAATAAAAAAAAAGAAATCCTTTCATACATCTCAAGCTCATAAGGATATCTTATATTTTCTTAAAGTTAATATTTTGCTCTTCATAGCATTTAATTTGACTAGAATTGATTTTTATGTATCTGTGAGATAGGAATCTAATTTTTCCATATAGATAAAATATCCTAACACCATTAACTGAAAAGTACATTCTTTTCCTAGTTTTTTCTTTTGGATTAATTTCAGATTTACAGATACGTTACATAAACAGTACAAACAATTCCCATATACCTTCACCCAGATTTGTCAAATGTTAGTATTTTAATGTTTTTATGTGTACTTCCATATGTATTCTCTTCCCCCTTCTCTTCCCACACAGACACAATTTTTTTTCTGAACCATTTGAAAATAAGTGACAGACATAGGCCTCTTCACTCCTAAATACGTTGCTATGTGTTTACTGAAAACCGCGCATCCTCTTACATTACAACAATGTAATTTTCAAGATCAGGAAAGGAGCATTGATACAGAACTTATAACATACAGGCCTATTCAAATTCTGCCCAATTTCCCATTAATGTGCTTTATTTATTTATTTTTTTACATTTTTTGTTTAAACTCCATTTAGTTAACATATACTGTATTATTAGTTTTAGGGATAGAATTTAGTGATTCATCAGTTGCATATAACATCCAGTTCTCATTACTTCAAGTGCCTCCTTAATGCCCATCACCTAGTAACCCCATCCCTCCACTCTTTCCACTCGGGCAAACCTCAGTTCTTTATAGTTAAGCATCTCTTATGGTTTGCTTCTGTTTTTATTTTATTTTTCCTTCCATTCCCCCATATTCCGGTTCTCTTAAAATCCACATATGAATGAAATCATATAATTGTCTTTCTCTGACATATTTTGCTTAGTATAATACCCTCTAGTTCCTTCCAAGTCATTACAAATTGCATGACTCCATTCTTTTTGATGACTGAGTATTATTCCATTGTGTATATATACACCACTTTTTCCTTATGCATTCATCTGTTGTTGGATATCTGGGCCCTTTCCATAGTTTGGCTATTGTGGGCATTGCTGCAAAACACAATAGGGTTCATGTGCCCCTTCGAATCACTGTGTTTGTATCCTTTGGATAAATATTTAGTAATGAAACTGCTGGGTCTTATGGTAGTTCCATTTTTAAATTTTTGAGGAACCTTCATACTATTTTCCAGTGGCTGCACCAGCTTGCATTTCCACCAACAGTATAAGAGGGTTCCCCTTTCTCTGCATCCTTGCCAACATTTATTGTTTCATGAGTTGTTCATTTTAGCCATTCTGACAGGTGTGAGGTGATATCTCATTGTGGTTTTGATTTGTATTTCCCCGATGATGAGTGATGTTGAGCATCTTTTCATGTGTCTATTGGCCATCTGGATGTCTTCTTTGGAGAAATGTCTGTTCATGTCTTCTGCCCATTTATTGATTGGATTATTTGTTCTTTGGGTGCCGAGTTTGATAAGTTCTTTATAGCTTTTGGGTACTAGCCCTTTATCTGATAAGGCATTTGCAAATATCTTCTTCCATTTCATAGGTTGCCTTTTAGTTTTGTCGACTGTTTCCTTTGCTGTGCACAAGTTTTTTGTCTTGATGAAGTCCCAATAGTTCATTTTTGCTTTTGTTTCTCTTGCCTTTGGAGATGTTGTCTAGCAATAAGTTGCTGTGGCCAAGGTCAAAGAGGTTTCTGCCTGTGTTCTCTTCTAGGATCTGGGTGGATGCCTGTCTCACATTTAGGTCTTTCATCGAGTTTGAGTTTATTTTTGTGTATGGTTTTAAAAAGTGGTCAAGTTTCATTCTTCTGCATGTGACTGTCCAATTTTCCCAACACAATTTGAAGAGACTGTTCTTTTTCCATTGGATATTCATTCCTGCTTTGTTGAAGGGTAGTTGATGATAGAGTTGAGGGGTCCATTTCTGGGTTCTCTATTCTGTTCCATTGATCTATGTGTGTGTTTTTTTGCCAGTACCATACTGTCTCGATGATTACAGCTTTGTAATACAGTTTGAAGTCCGGGAATTGTTTTACCTCCATCTTTGGTTTTCAACAGTTCTTTGTCTATTTGATGTCTTCTGGCTCTATACAGATTTTAGGGTTGTTTGTGTTCCAGCTCTGTGAAAATGCTCATTGTATTTTGATAGGGATTTCATTGAATATGTAGATTGCTTTGGGTAGTGTAGACTTTTTAACAGTGTTTGTTCTTTCAATCCACGAGCATGAATGTTTTTGGATTTCTTTGTGTTTTCCTCAATTTCTTTCATAAGTGTTGTGTAGTTCTCAGAGTACATATCTTTTACTTCTTTGGTTAGGTTTATTCCTAGGTATCTTTTCGTTCTTGGTGCAGTTGTCAACAGGATCGATTCCTTGATTTCTCTTTCTCCTGCTTCTTTGCTAGTGCATAGAAATACAACTGACTTCTTTGTGTTGATTTTATATCCTGCGACTTTGCTGAATTCCTGTTTCAGTTTAGCAATTTTTTGGTGGAGTTTTTGGGTTTTCTATGTAGAGTATCTGTGAAAAGTGAAAGTTTGACTTCGTTTTGCTGATTTGGGTGCTTTTTCTTTCTTTCTGTTGTCTGATTGCTGAGGCTAGGACTTCCAGTACTGTTTTGAACAACAGTGATTAGAATGGATGTTCCATGTCATGTTCCTGACCTTAGGGGGAAAGCTCTCAGTTTTTCCCTATTGAGTATGATAGTCTCTGTGGGTCTTTCGTATATGGCCTTTGTGATGTTATGTTCCCTCTATCCCTACATCATGAAATGTTTTTTAATCAAAAAAGGATGCTGTAGGGACGCCTGGATGACTCAGTTGGTTAAGCGGCTGCTTAAATAAACTTAAAATACTAGCCCTTTATCTGATATGTCATTTGTGAATATCTTCTCCCATTCTGTCAGTTGTCTTTTGGTTCTGTCAACTGTTTCCTTTGCTGTGCAAAAGCTTTTTATCTTCATGAGGTCCCAATAGTTCATTTATGCCCTTGCTTCCTTTGCCTTTGGCGATGTTTCTAGAAAGAAGTTGCTGTGGCTGAGGTCGAAGAGGTTGCTGCCTGTGTTCTCCTCAAGGATTTTGATGGATTCTTGTCTCACATTGAGGACTTTCATCCATTTTGAGTCTATTTTTGTGTGTGGTGTAAGGAAATGGTCCAGTTTCATTCTTCTGCATGTGCCTGTCCAATTTTCCCAACACCATTTGTTGAAGAGACTTTTTTTCCATTGGACATTCTTTCCTGCTTTGTCAAAGATTGGTTGACCATGGAGTTAAGGGTCCATTTCTGGGGTCTCTATTCTGTTTCATTGATCTATGTGTCTGTTTTTGTGCCAGTACCATACTGTCTTGATAACTACAGCTCTGTAATAGAGCTTGAAGTTTGGAATTGTGATGCTGCCAACTTTGGTTTTCTTTTTTAACATTCCTCTGGCTATTTGCGGTCTTTTATGGGTCCATGTAAATTTTAGGATTATTTGTTTCATGTCTTTGAAAAAAGTTGATAGTATTTTGATAGGGATTGCATTGAATGTGTAGATTGCTCTAGGTAGCATAGACATTTTCACAGTATTTGTTCTTCCAATCCATGAGTATGGAATGTTTTTCCATTTCTTTTTGTCTTCCTCAGTTTCTTTCCTGAGTACTTTATAGTTTTCTGAGTACAGATTCTTTGCCTCTTTGGTTAGGTTTCCTAGGTATCTTATGGTTTTGGGTGCAATTGTAAATGGGATCGACTCCTTAATTTCTCTTTCTTCTGTCTTGCTGTTGGTGTTTAGAAATGCAACTGATTTCTGTGCATTGATTTTATATCCTGACACTTTACTGAATTCCTGTATGAGTTCTAACAGTTTTGGAATGGAGTCTTTTGGGTTTTCCACATAAAGTATCATATCATCTGCAAAGAGTGAGAGTTTGACTTCTTCTTTGCCGATTTGGATACCTTTAATTTCTTTTTGTTGTCCGATTGCTGAGGCTAGGACTTCTAGAATAGCAGTGGTGATAGTGGACATCCCTGCCGTGTTCCTGACCTTAGGGGTAAAGCTTTCAGTTTTTCTCCATTGAGAATGATATTTGCTGTGGGTTTTTCATGGATGGCTTTGATGATACTGAGGTATGTATCCTCTACCCTTTGAAGAGTTTCGATCAAGAAAGGATGCTGTACTTTGTCAAATGCTTTTTCAGCATCTATTGAGAATATCATATGGTTCTTGTTCTTTTATTAATGTATTGTATCACATTGATTTGCGGATGTTGAACCAAACTTGCAGCCCAGGAATAAATCCCACTTGGTTGTGGCGAATAATCCTTTTAATGTTGGATCCCATTGGCTAGTATTTTGGTGAGAATTTTTGCGTCCATGTTCATCAGGGATATTATTCTGTAATTCTCCTTTTTGATGGGGTCTTTGTGTGGTTTTGGGATCAAGGTAATGCTGGGCTCATAAAATGAGTTTGGAAGTTTTCCTTCCATTTTTATTTTTTGGAACAGTTTCAGGAGAACAGGTATCAATTCTTCCTTAAATGTTTGGTAGAGTTCTCCTGGGGAGGGGTCTGGCCCTGGGCTCTTGTTTGTTGGGAGATTTTTGATGACTTCTTTAGTCTCCTTACTGGTTATGGGTCTGTTCGTGTTTTCTATTTCTTCCCGTTTCAGTTTTCATAGTTTATATGTCTCTAGAAATACATCTATTTCTTCCAGATTGTCTAATTTTCTGGCATATTGTTGCTCGTAATATGTTCTTATAATTGTTCATATTTCTTTTTTTTTTTTAAG
The DNA here is from genome assembly GCA_028534135.1 of Potos flavus. Taxonomy (NCBI): domain Eukaryota; kingdom Metazoa; phylum Chordata; class Mammalia; order Carnivora; family Procyonidae; genus Potos; species Potos flavus. The sequence goes on along the minus strand of CM052900.1, from coordinate 70,174,489 downwards.
ACTTTATTTATTTATTTGACAGAGAGATCACAAGTAGGCAGAGAGGCAGGCAGAGAGAGAGGGGGAAGCAGGCTCCCTGCTGAGCAGAAAGCCCGATGCGGGGCTTGATCCCAGGACCCTGAGATCATGACCTGAGCCAAAGGCAAAGGCTTTAACCCACTGAGCCACCCAGACACCCCAATTGTTCATATTTCTTTGGTGTTGGTTGTGATCTCTGCTCTTTCATTCATGATTTTATTAATTTGGGTCCTTTCTCTGTTCTTTTTGATAAGTCTGGCCAGGGGGTTATCAATCTTATTAATTCTTTCAAAGAACCAGCTCCTAGTTTCGTTGATTTGTTCTACTGTTCTTTTGGTTTCTATTTCATTGATTTCTGCTCTGATCCTTATTATAATTTCTCTTCTCCTGCTGGGTTTAGGCTTTCTTTGCTGTTCCTTCTTTAGCTC
>CM052900.1:70147857-70173543 GCA_028534135.1 Potos flavus | reverse complement strand
TCCAGAATTTGTTAAATTCTTCTTTAGTTTTCTGGTTGACCCATTCATTCTTTAGTAGGATGCTCTTTAGCCTCCACGTATTTGAGTTCTTTCCAACTTTCCTCTTGTGATTGAGTTCTAGTTTCATGGCATTGTGGTCTGAAATTATGCAGGGAATGATCTCAGTCTTTTGGTACCGATTGAGACCTGATTTATGACCCAGGATGTGATCTATTCTGGAGAATGTTCCATGTGCACTAGAGAGGAATGTGTATTCTCTTGCTTTGGGATGGAATGTTCTGAATATATCTGTGATGTCCATCTGGTCCAGTGTGTCATTTAGAGCCTTTATTTCCTTGTTGATCTTTTGCTTAGATGATCTGTCCATTTCGGTAAGGGGGGTATTAAAGTCCCCAACTATTATTGTATTATTGTTGATGTGTTTCTTTGATCTTGTTATTAATTGGTTTATTTAATTGGCTGCTCCTATGTTAGGGGTGTTGATATTTACAATTTTAGAGCTTGTTGGATGGTCCCTTTAAGTATGATACAGTGTCCTTCCTCATCTCTTATTATAGTCTTTGGCTTAAAATCTAATTTATCTGATATAGGAATTGCCACCCCAGCTTTCTTTTGATGTTCATTAGCATGGCAAATTGTTTTCTACCCCCTCACTTTAAATCTGGAGGTGTCTTTGGGTCTAAAATGAGTTTCTTGTAGACAGCATATCGATGCGTTTTTTTTTTTTTTTTATCCATTCTGATACCCTGTGTCTTTTGATTGGGGCATTTAGCCCATTTATTTTCAGGGTAACTATGGAAAGATATGAATTTAGTGCCATTATATTGCCATTATATTGCCTGTAAGGTGATTGTTACTGTATATTGTCTCTGTTCCTTTCTGGTCTGTTACTTTTAGGCTCTCTCTTTGCTTAGAGGACCCCTTTCAATATTTTCTGTAGGTCTGGTTTGGTGTTTGCAAGTTCTTTTAGTTTTTTTTTTTTTTTTTTGTCCTGGAAGCTTTTTATCTATTTTCAGTGACAGCCTAGCTGGATATAGTATTCTTGGCTGCATATTTTTCTCATTTAGTGCTCTGAATATATCATGCCAGTCCTTTCTGGCCTGCCAGATATCTGTGGATAGGTCTGCTGCTAGTCTAATATTACTGCCATTGTATGTTACAGACCTCTTGTCCCGAGCTACTTTCAGGATTTTCTCTTTGTCTCTGAGACATGAAAGTTTTACTATTAGACGATGGGATGTGAACCTATTTTTATTGATTTTGAGGGGGATTCTCTGTGCCTTCTGGATTTTGATGCTTGTTCTCTTGCCATATTAGGGAAATTCTGTACAATAATTTGTTCCAATATACCTTCTGCCACTCTCTCTCTTTCATCTTCTTCTGGGATCCCAATTATTCTAATATTGTTCCGTCTTATGGTATCACTTATCTCTCAAATTCTCCCCTCATGGTCCAGTAGTTTATCTCTCTTTTGCTCGGCTTCTTTATTCTCCATCATTTGATCTTCTATATCACTAATTCTCTCTTCTGCCTCATTTATCCTAGCAGTAAGAGCCTCCATTTTTTTTTTTTTAAGATTTTATTTATTTATTTGACACAGAGGGAGAGATCACAAGTAGGCAGAGAGGCAGGCAGAGAGAGAGGGGGAAGCAGGCTCCCCGCTGAGCAGAGAGCCCGATGCAGGGCTCGATCCCAGGACCCTGAGATCATGACCTGAGCTGAAGGTAGAGGCTTTAACCCACTGAGCCACCCAGGCACCCCAAGAGCCTCCATTTTTGATTGCACCTCATTAATAGCTTTTTTGATTTCAGCTTGGTTAGATTTTAGTTCTTTTATTTCTCTAGAAAGGGATTTTATTTCTCCAGAAAGGGATTCTGTAATATCTTCCATTATTTTTCGGGCCCAGCTAGCACCTTGGTAATCGTAATTCTGAACTCTAGTTTTGACATTACTAATGTGTGTATTGATTAGGTCCCTAGCTGTCATCGGTATTGCCTCTTGTCTTTTTTTTTGTGATGAGTTTTTCCACCTTGTCATTGTATCCAGATAAGAATAGATGAATGAGAGAACAAAATACTAAGGAGGTGGCAAAAACCCCCGAAAAATACACACTAACCAATTCAGAAGGGACCCAAAACTGGGGGAAGAAAAACAGGGAAAAAAAATATATATATTTATATATTAAACTGGTGAATAGAACAGAGCCACCCACTTGATTTTGGGTGTATTCTGGTCTCTTTGAAGAAAGTACCTCCCAAAATTTTAAGGAAAGAAAAACATATATATATATATACAGAAATAAGGGCAAACACGATGAAGGGATGGAATTTGACTCTAAAGATGAAAGTTAGGATTCTAAAAAAGGAATTGCTAAGAAGTTTGTTGGAAAGAGAAAATAAAAGGGGAGAGTATGTGATCAGGCTGGAGACTAGAACAAAGCATGCGCTAGATTTAGGGTATATTTTGATCTACTAGAAGAAATTGTATCCCAAATTTTTAAAAGAAAAAAAAAACCTTAATGTATACAAAAAGTAAAGTTAAATACAATGAAGAGATAAAATATGATTATAACAATGAATATTTAAAAAGATTTTTTTAAAGAGGTATTGATAAGGTAAAATAGTTAAAAAAACGTTAAAATAGGAAAGAGGGAAAGTTAAAAAAAAGTAGAATAAGAAATTTTAAAAATTTAACTTTGAAAGACCAAAGGACCATGGGAGAAAAAGCCCTGAATTCTCTGTTGCTTTCCCCTAGCTCTGGAGCGCCGCAGTTCTCATTGATCAGTGAACTTGGTTTTGGCTGGATGTTCTTGCTGATCTTCTAGGGGAGGGGCCTCTTGCAGTGATTCTCAAATATCTTTGCCCGAGGCGGAATTGCACCGCCCTTGCCAGGGGCCAGACTAAGTAATCTGCTCGAGTTCTCTCTTGGGAGCTTTTGTTCCCTGAACTTTTTCCGTACAGCTTTGGAGGGTGGGAATGGGGATGGCGGCCTCCCAATCTCTGGCCTGTAGGAGCTGAGAGCTCGGGGCCCTACTTCTCAGTGGGCCTCAGAGAAAAGCAGTCAATCCCTCCTGTCTCCTTGGTCTCCGGCTGTACTCCATGCTCACCCAACTTGTGACTGAATGTTTCTATCTCTGGCGCATGGCCCCATTTGGAGTCTCCAAACCCATCAGACTCCTGCAGCACGCTGTTGCGCTGCTTCTCCCGAAGGAGGAAGGAGTGGGTCTCCCGGGATCTGCCACTTGTGGGGTCCTTGCTTGAAGAGCAGTGGCCCGACTATGCCTCGGATTACGGTTTAAGGTAACTCTGAACTGAGAGTGCACTCCATGCCTCCGTCTCTGTAGCCGGCTTCCCTGCTTCGATACCTGGGAGCTCTGCTGCACTCAGACACCCCTGGTCTTTTTGTGACCCTGTGGGTCCTGAGACCACACTGTCCCTGCAAGGCCTCCAGACACCCCCCACCCCCCTTAGCCTCTGGAGCAATGTCCCTCAGTGGAGCAGACTTCTAGAAGTTCGGATTTTGTGCTCCCCTGCTCTACCGCTTGCTAGGAGCCGGCCCCTCCCTCAGCGGTCCATCTTCCTGTTGCTTCATATTCACGTCTCCGCATGTCCTATCTTCCAGAAAGTGGTCTATTTTCCGTTCCTAGGATTGCTGCTCTTCTCTTCTATCTCCTGTTGAGTTTGTAGGTGTTCAGAATGGTTTGATAACTGTCTAGCTGAACTCCCGGGACCTGATGATATTTCAGTCTCCTACTCCTCCGCCATCTTGCTTCCTCCCTTGTATTAGGTCTTCTTTAAATGTGTAGGATTACCCTGGGAAGCGATCTGAACTGGACTCTTGTTTGTTGGGAGATTTTGGATTATTGCTTTAATTTCTTTGCAGGTTATGGGTCTGTTGTTTTCTTTTTCTTCCTGTTTGTTTTGTTAGTTTATATGTTTCTAGGAATGTATCCATTTCTTCCAAAATACCTAATTTGTTGGCATATAGTTGCTCGTGATGTTTTTTATAATTGTGTTTCTTTGGTGATGGTTGTGATCTCTCTTTCATGTATGATTTTACAGATTTGGGTCCTTTCTCTTCTTTTTTTTGTTTACTTTTTAAAAATTTTATTATTCACATATAATTTGTTTCTGGGGTACTTTCTCTTTTCTTTTTGATAAGTCTGGCTGGGATTTATCAATCTCGTTAATTCAAAGAAGCACCTTCTAGTGTTGTTGATTTGTTCTACTGTTTTTTTTTTTTTTTTAAATTTCTATATCATTAATTTCTGTTCCAATCTTTATTATTTCTCTTCTCCTGCTGGATGTACGCCTTATTTGATGTTCTTTTTCCAGCATGTATCTGTTCTTGGGCTACCTCCCCCATTAATTTCACATTACCTTCTTCACATTCACATTCTTTGGTTGATGAGGAAATCTTAATATCTAGGGAAAACTATTTCCTTTGTTTTCTTTTTCTTTAAAAATTTTCTCCAGAGTCTTGCCTCTTAGATTTGCCAGAAGAATGTTAGGACTGTTTGTCAGGTTCCAAGGACAATGCTTTTGGAATTTCAGCTTAAATTGAAAGAATCTGTAGATTAATTTGAGAACTTAATCTTTGCAATAAGTTTGTCATGAAGCAAATTGCTCTTTTTCAGGTTTTTGATGTTCTTTGCTTATGTTTTATAATTTTTTTTTAAGATTTTTATTTATTTGTCAGAGAGAGAGTACAAGCAGGCAGAGTGGCAGGCAGAGGCAGAGGGAGAAGCAGGCTCCCCACTGAGCAAGGAGCCCGATGTGAGACTCGATCCCAGGACCCTGGAATCATGACCTGAGCCGAAGGCAGACGCTTAACCAACTGAGCCACCCAGGCGTCCCAATGTTTTATAATTTTATCTGCTGACATCTTACATATTTTCACCCATTCTTCACCCTGGATGGTTTCTGTTCTTTATGGTGCATCTGGTGAGTTCTTCTTTTAGGAGACTTTCCTTGTCCCTCCTTTTGGGGTAAGTTGTCCTTTCTAAATGCTCCCAGTTTTTTGCATTGTATTGTGCTGTCTCTTTAATTGTCTTCCTCTCATAGATTGTAAACTTCTTGAGAGCAAACAAAGGTTTTAGTCCTCCTGGTCTCAACTTCCTAGTGTAGTAACTGAATCTAATAGTAGTCAGTGATTATTGAATGTAGGCATGAATTAATACAGTAGTGAATAGATGACAAAATATAGGTTTCCTGATACTTTGCTGCCTCATGTGTGTTCCTCTACATTGTGTTTTCATAATATTGTTTGTCCCATTAAGGAAGATAATAATGTTAAAATCAAATATTTGAGTCTTAAATTACTGAAAAGTTACAGAATGTTACTCAGAGAGGTTTTATAAATGCTTTTACTAATATATGACTTTAAGCACCATAAACCAAAAATTTCTTGGACTTCAATTTTAACACTTTCTTTACAATATTTTTTTACATGACAAATTACAGAAATTCTTTACAGTATTTGCTTATATGACAAATTTCAGCAGTGAGTGGTTTTTAGAAAATATGTATTTTAAGTCGTATACATTCTGTAATCTCCCTACTTATTTTTAAAAAATTTCTGAATTTTGGGATGCCTGTCTGGCCCAGTTGGTGGAGCATGCGATTCTTGATATTGGGGTCATGAGTTCAATCCCCCACATTGGGCATAGAGCTTACTTAAAAAAAATAAAAATGAATAACATTTTCTGGATTTTGAGATACAGTATATAGTGATAGAGTGTTGTAACTGTGTTGGGAAATTTGAATATTAGTTTTGACTCCATTATTAGCTTAACATGGTCTTGAATAAGTTACTTCATGTCTTGGTCTTTGTAAATGTGGATATAGCTGTTCATCATAGCTCAAAAGATTTCTTTTGTATACAAATAAATGGCTGTATGAGAAAGTAATTTGAAAAATATAAAATGCTATGTTATTTCCTTGGATAGAAGTGTTTTGCTTTGAGTACACCCAGTGTGTGACATATAGAAAGATTCTTTTTAAGGGAGTTCAGAATTCTATGTATTTTGTCAGAGTTTCTTCCACACTTGGTCAAGACGTGTCTCTCATCCCCATCAGACTTGCAGGGACTGTGGACAAGTTAGGAGTGGCTAAGGAAATGAGTTCCATCTGGGACTAGTGGGTTCCATGAGGAGACATTGGAGAATAATGGCTAAGAGCTTCAACCCTGACTCAGTCACTCTCCATGTAATTAGATTGAATTTAAAGCTAGAAGCATGTTTCCTAGGTCGTTTGCAATTATGAATGTAGTATTTTTGGTGTTATTGCTCAGAAGTGCAGGTTCATTGTAATGTACTAAAGAGGAGACTAGATTAGTGGAAGAAGCCTGGAGACAGGTTTTTTACTTGGTTTGTCAACAAATTCATAGTTCAGTGACTTTAGGAAAATCACCTAACATTTCTGGTGATAATTTTCTTTCCTCTAAAGTGTTAGGTTTTGGACTGGATGATCTCTAGTGTTCTTCTGGACCAAATATTGACAGCATTTTAAAAGTTTCAGCTAGAAAGGGGTAGATTTATGGGTTTTTTATTTATTTTTCTTAACTGAAGATCCCAGACTAAAGATGTAAAATATTTAAAACTATTAAAGAAACAACACACGCAGACATACAGGAAAAAGACAAGTAGAACTGTAGAAAAAGACTCATAGATGGCAAGAGATCTACAAGGTAGCTGTGTAATTCTTCACTTTTCATGGAACAACATCCCCATCTTGTGGCTTTTTTTTTTTCCCTTCATAGACATTAGTGGTTGGGTGAAATAAAGCCAGAGTGCTCTAGTCCTGAATTTGAAAATATGGCTCAGTGTTTTTTGGTTTTTGTCTTATACTTTAAAAGCAAAATAGTCTAAACTGCCATAACTTTTTAAATGTTAGTATTGTCAGTAATTGATCTATCAATCTTAGAATAATTTTCCCAAAAAGTTATATAAAGAAAGGGTAAAAAGTTTAGCAGTAGCTAGGTTTATCACTTTTATGGCACTTATGTAAAAAGAAACATTAATTTTACATTGTTTGGTTTGTAGTTTTGGAAGCTCATAGAGGTTACTTGATTGAATTGTTCAAAACTAGGAGGCAACAAAGTTCAGTGCAAATTTAGAATAATTCTTGGGGAATGATTCCATAAGGGCAAAGATAATCAAGTTAATTTAAGATTACTTTGAAAAACAATTCACTAGCAATAGATTGTGGAGATAATGACTATACAGTTACAGGAAAGTAGCAATGGTAGGTGAATAGAAATTTACAGCTTAGGGTAAAATTTCTGGGGTCCACCCTATAGTGTTGTACAAAGAGCTTTTCTTCTCACATAGCTTAGATGGAGGTTAATAGAAGTTTTATGTAATTCTGTCTAAAAACAAATACTGAAATGACCATCATAGTTAACATTTATTGAGTTTAAGATGGATTACCTTGTTTAATTTTCAGTGATTCCGTGGGTAGGAACTACTGTTACCTCACTTTTATAGACGAGAAAATAGGGCTGGGGGTTACATATCAAGCGGTTAGCAGAACTCGACTTCGGCAGTCTGATTCTTAGATCTGTGCCAGGATACGCTGCCTGTGTAGTTTGTACTGCTATGCAACTTGATGGTTAAAAGTGGATTTGGTCTAGAAATTGAGGATCTGCCTCTTATAGTTGTGTGACTTTGGGTAGGTCACATAGCTTCTTTATATCCCAGTTCCTACAACTGTAAAATGGGTGCTTTTAGGATTAAATGGGATAATTTGCTTAAAGTAGCATACAATGTATGCTAAACAGGTGGCGATTAGTAATCATAGTAGTTGTAATAATGACTATTCTTGTTTCTTGTGATTTATGACAGCTCCATATTCCTGTAGCCCAAGATTTTCAAGCATTTTTTTTTTTTATAAAGCACAGTATATAAAATGGCTAGTGTTCTTTTAAGTTACAATATTTATGGCTTTTTCATTGTATGTCCAGAAGGATTACTATGAATTAGTAAGTGAAAGATGTCTTGGTTTTACCAAGAGAGAGGTTACACAGATTGACAGTTGCTTTAGAAGAGATATCTCTAAAAAAAAAAAAAGATGTCACTTCTTTCTGCTTCATCATTGTGTGTGTGCACTCATGAGAGAGAGTACACAAGCATATGTGTGCAAGCTCCAGAGCCAGAGAGAGAGGCTTCTGGGGGCATTTACCTAATTTTTCCAAGACTTATGCAGTGGGACTGGGGGATGTTTCAAGCTAGATGCTGTTGAGAACATGGGAGACCACAGGGTCCATCCTTTGGAGAGGCCAGGCCAATAATTTTAGGAAAGGTTGTGGTCGGTTAGAAGAACCATGGTTGGATTCTAGGGATTGGAGGTCACCGTGGTGGCAAAGACCAGGTTCATTGAGAACGAAAGACAGAAAACTTGAAATGCTAGGAAATTCTAGGCAGAGGGGAAGACTTCTGTGTTAAGATTTTAAAAATAAAGTAGGGGTGATGAGGGCTAAAGAATAGGAGGTGTGAGAAGGGCTAGTGGATCATGAATAATTGGCTAGGTTGGGCCCAGAGGTGAAGGGTGGGTCCTAGGAAACTGTTACATCCATCAGGAGAGTTGTTCTCAAATGGAGGAACTCTCCAAGTGATGATTAAGTGGCATTCTGACATGGGAGAGGTAAGACCCTACTGTTTGGAACAAGAATAGGAAAGGAGACTGGGGACTGTGGGTGGGGCTGCTGCAGCATTCTAGAAAAAAATAGTACTCTTTAGTGCTTTTTAAAAATTTGGAACGTAATTTTGTTCTTTAAAAAGCATTAGAGAGTGTATGTTAATGAATTTGAGCTTTTATGAACTTTCCGGTCTTTGCCCATTTATTTGATGCAGTGTTCTAGGCTTGGGACAGAAATCTCAATTCTGGAAAATACTCATTTTATAATGATTTCCTTACGATTGATTTATATCAGGATAACATTAATTGGGAATTTATATACATGATATGTATTGCAGTTAATATTTGGTACAGTGCTTTCTTTAGTGTTTTCATTGTGACGGGTTTTTAGATTGAGCATTTTCTGGGGCAGAATGCTTAAAGGGAATTTGGTCTTTTTGGGAAATAATTTATAAAGGTTAATTTGGAATTAGTTATTAGTTTGGAATTCAATTTGGAAAAAGTTGAATTTGAATATATGCAGCTTTTGTAATTATGGGCTTTTTACATTTACATTGACATTCTTTTGTATAGGAGTTAAAGTTCCTCGTAATTTTCGCTTGTTGGAAGAACTTGAAGAAGGACAAAAAGGAGTAGGCGATGGTACGGTTAGCTGGGGCCTTGAAGATGATGAAGATATGACACTTACAAGGTGGACAGGCATGATTATTGGGCCACCAAGGGTCAGTGCTATAAATTATATATTTTTTCTATTACTTATTGTCATTTTAGAGTAAGCATTTTCTTTTATATTGATATTCAAATAATTGTCACTTCTAACTGAAACAATTCCTCCCTTTTAATTCATTTTGTATACATTTATTGATGCTTCCTGTATATAAGGTATAATGCTTGATTTTATGGAGGACTGGGGGGAAAAGATTGATATGGTCTTTGTCCTCAAGGTGTTTGCAGTTTAGTAGAGGAGAAAAAATAAATACAAATGACAGATTCTAACTATGGCAGAGAAAGTTCACTACGGGACTTTAGAATATGTTTCTTCTAGCTGGAATAATTGAGGAAGGCTGAACAGTGGAGGAAGTTGCCTTTGGAATGAGCCTTAAAGGACTGACTGGTAGGATTTCAGAAGGTGGTGATGGGGATGGAGAACATTCCAGATAGAGAGGAGAAAAGGTGAGGAAATGGAGGGGTATTTGGGAAGAACAAACAGTGTATTTTGACATAATATGTTATTAATCTGCTATGTGTATAACCAGGGGTTTCTAAATTGGTTTGTATTGAGTGCACACTGCTATTTGCCCTTTTGACATTTGACTATAGGCCTCAATTTCTTCATTAATAAAGTATGTAGAAAAGTCTCTGATTTTTGTATATTTTCTTTTGTTGGCAACAGGTCCATTGTGTTTTATACTTAGATCTTTCTCACGGTTCTGAAGTTTTATTTTTATTCAAAATCTTTTCCAGACTGGGAAATATTTTTCTACTCAAAGGTCCCATTTACTGCACCGTTGGCAGTGAGTCTTTGAAATATGTATCGCATTATGTTTTTGACTCGCTGGAAAGAACGCCAATTTGAAGGGTTTTGTTTTTTTGTTTTTTTTTTTAGTCTTCGGTTTTATATACTATTGGCTACCGTATGGGAGCATTTCAACTGTTTTGCTGTTGGGTAGAATTTAGATTTCCTCCTGATTATTACAAAAGAAAAATGGATCCAGGTAATTAGCAGTGTTAACTTTAGTGAGTGAATTAATGTATGTTTTATATTTTCTGGTATTCCTTTGCAAAATTTGAGCACACTACTAACCTAACAAATTCCCACTTCCTTCCACTGCTTTGATTTTTCCATAAGATATTTGAGGAAGGAAATGCAATACTGATGATTAAGTATTGATGTCTTGATGTATTTTATAACTTGGTATTTGTAATGAAAACCTTGATTTTCACTGCCTATGAACATTATTACCATGTTTGGTTAAAAAAAGTGATTTAATTTATCAACATTCTTAACGAATAGTTTGAAGATTTGACAGTCTGAACTTAGTAGAGTATAAATTTGAAATTATTTAGATTTAGTTTTTCTCCCGGCACTACCTCCAATGGACTTTAAACGTTAGGAATGTTTTGGAGCTTGAGTGTGAGTTCCTCAGTGATTCTGTGGGCTGTCCCATAGCATAGGTCCCAAATATGGAAGAGCAACTCCCACTTGATCTCATACTGTTGGGGTCACCAGCAGGACTCCCCAGACTAGCTGCCTTTCCTGGTGTCACTGAACTGCAGGAAGCTCTTGTGTCCATGCTGTGCCCAGTGCATAGTGAAGGCTGCTCTGGCTTGGGGGAGGAGGTCTGGCTTGCTTGAAAAGATCATGTAGACACAGTGCTGCCAGTGGCCATGCTAGGGTTCTGTTCATTGGGCTTTCCCCTTTCTGAGGGTGGGGGTCTTGGAGCCTCTTCTCACTTCCTGGCAAGAGGGGAGCACCTCATAAAGGCGCAGCATCTTTCTAGCCAGCCATTGATTTCTGCCTTGCATCATCCACCCTCTCTCTGCTTAACCTCTCTCACTGAGGCATGTGGGACCCAGCGGGGTGAATGCTTGTGCACTCGTTCAGTTGCCTTTCAATAAAACCTGCAGGGGTTGCTGTCTCACCTTAGTTGTTTTTTCTTTAGAAGGTACCATGTTTAGAGCAGTTTGTCCCCAGCTTTAGGTATACATCCAACCAGGATAATGGGAAAATTTTTACCTTACCATACACTTGGCTAGTGGTTTTTAAATTGTTTTATGCATTCTTAAGATCCCTTTATGTTATTCCAGTATTTGTTTGGATTTTTATGATTAGCAATTTTGTTTTTCCATATATGTTTGTATTTTACATTTTCTGAAGCAATATTTTTTAGCATTAGAGGTTTAGTAACTTTTCCAAGTTTCCTTATGTGTAAATGGAGATGCTATACTCATCTTTATATATATATGGAGGGGCGCCCGGGTAGCTCAGTTGTTTAAGTGTCTGACTCCTGATTTCAGCTCAGGTCATGATTTCAGGGTCATGGAATTGAGCCCTGTGTCGGGCTTAGTGCAAAGTCTTCTTGAGATTCTCTCTTTTCCTCTACCCCTCCCCTTGCTCACTCATGCACAAGTGCTCACTTTCTCTCTCTCTCAAATAAAATCTTAAATAAAATATGGAGAATTAAATGACTTAATTAGCCAATAAGAAGGTGCCTGACTATAATATGTATTTAGTAAATATTAGTTCCTTTTTTACTTTTCTATTTTACTATTTTATTAGATAACAGAAGGATGTGGCTGTTTTTTAAAATTTGGAGGTTATAAAATTAGCCCATGGTGTCCAAAGTTAAGATGATGTTTACTCTAAGCATTGAATTAGACTAAAAGGCTAACTTAGAATTTTTTTTAACTTAAAAAAAAAGTTGAGGTATACTTTACATGTAATGAAATGCACAAATCTTACCATGAGTTTCCACAAATATACCTGTTGCCTATACTCCAGATATAGAACATTTCAGTTACCTCTGCCTCTTCCCACCTCCACCCCAGGCAGTACTTCCTGAATCTTGGAGCAGTTTTGCAGGTTGTAGAACTTTGTATAAATGGAATCATGTAGTGTGTGTATTTACTGGTCTGCTTCTTTTGACTCAGTATCTTAGAGATTCACCTGTTCGTTCCATATAGTAGGAGTGTGTTTCTTTTTATTACTGTGTAGTATTTTACTGTATGGATATATACCACAATGTGTTTATCAGTTGTGTTCCTGGTATTTGGATTTTATCTACTTTATGCTTATTAGAAATAAAGCTGCTATGAACATTCTTTTAAAAGTCTTTTGTGAACATGTTTTTTCCATTTTGGGGGGGATAAAATGCCTAGGAATGGAATGGCTATATCATAGGGTAGGTGTACACTTATTTTTCTCCATAAGAAAATGCCAAATTGTTTCCAAAATGATTATACCATTCTCTACTCCCAGCAAAGTGTGAGAGTTCTGGTTGTTTCCACATACAGTGAGTATTTCTAACATTGTAGAATTTCTTGGGGGCTATTATTTTTTAATGCAAGTTTTATAGAGAGGCAAATGTATATCCAGATCGGAGAACCACAGACTGGTTGATTTCCTTGAGGTCTCCCTGACTTTAGTCCTTTCTATACATATCCAAAGTGCTGGGCATGTTGTTAGTGGATGTGTGCTGTTAAACTGGGATGACTTTTATACAGGTGTTTCTTTTTAAAGTGTCAAAATATTTAATAATCATATGTACAAGATTGTTGCATACATTTTAAATTACAGTAGTTTAATATCCCAGATCTGACTCCACTTGGAAATAGCTCTTATTTAAGGAAAAGGAAGTTGTGGATCAGTTTGGGTAAGTGAAATCTATAGATGGTTAGCTTATTTTTTTTTTCCCCAGGTTTATACAGGAATGAGCAGGTATTAAATTTGTCATTTCCATTTATTTTTTACTTTACTATTATTGATTGTACATTAATAAGTTAACCAAGTGAGCAAAAGCCATGAGGATAAAGAGTTAATTATAGCATGAAAATAAGCCTAAATAATCTGGAAGTATTTTAGTTTGGTAGCTTTAAAATAGTTGTTTTATGATATGGTGATGTTCAACTTCTTGATTAAGAAAGTATTTTAAAGGGGCGCCTGGGTGGCTCAGTGGGTTAAAGCCTCTGCCTTCGGCTCAGGTCATGATCTCAGGGTTCTGGGATCGAGCCCCGCATCGGGCTCTCTGCTCAGCAGGGAGCCTGCTTCCCCCTCTCTCTCTGCCTGCCTCTCTGCCTACTTGTGATCTCCCTCTCTCTCTGTCAAATAAATAAATACATAAAATCTTAAAAAAATATATTTAAAAAAAAAAGTATTTTAAAGTGATTTGGACACACAAAGTTTGCTGTTGTATCTCTGAAAATGGAATTTAATGAATTACAAAGTTAATGAAGTCATAGAAATATAATAAGAGGCATGAAATAATTATGTTTTATTGCAGTAAGATGGTATAATATGCTGTTTTCCCTCTGGCTAGAAGTTTTTAATTGCTGTATAAGTGGAGTAACCGTGTAATTTATTGTCCAGCCAGACCCTTTTGAGAGTGAAGAAGTATTGTTAATAATTAATGCTGGGACAGTAGGAATAGATAGAATTGTTCTGGACAAATGGGAACCTTTATATATGTGTGACACAAGTCAAGTCGTCCCTCCCCCCACAATATGAACTTTATAGTAAATTCTGAATTTGTTTTGTTTGTTTTTTCCTTTTAATTTGTTATAGGCATTGTTTGTGCCACAAAAAGCAAGTTCTGATTGTTTCTCCATATTACTTTGTAGAATTATTTTAGTATTATAAAATCTTGATTTTTAAGTATGCTTGCTCCATTTTTTTCTGACCATATAAGTCAAATAAATTTGAATGTAGAAAAGTAAATTCTTGATCATAAAGTAATGTCAGATATATTCATATTGTACTTTTCTTCTTTATTAGTACTTGAATATTATTATTATTACTATTATTATTTTTTTGCCTTCCAGACAAATTATGAAAACAGAATATATAGCCTGAAAGTAGAATGTGGACCTAAATACCCAGAAGCTCCTCCATCAGTTAGATTTGTAACCAAAATTAATATGAATGGAATTAATAATTCCAGTGGAATGGTAAGTTAAAATAGTCATTTTATTCCTATATAATGAATAATATATAGTCAGGAGAAAGTTAAAATTAAAAAAGGACTTTTTTTTTTCTTAAAAAGGACTTTTGTTCAGCTGGAAGTCTAAAAGAAATTAATCTTATTTTGTTTTTCTCTTATAAATCAACCTATCCTTTAAAAACTTATGTGTATCAGCCGAGATAGATGTGTTGACAAAAGTTTTCTTAGGGTTTTATTAATTGCTTCAGTAGTCATATTTTGGTTGAATCCTTATTTGGTGAAAAGATGACCATTATTTCTCTTTGAATGTTCTTTTTCTTTAAGGTTAAGGTACATTTGGTGAGTTTAAAAGGATGAATATTCTTAAAGAGGAGGCTTTTCTTTCAGGAAACATATGTATTAGAAGAAACAGGTTGAACATCGTTGTCTGTTGAAAGCAAATAAACCAAAATGACATACTCTATCAGATTCACACAGGGAAGGCTGAATTTCAGTATGAGTAAGTTGTTAAGGTTCATGTTAAGACTTTTTTTTTTAAGATTTTTTTGATACAGAGAAAGCAAGTGAGCCCAAGCAGGGGGAGGGGCAGAGGGAGAGGGAGAAACAAACTCCCCCCTGAGCAGGGAGCCTGATACATGCGGGGCTCCATCCCAGGACTCTGGAATTATGACCTGAGCCAAAGGCAGACTCTTAACCAACTGAGCCACTCAGGTGCCCCTCATGTTAAGACTTTTAAATCCAGGCTCTTGAGATACCATGTTGAGGGCACACTCACATGCAAAATACATGTTAGGGAGTGTAACAACAACAACAACATAATAATAAAATTAACATCGTCCATCTTAGGAAATAGAATGTTATCAACATCCTTAACTTCTTGTGTGCTCCTCTTCATCCCATCCCTGTATTCCTTTCCTCACCAATGGTAATTAACATCTTAAAAATTTTCTTTTATACTCTTTTTTTTGTTTTTAATTTTACCCAGTGTATCACATGTGTCTACCTATCTTTCCTCCTTCTTTCTTCCTATCTACCTATATACCTACCTTAATATATCATCTATTAAAAACCATGAATTTATGGGACATCTGGGTGGTTCAGTCAATTAAGCGTTTGCCTTCAGCTCAGGTCATGATCCCAGGGTCCTGGGATCGAGTCTCACATCAGGCTCCTTGCTCAGCAGGGAGTCTGCTTCTCCCTCTTCCTCTGCCTCCTTCCCACTGCTCACATGTGCATGCACTCTCTCTTTCTCTCTGACAAATAAATGAAAAACAAACAAACAAAAAAGCCATACGTTTATACCAGTACCTTCAATTCTATTCCAGCACGATAGGGTATATTCCATATTTCATCTTTTCCACATTTGTAATTCTCTCTGACTACAAGTTGAGCCCTGGACATAGAGCTAGCTCTCTAGCTTCCAATCTCAGTCAAATATTCAGGCCCAGAGCTAGGACCCAGAATGGCTGGTGCCTCCCCTCTGGATGTACTGGATGAAAGCATGACCCCAACAGGAAGAAGGTCGATGGGTGATTGGAAATCTCAGCTATGGACCTGCTGGGTCACTTCTAAACCTCCCTACCTGGTACATGCCAACTAAAAGCTGCATTCTGAGAGTCCTTCCTATCAGTCTGTCAATCTTTGTAATTTACTGGGAACATTTAGTTTACTTAATATACAATATATTAATATGTTTGGTTTAGTAAGTTATCTTATTTTGTGGTTTCTGTTTTCCTATGTGTTTTTGTTTCTTGTCCACTTTTGAAATGGTTCTCAACTTTTTAAATTCTGTTTCTGTTCTTTCAGTGGTTATTCTAGAAATTAACAATGTGCACACTTAACTATTTCTATGTCAGGTAATAAGAGATGTTATAGAAGCAGGATTATAAAACATTTTGAATTTACAGAAAGAATATTGTTTAGGGAATTTCTTTTGTGACACACTGCATTACCTTTATGAGGAAGATATTTTTGTTAAATTTCTCTACCAGGAGTAGCTGTTCTTCTCAACTGCTGGGTTGTGTTCATATTATAGACTCTGTAAATTAAGTAATTAATGGTGGCTTCTGCATTGTTGTAAGAACTAGGAAATTCAGGCTTAAATTTTAGGCACACTTCTAACAAGTTTATCTGATCTCATGGGTGCCTTACCTACTTTTTGACATTTTGTCTCTCTCTCTCTCTGCTTTTCTTCCCTTGCCTGTCTACCATTAAGTCCTGTCAGTCTTTGTTGAAAATGTAACTTGAGTCAGGTCTTATTTTTCTGTTTACATTGCCACCAAATGAACGTTGACCATCATCTCTTATCTTGCAACAATCTCTCTGATTTTGCTTTTTTACTTCCTCCAGTCTTTCCAGAGCAAGGAGCCAGAGCATCTTTCTAAAATACAAGTTGTGTCATGTCACCTCTGTGCTTTAATAGCCTTTAATGATTTCAGCCACATTGTGCATGCTTTTGGTTATGGCTCATTTGGGACTTACAGGGTACACACTGCCCCATACACCTTTCATTTTGCCTTAGGACTGTTGCACTGTCTGTTCTTCCAGTCTGGACATCTCCACTCTGGCTAATCCTTACAGATGCTTCATTTCTCAGTGTAAATGTCACTCTCTCAGAGAAGTCCTTCCTGATTCTCCAATCTGAATTCTGTCCCTTTTTTTACTCTGATAATCTTTTCCTTTGTAGCAGTTACTATAAATTTATTACCACTTTTCTCTTTGTTTTCATTTTTGGTGTCTTTTTGTAAAAGATTATTTATTTGAGAGAGAGAGAGAGAGCGCGCGCGCATGCACGCACAAGCAGGGGAGAGGGGCAGAGTGAGGAGAAGCAGACTCCCTGCTCAGCAGGGAGCCCGATGCGGGGATTCGATCCTAGGAACCTAGGATCATGACCTGAGCCGAAGGCAGACACTTAACCGACTAAGCCATCCAGGCACCCTCGTTTTTGGAGTTTTTTAAAAGAAATATTAACATATAGACAAGTTTTAGAAAATGATATAACCAGCATCCTCCATTTTCCCTTGTCAAATTTTAGCATATTGGTCTTATCTGTACTAGCTCTTACGTTTATTTTTTTTTAAAGAAAGACTATATTATATATAGTTAACTCTGTGTACCTTTCCCCAGTTTCCCGTTCCACTTTCTTCAGAGGTAGTCTTATCTTGAATTTCGTGTTTATCATTTCTGAGCATGATTGTTTACTATGCATGTGTGTATACTTCTATTTTGTATCACTTTTGTCAGTGATTTTTGAGCCTCATCCATGTCGAGTCATTTAAATTAGATTGTTCCTTTTAATACTCTGTTTTTCACTTGCTGGACATTTAGGCTGTTTTCAGTTTTCACTGAAAAGATTGCTACTGTGAACGTTCTTATATATGTATTCTTTTACCCTAGGGCAGTGTTTCTCAAGACTTGGGTGTTGGTTGGTTGGTTTGTTGGTTCCAGTATGTTATAGATCAGTATCTTGTAAGATACAATAAAAATTACTAAAAAAAATGAAATAAAGAAGATAAAATACAAGCTCGGATTTTTTAAATAAAAATTTCTCTGTCAGATTATCATAGAACTCTTGGAACACTTACTCTCAATTTCTGTGTTTATCTTGTGGTACACCAGCAAAAAATTAGTTCAAGGCCTGGCATCATTCCATGAAACATGCTTAGAGTGGCACTGATTCCAGGGCATACACCTAGAAGTGGAAAGTCTGCTAAGGTTTGGGGCTTGCCTTCAACTGGATTTAATATTGCCACCTTACTCTCCGCAGAGCTGTATCCATGTCTGTCCTGATAGCTGTGTGTAACAGTACCCTGTGATCGTACATCTCACCAGCACTTCATATTGTCAATCTGGAATGGGATTTGAAAACAGAAAAAGAAATACTGATTTTAATTTATAGAGTGTAGATGAGGGTATAGAGGGTTAGAAGTAGGGTGAATACACTGGACTTAATTTTTTCACTTGATTGATATTTAAGAATTTAAAGTATTACTTTCATAACTAGTAAATAAATAGCCATAGTCTCACATTGACCATTGGTTATATGCCAAGATAATTTTTATATATATATATATATATTTTTAAATTTTATATATTTTGATGTTATTTAAGTACCTGGTGAATTATGGGTGTTGCTTTAGTAATTTTGGTTTGTATTTATTTAATACAACAAGGCAGAATTATTCCTTGGGATGTCTAGCACTGTAAAGCATAAATTATAGTTTTTTATGCTATGAGGTCTCGAGTTTTGGAGGTTATTACATATTATAGAATGATAAGATGCAGATTTGTTCTGACATATTTATTTTCCCATGCTCTTTTCTCCCTCCTCTCTCTTCTTCATCTTTTTTCCCCCATTTTTTTGTGTACTCTGTTGGTATTTTACAGGATTTGCAATCACTTATGTTTATTTAACTATCATGTAAGTTTACAGCTGGAAGTGTTTGTTTCTGCTTTGGAAAGAGCTTGATATTTTCTCCACTCGTAAACTCTTGTTCACTAATGGAGTCTACTTAAAATAGGCTAAGGGGCTTGCTACTCCATAACTTAAAGCATTAGACTAATCTTTAAGTACATTTTAACATTGTAATATTCTTCTTGTTTCAGTTACTTGTAAGAGAATTATTTAAAAATTATCTTTCTCTTCTGTTTTAAGTAGTTTCTTGTGATATAATTTGCATACCATACAATTCATTCAGTGCATATAATTCAGTGTTTTTTAGTATTCACAGGGTTGTGGACCCATTACCACAAATCCAGTTTTAGAACATTTTTGTTCCTCTCAGAGGAGACCCCATGTCCATTAGTTTAGTTGTCACTTTCTATCCTACCTTCCCATATCCTAAACAACCGTTAATCTTTCTGTTTTTGTAGATTTGCCTATTCTGGATTTTTCATATAAATGGATTCATATAGTATGTGGTTTTTTTTGTGACTAGCTTCTTTAACTGAACATAATATTTTCAAAGTTCATCTGTGTTGTAGCATATATCAGTACTTTATTGCTTTTTATTGCTGAATAATAATTCCATTATATGGGTATATCACATTTTATTTATCCACTCATCACCTGACAGATATTTGGGTTTTTCTGCTTTTGGCTGTCATGAATATTGCTACTGTGAACATTTGTGTACAAGGTTGAATGGGCACATCTTTTCATTTCTCTCGGGTGTATACCTAGGAATGGAATTGCTGGGTCATATGGTGACTGACTATATGTTTAACTTTTTGAGGTACAACCAGATTGTTTTTCAAAGTGAACATAACATTTTGCATTATTTCCAACAGTGTATATTGAGAGAGATTTGGCTTTTTATTAATTGAGTTGTAAGAGTTCTTTATATACAGAACAGGAGCCTATTATCAAATACACGATTTGCAAGTATTTTTTCCCATTCTGTGGGTTGTCTATGCTTTCTTGAGGGTGTGGTTTGCAATGAAAAATTTTTAGTTTTGGTATAGCCAGTTTATCTACTTTTTCTTCTGTTGCATGCACGTTAGGCATTAGATAATTAAGAAACCATTGCCAAATCCCATGTCATGAAGATTTACTCCTGTTTTCTTCTTACAGTTTTTTTTTTTTTTTTAATAGCTTAAGCTCTTAATTTAGATCTATGATCCATTTGGAGTTAATCTTCATGTATGATGTGAGTTAAGGGCTCAGCTTCATTCCTTTGCTTGTGGATATCCAGTTGTTCAAATACCATTTATTGAAGAAACTATCCTTTGTGTATGTTTTCCTGGCACCTTTGTCAAAAGATTAGTTGTCCATATAGGTATGGATTTACTTTTCTGCTCTTAGTGTAGTCCATTGGTCCGATGTCGTTCCTTATGTAAGAACCATCCTTCTTTATTACTGTACCTTTGTAGTAGATTTTAAAATTGGAAAAACTTTGTTGTTTTTCATAATGTTTTAGCTATTCTGGGTTCCTTGTTTCCATATGAATTTTATGATAACCTTGTTCATTTCTACAAAAACATAAAACAAAAAATGCCAGGCAGTTGAAATTTTGATAGAGACTTTATTAAATTTGTAGACCACTTTGAGGAAGTATTATCATCCTAGCAATATCTTCTGATCCATGTATAGGGGAAGTTAGGTCTAAGTTCTCAGCAATATTTTATAGTTTTCTTTATATCAATCCTACAGTTCTTTTGTTAAATTTATACCTGTGCATTTTATTCTTACCCAATTGTAAATGGCATTGTTTTCTTAATTTTATTTTCAGATTGTTTATTGCAAGTATATAGACACGGTTTTTATAAATCGATTCTGTATCCTGCAGCTTTACTCTGTTTATCAGCTCTGCTAGTTTCTTTAATGGATACCTTAAGATGATTTCACCTGCAAATGGAGATTGATCTATTCATTTTTGTAGTCTGATGCCTCTTATTTAATTTTCTCGCCTGATTGCCTGGCTGGAACCTCTAGTACCATGTTGAGTAGCAGTGATGATTAAGTGTGATGTCAGCTGTAGGTTTTTATAGATGCCCTTTTGCAGGATAAGGAAGTTCCCTTCTGTTCCTGGTTTGTTAAGTTTTTTTTTTTTTTTTTATCATGAAAAGGTGTTGGATTTTTATCAAATGCTTTTTGTGTTTATTGAAATAATTACGGTTTCTGTTCTCTATTAATATAGTGTATTATATTGACTGACTTAAAATCCTGAGCCAAACTTGCAGTTCTGGGATAAATCCCACTTGGTTGTAATCTTTTTTATGTGTTACTGAAGATCAGCCACAGGTGGGAATTTATCAAGTCTTTTTTGAGCCTGTGCACAGCTCTGTACATGTGTGGTCTTATAGATTCCCAGGGAGATGTTGGAACTTTTGAAAGCCCCTATAGACATCTCATTTCCCAATTTTTTCCTCTGAAATATTTTGATCACCTTCCTGTTTGCATTGTCTCCCCAGGCAGCAGAGATGTTAAAACAATTGACACTGATTATTTTTGACAAATGCCCGGGGTAGGTGTGGATGTGGGTGGAAGGAGGAATAGGCAGTACTCAGTGGGTGAATTTTGAGGTCAGATAAAGAAGAACCCTGTGGGTGGGTTTTCCTGGGAACTGCCAGACAGGTCAAGTGATGTCAGTTATCTGGAAATAAGGCTTTGAAGGAGCTGTAGTCCCATTCTGTCAATCTTCTACAGTGAAAGGTTAGTTTAGTATCGTGCAGAGAAAACACTGGTCAGAAAAATCCAAAAGCAGAAATCAGGTTCACAGCTTTTTCCTAAATCCCACTGAAGATAATAATTGCCCAGGTTCTGGGTAGTAGCATTGGAGATGGAGAGGAACCTTCAGATCTTATCTCATCAAGAAGCAATTGGCAAATATGTTTACAATGTAGTTATTTAATGTTTATTTCTGATGTCCAAAGTTCACTATATGATTATTGTAAGATACAGAAAAGCACACAGACACACATGACACACATTTTTAGGAAATAACCTGTTACAGAAGCAATATTGTTCCTAAGTATGATATGAACCTGTAGTTTCATAATGTTCTCTTTTGTGAAAGTAGAACCAGGCTATGAATTTTAAAAGCACTTCTTTTCATTAAAGTATGTTTAATAAATTGGCGCCATAGTACTTTAAACTTTGTAGTTAATTTTGCTCTTTTCCCCCATTTTAGGTGGATGCACGGAGCATACCAGTGTTAGCCAAATGGCAAAATTCATATAGCATTAAAGTTGTACTTCAAGAGCTAAGACGTCTAATGATGTCCAAAGAAAATATGAAGCTTCCACAGCCACCAGAAGGACAAACATACAACAATTAATTTTAGTGGATCTCAAACTTGTCTTAAATCAAAAACCTTCTACTCATGTTAATGTCTTGATTAAATATCACAATGCAAAATACCCACACATTAAGTAAAAGAATTCCAGCTGGTAAACATGACCTGGACATTTGTAAGAATATATTTAATATATGTACACCATTATGTTTTCAGGTTACAGGAGGAAAAATGCAGCACAATTTTTTTTTCTCTTGTTAAGGCACCTATCATTTAAGCATAAACCTGGAGTACTCAAAATAGAATTCAGGTTTACAAGAGGAAAGCCTGGAGAGAAGAGTCAGATGCTGTGGAAGCATGTGTGTTTCTGAAAAGTAAAAACAAATTTCAAGAAGGAAAAACAAATGGCATGCTTTGTCCATCTTGCTTAGTGAAAGAGCTTCAGTTGAAATTGTCTAAAGTAGCAGGTACAATGAATATTGTCACAAGTTGTGTTAATTTTTGAAGCCGTGTGGGTGCTGACTACTAGTATCAAAAAATGTTCAGGATTGTTTTGATACCTGTATTTATAATAAAAAATGTCGTGGGGGAGGTCGATGAATTTTTGTTAAAAGCCGTTCCTGTGTGTTACATGTAACAGACATGGTAAATATTTGTTTACAGTCTTTGTTTGACAAACCATGCATTTAAGTGAAATCAACAAAAAGGAAATAGGTGTATGGATATGTGATTTTTGAGATTAAAGTTAGTCTTAAAATGTAAATAAAATGTGGAACGTGTCCTCAGAAACTGTGCCATTTCTATTATATTGATGTGGTATATGTACAGTACCTTGCTGAAGTAGCAAAAATTGGAATTACTGTAGCTATTCATCTATAAACACCTTTATTATTATTCTATTTTGTATACTTCTTGTGAATCAGAATTTGCAGAGTATTTGAGAGAACAAATTACCTAATTAGTTTAATTTCTTCTTTGGAGAAAGAGGAATGCCAGGTATTCTATTTTAAATTTTAGTTTGCTAGAAATATTATTTAAAAATGTTTGAATTCTAGCAATTCTTACAGAATTATAAATTGCAAATTACCCGAATACACATTCTATTTTTTCTTCGTAACCTCTTTTTTCTATAATTTTCTGTGACATTTCTTCCCCCAATGCTTCTAATTGGTATTAATTTTACCCAGTTTCACTTAACCTGCACTTTGGCAAAAAGAAATTCTTAATTGAAAGCTCATTTATGTTCTGCCTTTACCAAAATGACTCAAGGCTTTAAGTCACTGTTTTTCATTTCAAAGCACTGGGTATACTACTTTGTTAAAAATGCTCTTACGAATTCCCTGAAGAAAATAGAAGGGTGGTCAGGTATCAAGGACAAATTTCTCAAAGATGCCCTGACATGTTTTTATCACGTCATTCACAGTTAAAGCTCTGAGCTACTTTTTCTTGGTTAATAACACATGAAAGTTAGTGACAGTTTGTCTAAATTTACTAATTTCAACATGGCTATTTTAATTATCAAAGATGTTTAAAATGCTTTCAGATGACACATAGAAATTATATACCCACAAATTAGTGCATGTGTAATTTATTAAAGTAGGTTTGAAATGAATTATTATCTTGGAATACTTCCTTAAAAATTTTAAATCGTTGAACTTGAATTATAATGACTTCATATGTAAGACCATTACTGGTAGTCTAAATCAGTCTAACAGCTTCTTTCCACTTTGGAAACGTGTCTTGTCATACAGTGTAGCTAATAACCATTTGAATGTTAAGTTATATTGGTGGGCTAAGAATCTGGGTACCTTTATCTCTTATTTTCTTTCTTTTCCCATATCCGCTATTGTGAAGAGTTCTCCCCCTAAGTATACGTTGTCTGAGTTGGCTGAGGGTATTTTAATTTCCCCTGTTTTGTTTTTGGGACTATGGATCTCTGCAGAAATCTGCATGCTAATTAGACCGTTTCCAAAGCAGAATCCATTTTGCATGTAACAATCAAGATATACATGGCAATCTAAAACACACTGATTGATTAGAGAAAAAGCTAATATAGAGCTGCTCTTAATTATAGTAACATTTCTAAGACCGCATTTTTGAAGCAATCTTCCCTTTGTTTTCTAAAGTGGCTAAGGTTATAGAAGTGTATGGTATTAAATGAACTGTAAAATTGCCTTCGAAATTTGTTTAAAAGACTAGCTGTTGCGACCCTAGGGGATGATCAACAAATTTAATAAAGATTACAAAAATGAAATTCTTGTCCTATTAGGTCAATGTTATAAGCTTTAATGGTTTTAGTTACTAGTTTTCAGAATTGCTGGTTTTAACATTTTTTCTAATATTTTAAAGTGATGGCATTTGCTTATGGGTTAAGTGTTACTTTTCAGAATTATGGAACATTAACATTTGTAAGGGTAGTGCTGTTTGAGTCTTCTGGGTGTAATACAGAAGAAATTTATAATTTCAAATTATCCTTTTGAAAGAATGTATCACACTTCAATTTGAGTAAGTGCTTGAAGAATACATTAGTTTTACTTACAGATGGTTGGTTTATTAATCTGGATTACTTAATGCCAATTCATTGATTTAAATATTTCCTACTATATCTATTTTTATTGATAAATACATGTGAAATTAATATTGTTTTGAAAATTTAGAGGAGACAGCTGGAAAATATTAGTACATGATCCTTAATAGATTTGGTATGTATGGCTTTGGACAGTTCTGGTAGGTGCATCATGGAATTACAGACTGGTCAAAACTATGTTAACCCTTTTAATGAGCACATGACTGTGTTCTTACATACAGTTTAAAGAATATAAGTACTAATAATAAAGTCTAGTATAATGAATAATGGGATTTGATAGGTGTTTAAGGAATTTTTCCCCCTGATTTCATTTTAGAAGTATTTTTTTAGACCTATGTGTAGAATCATAGTATTGTTTATTGCTGGGAAGGATCTAAAAGGCACTGAATTTACCTTCCTGCTAAGTATCAGTGTAATTTTCCAGTATCAAATTGATTTTTGGTTATTTTCACAAAAAGATTCCAATTCTCACAATTTTGGAAGGTATATGTATTTTGTAAAAAATAGAAATACTATAAAAAGTAATGGATGCAGTGTATTACAGAATTGATACGAGCATTGGCAGTTAATTCCTACCCAGTACTGCATTTACTAAAAAGTGGGAAATGTATGGAAATAAAATATCTTTTATGCTAAAGTTAATATGCCTTATAGAAGTTATATTAAGAGTGGATGGAAATCTTGCCATAGTTCACACTGAAAATTTTATTTTAAAAGTATAGTGAAAATAAAAGATATACCAAATGCATTTTCTGAGAGAAAAAATTTAAGGTATTTGGTGATGCAGAAAATGATGTCAAAACCATCATTTTGTGGAATAAGGGAGTTTTGGGAACTCATAGAGTACATGATTTTTTTTTTTTTTTTTTTTTTTTTTTTTAAAGATTTTATTTATTTATTTGTCAGAGAGAGAGAGAGAGAGAGAGATCACAAGTAAGCAGAGAGGCAGGCAGAGGCAGAGGGAGAAGCAGGCTCCCTGCCGAGCAAGGAGCCCGATGCGGGACTCGATCCCAGGACCCTGGGATCATGACCTGAGCCGAAGGCAGAGGCTTTAACCCACTGAGCCACCC
>CM052900.1:70120860-70147357 GCA_028534135.1 Potos flavus | reverse complement strand
CCAATGTTCATAGCAGCCATGGCCACAATCGCCAAACTGTGGAAAGAGCCAAGATTCCCTTCAACAGATGAATGGATCAAGAAGATATGGCCCATATATACAATGGAATATTATGCCTCCATCAGAAAGGATGACTACCCAACTTTTGTTTCAACATGGACGGGACTGGAAGAGATTATGCTGAGTGAGATAAGGCAAGCAGAGAGAGTCAATTATCATATGGTTTCACTTACGTGTGGAGCATAAGGAAAAACATGGAGGACATTGTGAGAAGGAAAGGAAGGGTGAATTGGGGAAAATCGGAGGGAGAGATGAAGCATAGAGACTGTGGACTCTACGGAACAAACTGAAGGTTTTGGAGGGGAGGGGGATGAGGGGTTGGGCGAGCCTGGTGGTGAGTATTGAGGAGGGCACGTATTGCATGGAGCACTGGGTGTGGTATATGAACAATTAATCTTGGAACACTGAAAAAATAAAATAAAAGTAATTGGGGGGAAAAAAAGGTAGAGATTTTCAGACTGGATTAAAAAATGAGGCCTAAATATATGCTGTCTACAAGAATTCTAATTTTATTTATTTATTTATTTATTTATTTGTAAGATTTTATTTATTTGACAGAGAGAGAGAGCATGCACAAGTAGGCAGAGCAGCAGGCAGAGGGAGAGGGAGAAGCAGGCTCTCCACGGAGCAGGGAGCCCTATGTGGGGCTTGATTCCAGGATCTTGGGATCATGACCTGAGCAGTCACTCAACTGACTGAGCTACCCAGGTGCCCCAAGAATTCTAATTTTAATAAAAAGACCCAAATAGGTTAAAAGTAAAAGAAAGGAAAAAGATACACTCTGCAAACTCTAATGAAAAGAAATCTGGAGTAGCTATATTATCAGGCAAAATTGATTTCACAGGAAAGAATATCATGAAGGATAAAGAGTCGTTTAATAATGATAAAATTATCAATTCATCATAGGGACATAATGTCTTTAACCATTTCTTTACCAAATAAAATAGTTCTAAAAGTGAAGCAAAATCTGATAGAACTTTGGGGTGCCTGAGTGGCTCAGTCAGTTAAGCATCCGATTCTTGGTTTCAGCTCAGGCCATGATCTAAGAGTCCTGAGATTGATTCCCACATGGGGCTCCATGTTCAGTGGCTCAGTGTGGAGTTTGCTTGTCCCTCTCCATCTGTTGCTCCCCTTGCTCTCTCTCTCTCTCTTTCCCTCTCTCTCATAAATAAATAAAATCTTAAAAAGAACTTATAGATTCAAGGGAAAATAGACAAATCCACAAATATAGTCAGCAATTTCAGCAACGCTTTCAATAGTTGGATAGGATAAGAAGACAGAGAATAAGGATATAGAGGTCTCAAGCGATACTATCAATCAACTTGACCTAATTGACATTTATAGAATTCTCCACCCAGTACAGAATATACATTTTGCACATGGAACATTGATTAAGCTAAGCTATATTTTGGGTCACAAAACAACAAATTTAATATGATTCAAATCCTGCCTGCATCCATTCTTTTTTTTTTTTTTTAATATATTTTTTAAGATTTTATTTATTTATTTGTCAGAGAGAGAGAGAGAGAGTGAGCACAAGCAGGCAGAGAGGCAGGCAGAAGCAGAGGGAGAAGCAGGCTCCCTGACGAGCAAGGAGCCCGATGTGGGACTCGATCCCAGGACCCTGGGATCATGACCTGAGCTGAAGGCAGCTGCTTAACCAACTGAGGCACCCAGGCGTCCCTGCATCCATTCTTGATAAGAACCTTCAACTAAGTGGGGATAAAGGGAACATACCTCAACATCATAAAGGCCACATACAAAAGGCCCAGAGCTAATATCCTCAATGGGGAAAATCTGAGAGCCTTCCCCTATGGTCAGAAACAAGACAAGGATGTTCACTCTCACAATTACTATTTAACGTAGTACTGAAGTCCTAGCCTCAGCGATCAGACAACAAAAAGAAAAGACATCCACATCATCAAGGAAAGAGCCAAACTTTCACATTTCAGAGATGACATGATGTTCTATGCAGAAAACCCAAAAGACTCCACCAAAAATTTGCTATAACTAATACATGAATTCAGCAAAGTCATAGGATATAAAGTCAACATACAAAAATCTGTTGCATTTCTATACACCAATAATGAAGCAGCAGAAAAAGAAATCAAGGAATCAGTCTCATTTGCAATTGTACCAAGACCAATAGGATACCTAGGAATAAACCTAACCAAAGAGGTAAAAGATCTGAACTCTGAAAACTATAAAACACTGATGAAATAAATTGAAGAGGACACAAAGAAATGGAAAAACATTCCATGCTCATGGATAGGAAGAAAAAACATTGTTAAGGTGTCTATGCTATCCAAAGCTATCTCCACATTTAATGCAATTCCTATCAAAATACCACCAGCATTTTCACAGAGCTAGAACAAACAATCCTAAAATTTGTATGGAACCTCAAAAGAGCCTGAATAGCCAAAGCAGTGTTGAAAAAGAAAAACTAAGCTGGAGGCATCACAATTCTGGACTTCAAGCTATAATTCAAAGCTGTAGTCATCAAGACAGTACGGTACTGGCACAAAAACAGACACATAGAACAATGGAACAGAATAGAAAACCCAGAAATGAACCCTCAACTCTATGGTCAACCAATCTTTGACAAGGCAGGAAAGAATATCCAATGGAAAAAAAGTCTCTTCAACAAATGGTGTTGGGAAAACTGGACAGCAAAATGCAGAAAAAATGAAATTGGACCACTTTCCTACTCTATACACTAAAATAAATTTAAAACAGATGAAAGACCTACATGTGAGACAAGAAACCATCAAAATCCTAGAGGAGAACACAGGCAGCAACCTCTTTGATCTTGGCTGCAGCAAGGTCTTATTGGACACATCTCTGGAGGCAAGAGAAACAAAAGCAAAAGTGAATTACTGGGACTTCATAAAGATAAAAAGCTTCTGCAGAGTGAAGGAAACAATCAACAGAACTAAAAGGCAGCCAATGGAATGGGAGAAAATAGTTACAAATGATATATCTGATAAAGGGTTAGTCTCCAAAATCTCTACAGAAGTTACCAAAGCGAACACCCAAAAAACAAATAATCCAGTTAAGAAATGGGCAGAAGACATGCATACACACTTTTCCAAAGATGACATCCAGATGGTTAACAGACACATGTAAAGATGCTCAGCATCACTCATCAGGGAAATACAAATAAAAACCAGATCTATGAGGTTCTAGGGAAGGAGGCAAGGTGGTGGAAAAGCAGCGGACCTCGTTTCATCTGGTCCCCTGAATTTAGATAGGTAACTATCAAATCATTCTGAACACCTACGAATTCAACCTGAGATGTAAGAAAATAATTGCTGGAATTCTACAAATAGAAAAGAGAACACTTTTTGCAAGGTAGGAGGTGTGGAGAAGTGAATCTGAGGGGATATATTGGGCAGGGAGCCTCCATTAGCCTACTATGGGAAAGTGATATAGCCCCAGGATGCAAAATCAGAACCTTTTCAAATCCGCTTCAATTTTATTTTTCTATATATATAACTTTTGCATTCTTTACAATTTTGGGATTTAGTGTCTTCTAACAAACAGACCAAAATACACCCAGGACCAAGTGGATCATCCTGTCTTGACCACCTGGAAGATTATATTCTCTCCCCTCACCCCTTTTTTCTTTTTCTTTTCTTTTTTGGTTTCTGACCTCTTTGTGTTTGTCTCATGTGTATTTCCCTTGAGTCATGGTTGATATTTTTGATTTTGCTCTCTCGTTCATCCATTCTTCTCAGGCAAAATGACTAGAAGGAGGAATTCACATCAAAAGAAAGAACCAAAAGTAATACTCTCTGCCACAGATCTAATTGATATGGATATAAGTAAAATGTTGGAGCTGGAATTCAGGATAATGATTATAAAGTTACCAGCTGGGTTTAAAAAAAGCATCAAAGGCATTAGAGAATCTCTTAGTGCAGAAATAAATTCTAATCAGGTCGAAATTAAAAATACTTTAACTGAGACGTAGTCTAAATTGGATGCTCTAGCACCTAGGGTAAATGAGGCCAAAGAGAGAATAATGACAGAGAAAACAAGTTGATGGGAAGAAAGGAAGCTGAGGAAAAGAGAGAAAAACAACTAATGGACCATGAGGGGAGGCTTCAAGAAATCAGCGATCCCATAAAGCGAAACAATATTAGAATTATTGGGGTGCCAGAGGAAGAAGAAAGAGAGAGAAGGATAGAAGGTATATTTAAGCAAATCATAGCTGAGAACATCCTTAATCTGGGAAGGAAATAGGCATACAAATCTGAGAGGTAGAGAGGACCCCTCTCAAAGTCAATAGAAATAGATCAACACCCTAACATATAACAGTGATGCTTGCAAATTTCAGAGATAAAGAGAAAATCCTGAAACCAGCTTGAGACAAGAGGTTCCTTTTTTTTTTTCTTTTCTTTTCTTTCTTTTTTTTTTTTTTTTTTAGCTTTTGTGGCACGTAAATTTTTTTAAAAAATATTTGATTTATTTATTCATGAGAGAGAGAGAGAAGCAGAGGCAGAAAGAGAAGCAGACTCCCTAAGGAGCAGGGAGCCAGATGTGGGACTGGATCCCAGGACCCTGGGATCATGACCTGAGCCCAAGGCAGACGCTTAACCATCTGAGCCACCAGGCACCCAAATTTTTATTTTTTAAAGTAATAATTTAAGAGAAATAATTTATTGCAGAAATTAAAAAAATAATTTATACCTGAGTCGAAGTATTCTTTTTTAAACGTTTTTAAAATATTCAGTGAATTAACATACAATGTATTATTGGTTTCAGAGGTACAGGCCCGTGATTCATACGTCATATATAATACCAAGTGCTCATTACATCACATGGCCACCTCAATGTCCATCACCCAGTTACCCCATCCTTCCCCACTGCTCCCCTCCATCAACCCTCAGTTTGTTTCTTATGTACATAAACAATGAATTTTGGAACACTGAAAAAATAAAATTTTAAAAAAGAAGAGTCTCTTATGGTTTGTCTCCCTCTCTGGTTTTGTCTTTTTTATTTTTTCCTCTCTTCCCCTATGATCCTCTGTTTTCTTTCTTAAATTCCACATATCAGTGACATCATACAATTGTCTTTCTCTGATTGACTTATTTTGCTTATTATAATACCCTCTAGTTCCATCCATGTCATTGCAATTGGCAATTTCTTTTTCTGATGGCTGTGTAATATTCCATTGTATATACCACATCTTCTTTATCTCTTCATCTGTTGGTGGACATCTGGGCTCTTTCCATAGTTTGGCTATTGTGGACATTGCTGCTATAAACATTGGGGTGTATGTGCGCCTTCAGATCACTACATTTGTATCTTCGGGGTAAATACCCAGTAGTGCAATTGCTGAGTTGTAGGGTAGTTCTATTTTCAACTTTCTGAGGAATCTCCATACCGTTTTCCAGAGTGGCTATACCAGCTTGCATTCCCACCAACAGTGTAGGAGGGTTCCCCTTTCTCTGCATCTTTACCAACATCTATCGTTTCCTGGCTTGTTAATTTTAGCCAATATGACTGGTGTGAGATGGTATCTGATTGTGCTTTTGATTTGTATTTCCCTGATGTCAAGTGATGTGGAGCATTTTTCATCTGTCTGTTGGCCATTTGTATGTCTTCTTTGGAGAAATGTCTATTAATGTCTTCTGCCCGTTTCTTGATTGGATTATGTGTTCTTTGGGTGGTGAGTTGGGTAAGTTCTTTATAGATTCTGGATACTAGCTCTTTACCTGATATGTCATTTGCAAATATCTTCTTCCATTCTGTTGGTTCTCTTTTGGTTTTGTAGACTGTTTGCTTTGCTGTGCAAAAGCTTTTTATCTAGATGAAGTCCCAATAGTTCATTTTTGCCTTTGTTTCCCTTGCCTTCGGAGATGTGTCTAGCAATAATTTGCTGTGGCCAACATCACAGAGGTTGTTGTCTGTATTCTCCTCTAGGGTTTTGATGATTCCTGTCTCATATTTAGGTCTTTCAACCATTTGAGTCGATTTTGTGTATGATGTAAAAAAGTGGCCAAGTTTCATTTTTCTGCATGTGGCTGTCCAATTTTTCCAACACCATGTTGTTTCAATACTCATGGGACCTAAAGGCATTGAACTGCTTCCCCAAATGCTTTTGTTTTTCAAGCTGCCTGCTGAGAAGTTTTATTTCTTCAGAATAGGGGCCAACACAAAGTGGAATAAATAATTTTGGATTGGAGCAAGGAGGATACAGATAATTATATGCAGAACAAGAATTGCTTTACATCTATTAAATTCTTAGGCTTCAGGGGATTTCAAAAAATAAAAGGTTTTTTTAGTACTGTTTTTCTAAGGAAAGAATTGGTAGTAATTTAATCACGTTCTGCAATCTCAATTTTAACCGAGTTATCAGACATCAGACTAATTTTAGCAAATCCATTTGTTAAATATTGACAAATGGTTTCTAAACACCATTCTACACTTAAAAAACCAAAACCCAACATGGGCTTCTTAGAGACTTGGAGAAGTGTTTACTTCTTTTTTTTTATTTTAAGTAGGCTCCATCCTGGGCCAAAGAGGGGCTGAACTCACAATCCTGAGATGGCGACCTGAGCTGAAATCAAGAGTTGGACAGTTACTTGACTGAGCCACCCAGGTGCCCTTTACACTGACACGCTTTTAAAACAACATAAATGGATTTGTTCTAAATGTAATATTCTTTTTTGTTTTTTCTTTAACCTAATAAATTGGGTTATTTACATTTCCATGTCAGTACATATATGTGCACCCCATCTGTAGGTAGCTGCATTGACATTACTTTGACCTCTCAAACTATTGATTGATTCACCTTCAGGCCAGTTTTTGTTTCCATCATTGCTGACAATGCTGCAAAGAACATCTTTGTACATATAACTTTATGCATATGTGTGGGTGACATTGGTTTTTTTCTGAGTGTCATTAGCAGCTATTGCAGGGTCCTGAGCTAAGGAGGGCATTCCCAGGAGTAAATTTTAACGTGACCACTTTAGCTGCAGTGTTGAGAAAAGACAGGACTAAGAGGAGATGGTGGAGGTTCTGGGGAGACCTCTGCAGCCTCCATGGAGGGGGGCCACCATTGTGCTCACATGTCTGAGGAAAGAAACCACCAAGATAGGTGCCCTTTCCTCAATTCCAAATTGTGCAGGACTCGGGCTGTGTATTTTTCAGTCTAGTTTAGCATATCATCTCTTTGAAGATTAGGGCCCTAGGGTGCTATAAACAGAACAGAAGTCTGGAATGCCACAGACAGTGGAAATTTGCAAGTGACTTTTCCTTCAACTCTGGAAAAATTATTCCATTCCATATTTTGAGCTGAAGATTAATTTGAACAACAGCTGGCTTTTCCTTGTTAATATCATCAAGCTGTAGGAGCAACTTGCTCATGGAGAAATTTCTCATGGAGGCCTAACCTTCAGGCTCCCACACTGACACCTTTCCTGTGGCCCTGCCAGTGGCAGATGGCTCGCGTACATCACTAATGTTGCACTGTGGAGCCCTGTGCCCCCCAGGTACTGTATATTTTGTAAAAAGAGTGGTACTTCTTAGAATTAATAAATACCATGTTTGTGTCTTTTTTCTTCCTGACAGAAGTCACAGGAAGTATGGCCTAAAAATCTCAGGACACAAGGTTAACTTTGACAAGGAAATAGCAGTGGCTCATAGAAGCTAAGACCTCCTATATGTCATTGAAGGCAAGAGCTAGTTGAGGGCTGCTTCAGCTATTATTTATAGTATCCAGCATGTGCACAAACCTGAAATGCCATCTGCCAAATAAAGAAGAGAACAAATCTTTCTCTTGGAAGCTTTTTATAAGCTGAAAGCCCAAGCCAGGACAGTGTGTTCTACTTAATATAGAGAATTTACAGGCAGGATGTGAAATGGTGGGTGGTCTCTGTAGAGGAGAGTCCGTATGGACATTTATGTGAATACTGGTGGAGTCCCATCCTTTACACTGTGGACACTTAAACATTTAATGAATGTGACTTTGCAGAACCTGATTTTTAATTTTCCCATTTAGTCACTAGGAGGAGTATGAACATAGCAATCCATGTTTTCTCAAATCCTGATCAATTTCAGGAATTACACTTGTAAGTTTTAAGTTGGGTAAATTCTCAGCGCCAATTTTTTCCTCCATCTTTGGGTGACTGTTTTACTTGCTGTGAGAGCTCCCTGAGGCTAGATTACAGAGTGTGTTGAAACCATAGAGGACAGTGCTATGAGATTTTGCTTTCTGTTCTTGTTGCCAGCCCCATAGCAGTGAGGGAATTCACTAGTAATCAGTTAAATTTTGGATCAGTTTCAGATGCTTTCAGGGCACCTATTTCCCACATCCAGAATATTTCTGCATTTCCCCTTGGTCATGTTCAGAATGATAGGGAAACACGGAAGTCTTAGGAAAAGATTTCAACATACATGAATGAAATATGCCTAATTTTTGTTAATAACTTTGTTCTTGTAAATATTTTAAGGTATTATTTTTTAAACTGAGTTTTATCATATATGGAAGTGCATTTTTTCTAAGTGCTTGGCATTTCAGCTTATTGAGTTCTTAGAATTGAACTATTTTGAAAATGTGGAGGATAAAAGTGGTTTCGCTAGAGTGGTGGGATGGTAAGTGAATTAAAATTTGCTTTCATCTTGGAGTGCCTGGGTGGCTCAGTGAGTTAAGGCCTCTGCCTTTGGCTCAGGTCATGGTCCCAGGGTCCTGGGATTGAGCCCTCCATCGCATCGGGCTCTCTGCTCAGCAGGGAGCCAGCTTCCTCCTCTCTCTGCCTGCCTCTCTGCCTACTTGTGATCTCTCTCTCTGTCAAATAAATAAATACATAAATCTTTTTAAAAAAACACTTGCTTTCATCAATATTTGTGTGGTTTTATTAAGGCAACACTAATTATACTAATGGCTTGAGAAATTTGCTTTTTCTTCAATTTTGAAATCAAGTGCTTTTTCTTGGGTCTATTAGGTAAGAATGTCAATCATTTCTCCATATTGTCCCTAACCTTGGCACCCTCCATTCTCCACGTCATCTGTAACATTTTTTAATACTTAGCCAAAAATATCTAAATAGAAAAATGTTACTTTCATTGCATAACAACTGACGAGATTTTTCTGCATTCGATATTAATATTAAGTTCTGTTTGTCTTTAATATGAAGTTATATTGTACTGTAATTATAGCTGATAGGGGAAATATTAACAATAAAAATAATTTTTTCAAGTCTTGTATGATATTGCATTCACTCACAGATTCATTTTTGTTTAGAAATGTGACAATATTCTTATATGTTCGAAATATTTTAAATGTGATTAAAAAATAAAACTTACTGTTTTCCAAATTACCATAAAAATAGCACTGTATATTTTAGGACTCAATCAATATATAGGACTTTTTGATTTCAGGTACTTCTTTTATGAGCTAGGTAAGAGGTATTTGTGTTCTTCTGAAATATTTTATAGTATCTAACAAATTCATACATTTAATTTATTTTTTAAATTTTTTTATTTCAATTCAATTTAATTAACATATACTGTTTTAATAGTTTCAGAGGTAAAATTCAGTGATTCATCAGTTGCCTACAACACCCAGTGTTCTTTCCTTTAAATGCTGCCTTAATGCCCATAACCCAGTTACCCCATCCTCCCCCCCCACATCTCTGTCCAGCAACCCTCAGTTTGTTCCCTATAGTTAAGAGTCTCTTATGGAGGCGCTTGACTGACTCAGTCAGTTAAGTCTCTGCCTGTGGCTCAGGTCATGATACCCAAGATCCTGGGATGGAGCCCTGCCTAGGCTCGCTGCTCACCGGGGAGCCTCCTACTCTGTCTCCCACTCCCCCTGCTGTGTTCCCTCTCTCTCTGTCATAAATAAATTAATATTAATATATATATATAATTTATATATATACATAAATTATAAAACCCCAAACAAACCAAAACCCCAAGCACTCCTCCAAAACAAAGACTCCAAGAGTCTCTCATGGTTTGCCTCCCTGTTTTCCCCTTGATTTTATTTTTCCTTTCCTTCTCCTATGTTCTTATGTTTTGTTTCTTAAATTCCACATATGAGTGAAATCATGCAATATTTATCTTTCTCTGACTGATTTATTTCACTTAACATAATACCCTCTAGTTCCATCCACATCGTTGCAAATAGTAAGATTTCATGCTTTTGGATGGCTGAATAATATCCCATTCTATTTATATATCACATCTTCTTTATCCATTCATTTGTCAATGGACATCAGGGTCTTTCCATCTTTTGGCAATTATGGACATTGCTGCTATACACATTGGGGTGCATGTGTCCCTTTGAATCACTGTTTGCATCCTTTGGATAAATACCTGGTAGTGCAATTGATAGGTCATAGAGTTCTTCTATTTTTAGCTTTTTAAGGAACTTCCATACTGTTTTCCAGAGTGGCTGCACTAGCTTTCATTCCCACCAAAATGTAAGAGGGTTTCCCTTTCTCTTCATCCTCGCCAACATTTGTTGTTTCACAAGTTGTTCATTTCAGCCATTCTGACAGGTCTGAGGTGGTATCTCATCGTGGTTTTGATTTGTATTTCCCTGATGCCAAGTGATGTTGAGCATCTTTTCATGTGTCTATTGGCCATTTGTATGTCTTCTTTGGAGAAATGTCTGTTCATGTCTTCTGCCCATTTCCTGACTGGATTTTTTTTGTTTTTTGAGTGTTGAGTTTGATGAGATCTTTACAGATTTTGGATACTAGCCCTTTTTCTGATAAGACATTTGCAAATTTCTTCTCCCATTCCATAGGTTGCCTTTAGTTTTGTTGACTGTTTCCTTTGCTGTCCAAAAGCTTTTTATCTTGATGAAGGCCTAATAGTTCATTTTTGCTGTTTCTCTTGCCTTTGGAAAGATGTATCTAGCAAGAAGTTGCTGTGGCCAAGGACAAAAAAGTTGTTGACTGCATTCTACTCTAGGATTTTGAAGTACTCCTGTCTCACGGTTAGGTCTTTCATCAAAATTGAGTTTATTCTTGTGTATGGTGTAAAAAGTGATCAAGTTTCATTCTGCATGTGGCTGTCCAATTTTTCCAACACCGTTTGTTGAAGAGGCTGTCTTTTTTCCATTGGATATTCTTTCTGGCCTTGTTGAAAATTAGTTGACCCTAGAGTTGGGGGTTCATTTCTGGGTTCTCACCTCTGTTCCATTGATCTATGTTCTGTGTTTGTGCCAGTGCCATACTGTCTTGATGATGACAGCTTTGTAATACAGCTTGAAGTCTGGAATTGTGAAGCGCAGCTTTGCTCTTCTTTTTAACATTCCTTTGGCTATTCTTCGGGTCTTTTTTGGTTCCATACAAATTTTAGGATTGTTTGTTCCAGCTCTATGAAAAATGCCGATGGTATTTTTATAGGGACTGCACTGAATATGTAGGTTGCTTTGGGTAGCATAGACATTTTAACAATACTTGTTCTTGCAATCCATGAGCATGGAATGTTTTTCCATTTCCTTGTGTCTCCCTCAGTTTCTTTCATGAGTGTTCTACAGTTTTCAGAGTACAGATCCTTTACCTCTTTGGTTAGGTTTATTCCTAGGTATCTTATGGTTTTTGGTGCAATTGTAAATGGGATTGATTCCTTGGTTTCTCTTTCTTCTGCCTCATTTTTAGTGTATAGAAATGCAATTGACTACTGTGCATTGATTTTATATCCTGTTACTTTGCTGAATTCCTATCAGTTCTAGCAATTTTTGGGTGGAGTCTTTTGGGTTTTCTACGTAGAGTATCATGGTGTTGGTGTCTGCAAAGATTGAGAGTTTGACTTTTTCTTTGCCTATTCAGATGCCTTTTATTTCTTTTTGTTGTCTGATTGCTGAGGCTGGGACCTCTAGTACTATGTTGAACAACAGTAGTGAAAGTGGACATCCTTGTCATGCTCCTGTCCTGTCCCAGTTTTTCCCTGTTGAGGGTGACATTTGCTGTGGGTTTTTCCTATATGGCTTTTATGATACTGAGGTATGTTCCCTCTATCCATACATGGCAGAGCATTTTTATGAAGAAAGAACACTGTATTTTGTCAAATGTTTTTTCTGCATTTATTGAGAGGATCATATGGTTCTTGGCCTTTCTTTTATTAGTGTAGTGTATCACATTGATTGATTTGTGGATGTTTAACCACCCCTGCAGCCCAGGAATAAATCCCACTTGGCCATGGTGAATAATCCTTTTGAAGTGCTGTTGGATTCTAATAGCTAGTATCTTGATAAGGACTTTTGCATCCATGTTCATCAGGAATATTGATCTGTATTTCTCCTTTTTGGTGGGGTTGTTGGTTTTGGGGTCAAGGTAATGCTGGCCTCACAGAATGAGTTTGGAAGTTTTCCTTCCATTTCTATTTTTTGAAACAACTTCAGAG
The DNA here is from genome assembly GCA_028534135.1 of Potos flavus. Taxonomy (NCBI): domain Eukaryota; kingdom Metazoa; phylum Chordata; class Mammalia; order Carnivora; family Procyonidae; genus Potos; species Potos flavus. The sequence goes on along the minus strand of CM052900.1, from coordinate 70,134,934 downwards.
GAATAGGTATTAATTCTTCTTTAAATGTTTGGCACAATGCCACTGGGAGGCCATATGGCCCTGGACTCCTGTTTTTTGAAAGATTTTGGATTACAGATTCAATTTCTTTGCTGGTTATGGGTCTGTTCAGGTTTTCTGTTTCTTCCTGCTTCAGTTTTGGTAGTTTATGTGTTTCCAGGTTGCATCCATTTTTTCCAGATTGCCTAATTTGTTGGCATATAGTTGCTTATAATATTCTCTTATAATTGTATTTATTCAGTGTTTGTTATGACCTCTCCTCTTTTGTTCATGATTTTGTTGATTTGGGTCCTTTCTCTTTTCTTTTTGATAAGTCTGGCTAAGTGTTTATTAATCTTATTAATTCTTTCAAAGAACAAGCTCCTAGGTTTGTCAATCTGTTCTACTGTTTTTTTATTTCTTTATCATTGATTTCTACTCTAATCTTTATTATTTCTCTTCTCTTGCTGGATTTAGGCTTTATTTGTTGTTCTTTTTCCAGCTCCTCTGGTGTAAAGTAAGCTTGTGTATTTCAGATTTTTTCTGTTTCTTGAGGAAGACCTGTATTGCTACATACTTCCCTCTTAGGACTGCCTTTGCTGCATCCCAAAGGTTCTGAATTGTTGTATTTTCATTTTCATTTGCTTACATGTATTTAAAAAAATTTTTTTAATTTCTTGGTTGGCCTATTCATTCTTTAGTAGGATGCTCTTTAACCTCCATGTATTTGTGGTCCTTCCAAATTTTTTCCTTTTTGACTTCAAGTTTTAAAGCATTTTGGTCTGAAAATACGCATGGTATAAATCTTAATCTTTTTGTCCCAGTTGAGTCCTGATTTGTGACCCAGTATATGATCTATCCTAGAGAATGTTCCAGGTGCACTCAAGAAGAATGTGTATTCTGCTGCTTTAGGATAAAATGCTCTGAAAATATCTTTGAAGTTCATCCAGTCCAGCCTTTGTTTCCTTGTTGATCTTCTGCTTAGATGATGTGTCCATTGCTGTGAGTAGGGTATTAAAGTTCCCTAGTATTTTTGCATTATTATCAATGAGTTTCTTTATGTTTATTATTAATTGATTTCTATATTGGGTTGCTCCCAAGGTGGGGACATAAATATTTACAATTGTTAGATCTTCTTGCTGGATCAACCATTTTATTTATTTATTTATTTATTTAAAGATTTTATTTGACACAGAGAGAGAGATCACAAGTAGGCAGAAAGGCAGGCAGAGAGAGAGGAGGAAGCAGGCTCCCTGCTGAGCAGAGAGCCCGATGCGGGGCTCGATCCCAGGACCCTGAGATCATGACCTGAGCTGAAGGCAGAGGCTTTAACCCATTGAGCCACCCAGGCGCCCTGGATCAACCCTTTTATTATGAGATAATGCCCTTCATCTATTTTTTTTTAAATTATTTATGTATTTATTTGATGGAGAGAGAGAGACAGGGAAAGAGGGAACACAAGCAGGGGGAGTGGGAGAGGGAGAAGCAGGCTCTCCACTGAGCAGGGAGCCAGACGCGGGACTTGATCCCAGGAACGCGGGATCATGACCCCAGCCAAAGGCAGATGCTCAAGACTGAGCCACCCAGGTGCCCCTTCTTCATCTCTTATTACAGTCTTTGACTTAAAATTTAGTTTGTCTGTTAGAAGGATGGCTACTCCATCTTTCTTTTGTTGTCTATTGGCATGCTAAATGGTTCTTCACCCCCCCACTTTCAATCTGGAGGTGTCTTTATGTATAAAATGAATCTCCCATAGACAGCGTATTGATGGGTCTTTTTTTTTTTTTAACCCATTCTAATACTTTATGTGTTTTGACTGGAACATTTACATTCAGAGCAATTTTTGAAAGATTTGAAATTAGTTTGATTGTATTGCCTATTAAGTCACTGTTGCTATAGATTGCCTCTGTTCCTTTCTGGTGTCTGTTACTTTTGGGCTCTCTTTTCTCTGAAAGGATCCCCTTTAATATTTCTTGCAGGGCTGGTTTAGTGTCTGCAAATTTGTTTGGTTTTTGTTTGTCCTGGAAGCTCCTTATCTCTCCTTCTATTCTGAATGACAGCCTTGCTGGAAAAAGTATTCCTGACTGCATATTTTTCTTATTTAGTACATTGAATGTATCATGCCAATCCTTTCTGGCCACCCAGTCTGTGTGGACAGGTCTTCTGCTAGTCCTATGTTTCTACCCTTGTAGGTTAAGGACTTTTTGTCCCAAGCTGCTTCAGGACTTTTCTTTTTATCTTTGAAATTTGCAAGCTCCTCTATTATATGTTGAGGTATTGACCTATTTTTGTTGATTTTGAGGGGTGTTCTCTGTGCCTCTTGCACTGGAATGCCTGTTTCCTTCCCCAGGTCAGGGAAGTTCTCTCCCATTCTGTGTCTTCTGGGATCCCTATTATCTGGGCATTATTTCATTTCATGGAACCACTGATTTCTGGAAGTCTTCCTTTATTATCCAGTAGTTATCTTTCTCTCTTCTTATCAGCTTCCTTATTCTCCATCATTTTGTCTTCTATATCACTGACTCTTCTGTCTCATTTATCCTCACTCTTAAAGCTTCCATTTGACTGCATCTTTGTAATAGTATTTTTAGTTTTAGCTTGATTCGATTTTAGTCCTTTTGTTTCTATAGTAAGGGATTCTCTAGTTCCTCTGTGCTTTTTTCAAGCCCAGCTAGTATCTTTATAAACATTGTTTTAAATTCTAGTTCAGACATTTTACTTATATCCCTATTCATTAAATCCCTGACATTGAGTATTACCTTCTGTTCTTCCTTTTGGGGTGAGTTTCTCCCTCTAGTCATTGTGTACAGAAAAGAAGGGAGAAAGAAAAAGAAAAGAAAAAAACCTAGCAAAATCAACAACGACAACAACAACAACTTTAGAAAATGTTTCTGGTGTATGCTGTGTACACACTGTCATTGTGTTTTGTCTGCTCTTTCTTCTTGGCCCTTCCTCTACAGAGTTCTTTCTTGCTTGAACTGGGGGATGTGTGGACCTTTAAGTAGATGTACTTTGATTTGTTTGTCAAGATAAGCCTGTACAAGAAAAAAGAAAAGATGGAAAAATAAAAATAAAAACAAAAACTGAAAAACAACAAAAAGAAATCCTGATCCAATACAAGAGAAAAGGAAATGGAACAAAAATGCAAACAAACAGATGAACAATAAACTGTAAGCCTGATTCTGAAAAATGAGAAAGAAGGAAGGAAAAAAGAGAAGGGAAAGAAGAAAAGAGAGAAAAAAAAATAAGGAGGCTGACCTGAAAAATAAGAGAATGAATCAAACGAACCAACAAATGAACAAAAGTTTATAAGACTAATTAAAAAGAAAAGGTGATGAGAAAAGGGAAAAAAAAAGAATATTATATATATATATATATATATTCTTTATCATATGTATGATGTATAAATATAAATAGATAAAGAATAAAAAATAAGAAATAGAAAAATTAAAAAAAATTAAGTTAAAAACAGAGGAGAAAAAAAAATAAGAAGCAAGCCTGGTCCTATTTCCACCAGAACTGATGTTTTTGAGGTTTCTTTTATCAGTAGACTTGATAGATGTGGGGGCCTATGTTGTTCTTCTGAGGGGAGACCAGCTGGGCTGGCTCACAAGCTGAGTTGCCCTTGCAAAGATGCTCCTGCCAGGTGCTGGGGGGCAGGGCTTAGTGTAGGGGACTCCAGCCTCCACTGGAGGTGCTATTTCTCTCTGAAGTCTTACTGTGCTGGTGGTGGAGGAAGTAGAATGTGGCATCACCCACCTTCTTGTCCCTGGGGAGTGGAACTCCCCACAACTGCTATTCAGGAGGCCCTCTTAGAAAAGATACAGATGTAGTGAAAAGAAGGGCCACATGTACCCCAATATTCATAGCAGCAATGGCCACAATCGCCAAACTGTGGAAAGAGCCAAGATGCCCTTCAACAGACGAATGGATAAAGAAGATATGGTCCATATATACAATGGAATATTATGCTTCCATCAGAAAGAATGAATACCCAACTTTTGTATCAACATGGATTGGACTGGAGGAGATTATACTGAGTGAAATGAGCAAGCAAAGAAAGTCAGTTATCATATGGTTTCGCTTACTTGTGAAGCATAAGGAGGACATTAGGGGAAGGGTAGGAAAAGTGAACTGGGGGAAATTGGTGGGGGAGGCGAATCATGAGACACTGTGGACTCTGAAAAACAAACTGAGATTTTTGGAGTGGAGGGGGTGGGGGGTTGGGTGAGCCTGGTGGTGGTTATTGAGGAGGGCATGTATTGCATGGAGCACTGGGTGTGGTGCATGAACAATGAATCTTGGAACATTGAAAAAAAAAAAAAAGACAAGCAAACAGTCTCCTGTGTCCTGGGCTTTTGTCAGTTCCCTGCCCTTAACTTGTCTGTGCCCAGGCCATCGACACACTCAGAGCCACATAACTCCTGTATTTTATCTCCGGCAGGTGGCTGGGGTTCAAAACTCCAAGTTTTAAAACATCTGGTTAGGTGCAGGCCCACTCCTGTCCCCCAGAGGAGAGATTCAGGGCATGCCTAGCACTGTCCCATCCCAAAAAGCCATTGCACAGTGCTTGTGCAGAGACTAGAGTTTATTGTAATACTCAGCAAAAAGCTGGAACCAGGTTATCAGCAGTCTACACTAGACTCTGTCCCCTACTCCCTTCTGTCCCAGAAAAGTCATCACAGAGGCTTGAATGTATTGTAGCAGACAGCAAAAACCACAGCCAGGTTATCTGAAATCTGCTCCAGTCTCTGTTTTCTGCTCCGTTCTGCCACAGAAAAGCAACTACTCAGCACATACACAGAGGTTTAAGCCTTATGTGTCTCATAGCAAAAAGTTATTAAGAGGTTTTCTCCCCTCTGTATGCACCTCTGACCCTGCTAATGAGCACTGTTCAATGGCTCCAGCTGGCCATTGGTCCTTGGAAAGGCAAAATGCACTCCTCCAAATGACCGAAGGTGAGTGATCTCTTCCTGTGTGACCCAGAAAATCTCCTCGCCATGGCTTATTGTGTGCTTGAAACCCACTCAGCTCTTTCCCACTTTCTCCCTCTCGCTGACTTTGCTCCAAGAAGTGGGTTCTGTCCCCTTTGTAGCCTTGCGGCTTTCCTCTCTCCCAATTCAGGGCTCTGAACCTCATATCTGCCATGGTCTCTTGCTACAACTGTACAGATTGTTTCCTTAATCCTCGGATCAGCTTTCCAGATGTGTTCCAAATTGTTGAATGTTGATCTAGTTGTATTCAAAGGACCAGGCAAGTTGAGGGTCCCCCTATTACTCTGTCTGCCATCTTAACTCCTCCCAAACATACATTTTAAAGTTATCTATCCTCTGAAAATATCAAAATTTCCCCAGAGTGTTTTACTAAAATGTTCCCATTCCTATATGCCAATGTGTGGGAAGGAGAAGAGCAGAGAGCATATTATACCAAAGGAATGATTTTTAAAATGTTTTATTCCAGAAAGTTATAGCTTTCCTCTGTGATAACCAGACCCTGACACCACAATTTGCTATTTTAACATCACAGAGCAGTATAGAACCTGGTGCATGGGACACACATCCAGCTCTGTTTGCTCTGTTTTGCCTTCACTGAACTAGAAAATAAAATAGAATATACAAACCATACTTTTACAGCAAACTGAAGTGGGAGACTTTATCAACCGAGAAGAAAGGAATTGTAGGGCCTTACAAACTCTGTAGAACAGCTTCCCTGCTAACGTGGGTGTAGAGTGGAAGGGGACGTAGCCATTTGCCCAGTGAGCCAGGATTGTGATTGTGCAGGACCTGGCCAGGAGTCTCCCCTGGCCCTGACATAACTGGAATGGAATAAAAACTAATCTTAATCTGTTTGAAACTTCTGAAGTTGAGCGTTAAAATCTTAGTTGAAAATGACTGAGACCATCCAACATGAAAACCTGCTTATATACCACAGGCAAGCAGGCAGTGACAAAATATTCTATTGACTCACCAGTGGGTCATTTGACTTGGCAAAAGCTAAAGCACTTAGGAGATCATGGACAACACTCACATTTTTCAGATGAAGATAGGACATTTCTGTGACTAGCAGATAAAATGTTTTAAATTAATAATTCCCTATTAGTGAAATGTCATATGGGATACAAAGTTTATGTTTTTCTTAAGACAGTTTCTTTTGCCCTTAAATGAAGCTATGTGTGTTCCTTTCCTGACTTTTCTGCTTTCCACCCCTTCCTTTGCTGTCCCCCCTCCTTAGCAGGGTCTTTGCTCTCATAAATATTCCTTATTTCTGTTCTCATTTGTAAGACCTCCACATTCTATATTCTGATTTTCCATTAACTAATGCATTATGATCACACTGAAAAGTCATTATGAACCCTGGGAGTCTAGAAGAAAGGTTTCTTGAACTATAGGGTGTTAAAAAATTGAGTCTTAAAAGATCAAGTCATTCTCTAGACACTGAGTGTCCTCTGAGAGTTTTTGGTCTGTGAGTTTGCACCCCAAGTCTGCAAGCACCATGGGGGAAGGCCTACAGACTGTTGGGGATCCCGTTTTAGCCCCAGTGGTCTGCCCTAGATTTAGACTGTGAAACAGCCAGTAATCATGTTAGAGAAGTTTTGATTCTTCTATAAATCCCAAATTTCAGATCCCAGGAAACTGATTCTTACGACTTGGGCTTATTCTGGACCACGTCCGATCCAAACGAGAGGGTTTTGGAAGATGCCTTAGGTGTTTACTTAAATCTGGAGGTATTTGTTTTTTGTTCAAGTGACTATTCCTCTGAAATATTTACTATACCAGACAAATCCACACCTTTGGTCCATTGCTTTAGGGCACACTGGTGGCATGCTAGGGCTTCTGCTGACTAACATGGCAGCTGGGGGAGTCTTGGCTGTTCAACAGTGAGCCCTAGGTGCTGCTTTTGCTTGTGTGGGATTGTAGAGAGCTGAGGCCCCTTCTCAATGCCACTCTGACTTGTGGACCGTGATCTCCAGGTCGGGAAAGTGGGAGATTTTGGCCATTATTTGGATGACTGAGCTAACCCCAGTCCCCCCAGCTTGCATTACTTGTGATTTATTTTAGCTTTGGTGATCTGGTTTGGAAGTGGTGATTCCAGGAGACACACTCAGACCTGCCCTTGTGAAAGGAGCGTGAGGAGTGCCCTCTTGCGGCTGACCACATAGCACAGGGAGGACGAACAAGTTAATGTTTGGAAAGGGCACTGAAATTCCTGGGTGAAAGACTGTATAAGTACGGAGCGTTTTGATTATTGTTTTAATGCCTCCGGAGACAAAACCAGGCAGAATCACTATGAACAAGTTTTGGGCCTGGGCTCCTTAGAGTCTGACCATCCAGTTGTTCCAGTAACCAGAAATGTTTTTCCTGCAGTGCTAGGCAGACTCCAGAGAGCAGCACGCCTTTCATGTTTTGTGACATTCACCAAGAGAATTTACATTAAATAAACGCATATGGAAAGCGCCTCGATGGTGTTTCTCAAGAAAAATATTTGTTTTTTTCAGTTTTGCTGTTGAGTCTAATGTTACTGAAGGAATTTGCTGCTTTGTCACTGGGTACTCTTAGTTCTCTTAAGGAGCTACTTAAAACAAAACTAGGCATTTAAAAGTGGATTGAGTTTTTTGTTTGTTTATGCAATTGGCTAATTTTAGCATTCAGATTCACTCATTTTTTTTTTAAGATCCATTCATTTTTTTATTCTGTTTCTAGACTGCTTTAAGGTGTTTATTAATGGAGATTTCAGTAAATGGTGTAACTATGAGGAAATCAAGGACTCTTTCTCTGCTTTGTCATCCTTTCGGCAAAAGTCATTTTATATTGTTTATTATGCTGTTTCACTCAAGAATAGCTGTCTGAGGGATGCTTGGGTGGCTCAGTCAGTTAAGCGTTTGCCTTCGGCTCAGGTCATGATCCCAGTGTCCTGGGATCGAGCCCCATATCAGGCTCCTTGCTCAGCAGGGAGTCTGCTTCTCTCTCGCCCTCTGCCCCTCCACTTGCTTGTGCTCTCTCTCTCTCTCTCTCAAATAAATAAATAAATACATAAAATTTTTTAAGAAAAAAAAAAGAGTAGCTGGTCGATTTAAATTCTATTCATGTTCCTTGCAGCTTCCTTCCAGGTCAAAGGGCTGGGTGTTACTCATAGCCAGTGGCCCTGGTACCTAGACCAGGACTGAGTGGAGGAGGGCACTCACTCTTTGTTAGATGAATTCCATATGAGCTTTGTCCTCTGTGTGGAGATGATGCTGTCAACCATAGTCAGTAGACTCCATTTAGTTCTTTCCTGCATTGCATTTGAGCTTCTGTGTCCTTGTGCTCCTCCCTGGCACCTGCTGGGTGGTAGAGACACAGTCCCTGGCTCTATGCAGAGGGATGCCTGGGTCATGAAGTCTGTGGCCTTTTGGGGCACCTGGGTGGCTCAGTCAGTTGTAGGTTTCAGTTCAGGTCATGATCTCATGAATGGTGGGATCAGGCCCGCATCAGGCTCCGTGCTCAGCAGGGAGTCTGCTTGAAGGATCCTCTCCCTCTGCCCTCCCCCCACTCTTTCTCCTGTACTTTCTCTCTCTCTAAAATAAATACATAAATATTAAAAAAAAAAAAGAGTGAAGTCTTTGGTCTTTAGAGGTGACGTTTCCTTTGTGTAGCCACATTCCCTGAGTCATCTGTGCAAAGATGTCTCCTTTGTGACCCTCTGAACTTTGCTGAGACCAAGGTCTTGTGGCCAAGTCTGTTCTGGGCACTCAGAGACCAAGATTTAGTCTGTCATAGGCTGCTGGCTTCAGTTAATGAGCTGTGAGATGGCATCAGTGTTGAATGTCACTTTGAAAGTCAGAGAGAAAAGGTGCGTGATCCTGTAAAGTGTCCATTTCAGGAAGAGAGACTGGTTGGGAGGGAGAGAGACTTATGCTCTTACGTATACCAAGTATCTTTTCCCCCTGTTTTTGAGTAATCAGCAGAGGGCAGTACCCACCCTTGTGAAAGAATGAAGGAACTTGTTCTCTGAGAAAGGATGCCCATTCCATGTGAACATAGATGAGCCTAGAAGGCTCTAAAACCCACTTCTGTTTTTAGTAACATACTTCACCTGGTTTCTCATTTTTTTTTTTGCATACATTTGAAAAACTCACAGAACTCGAACAAGAGGAAATGTTTCTGATACTTCTAGTCTTTACTTGTACAGTCCAGTAGTTTCATCAGTGTGGAAATCAGGAATATTTCCTTTTTGCCCCATTAATTATCATAGAAAACAGCAGAAAATGACACTCCTCATCTCATGTAGTCAGTCTCCATAGCATCTGAAACAGAAGGGTCAGGAGCATGCTGTACTGCATCCTGTGGGGTTTTGAGTCAGGTCAGGTCAGTGAGGTGGGGTGCTGGAGAAGCTTCTTCAGGAGAGGTTGCAACTGAGATGGAACAGATGCCATCCTTAATGCACCCCATTCCCAACTAGAAGTTGCTCCAGAGTTTGGGAGCATGGACCCCTCCTGGCTCAGGGTCCCAGCTCCTGTGGCCCCGGGCTGAGTTTGTGGGAGGATACTGGTGGGTATTTACTTCTTTGTGGTTCTTCCATATGAACTGGGGAGAGGAAGAGGCTGTGCTTTTCTGTGTAATGAGCTATTAGCGCAAAGAATTTGAGAGAAGGATGTTCTATGATTATTAACATATTAATAAGTTATAAATAACATTACTATTTAAATTATTAATGTATTATTTCATAGTCATATAATGTCATATATTATTTGACAATAATTGATAAATAAATAATAAATGATTTATATTAATTATTGATGTCATTATTGACACACATATTTTTAAAGACTTTATTTGAGAGAGAGTGAGAGAGAGAGAGCGCATGAGCAGGGGGACGGACAGAGGTTAAAGAAGAGGGAGAAGCAGACTCCCCACTGAATAGGGAGCCCAACACGGGGCTTGATCCCAGAATCCTGAGATCATGACCCGAGCTTAAGTCAGACGCTTAACTGGCTGAGCCAGCCAGACACCCCCTTGCTTAAAATCTTTATTGTACACAGACATAATAGTAATCTTTTTTGACATTTTTGTGTGTTGGCATCTCCTCCAGAGTGCCTGCATTACTCTGCTGGCCCAGGTGACATGGCCTCTGGGCGCCCTCGGCCTTCTCTACCCCCACTCTTCTCACACCTCTGCATGTGTTATCCATACTATTTACTTAGCACTTAGCTAAGTTTTTACTGGTATCTTTTCACATGGAAAATATAATGACTCTGCCTTCAATCTTTCAAAAATGCCCAAGTTTTTTAGGTGATTGACATATCCTTTCTGCCTCAGTGTTTTTATGTGCAAAATAAGAAGATGGGCTATGTCGTATCTTTTTTGGAAACCTAGGGATTCAGTGGCATCCCTTTCCAGGCTGCTGGGACACAGAAGTGAGCACTGAGGACCCGGAGCCTCACCCACCTCTGTTTCAGCTAAAGAAATGCCACGTTTGTCTCTTTACACTTTAGAATGCCAATATATTTTCATTTGAAGAAAATATTCTGTGGCTAAAAAGAAAATTGCTAGATGATTTCTGACATTCCATCACAAAAATTTTTAAAGATTTTTATTCATTCATTTAGAGAGAGAAAGAGAGGGAGCACGAGCAGGCAGAGGATCTGAGGGAGAAGGAGAGAGAGAGAATCTTAAGCAGACTCCATGCCCAGCACGGCGCTGTACTCAGGGCTCGATCTCACAACCCTGAGATCACCACCTGAGCCGAAATCAAGAGTTGGATGCTTAACCTAGGCACCCAGGAGTCCCTAAAATATTTTTTTTTAAATTGAGGTGAAAGTATATAACATAAACTAACATTTCATTGTACAGTTCAGTGATATTTAGTACATTCTGTTGTGCAACCACCACTCCTATATAGTCGCAGAATATGTTAGGAACCCCTAAAGAAGACTTTGTATCATTAACAGTCACTCTGCATTCTCCTTGTTCCCTTGTCCCTGGCAATCACCAATCTACTGTCTGCCTCTATGAATTTACCTATTCTGGGTATTTCATATAGATGGAATCAGGCAATATGAGGCCTATTGTGTCTGATTTCTTTCACTGAGCATAGTGTTTTCTAGGTTCATGTATGGCACAACATGTATCAGCCCTTCATTTCTTTTTATGGCTAATATTCTACTGCGTGGTTAGACCACATTTTGCTATGCGTTCATCTGTTGATGAGCATTTATTTGGCTTGCTTCCTCCTTTTGGTTACTGTGAAAAATGCTGCTATGAACATGTGTGTACAAGTATTTCTCTGAGTGTCTGTTTTCAATTCTTTTGGACCTATCAGAATTGTAATTTTAATATAAATACTTTAAAGAAGGGGATAGTGAGTTGTGCCTTTTGGGTTACCCATGGAATTAGAGTCCAATGGAGTATAAGCTCTTAATCACTTGCTTGGTCCATACTCTTTTCTTGCCCTTTTATCCATATCTACTTCAATCTTATTACTTTATTAGTTTCTTCTTGGAAATATCCATTTATTTGAGGCTGCCAAAATTTGCTGTCATGAGGATACACTTAATTAATATATTTTCCCCAAATGCCATACATTTCTAGTCTCAGTTGCGACTGTTTTATCACAATGATGTCATCTAGGTGCAATTCTAGCTTTTCACACCTTTGCCCTGTTTTTTTTTCTGATTACTTAACTTTGCTGAATTTCTAAATAAGGGGAAAAAAGTGTCTTAACACATTTAGTGAATATTTAGACACTGAATTTCAAGTATTCAGAAGCTTCCTTGGTTTCCTGTTTGGTCAGCTTTGAGGCCACTGGAGGAGAATAGAAGCAACTGTTATAAAGTCTTTTTACATACTTGTGGATAAATATGCCTTGGAAAAACACTATACCTCTTTGATTCATTCATGTGAACTGGATTTACTTTATCTCATCCCTCCTTTTTAGCTCTTAAGGGAGAGGCAGGAGAAAAGAGAGAAAGGCTGTGGGGACATCTGGAGCTAAATACTGTCCCAAGAAATGTCTTTCTTTGAGATTCTAGCTCAGATTTGCACATGAGCAGAATGTCCCCCAGGTCCCAAAGGCACAGAACACTCATTGTCAGAGTTAGCTGGACTTTATCAAGCCTAGAGCTTCAACTGGAGAGCTTTGAAAATTTGAACAAGACAAAGAGTATTTTACAGCCCGTCTTTTAGAAATGCTGTGCTGTAATTTTCACCAGACAAGAAAGGCACCCAGCAGTTACTTTCCCAAAATGTTGGAGGGCAAATGGACAGTTTCCCTTGATTTGGCCAGGAAATGCTGCCTGACAAGACACCATAATTCTTGTGCCCACGCAGAGGAGATGAGGAGAGGTCTGGAGAGGACTGCTTCTTCAGGAGGGCTCCCCTAAGATAAGAAAAGAATTTTCCTGCTAGAGATTCCTGGCACCAGGGACATTAATAGGTCACAAGAGTTTAGGACCCAAACACACAAGTGATTCCAACTGATCCTAGCTCCTAAAGATCTTAGCATTGGAAGAATGATTGGCAGGATACCCAGGACTAAGCATTCATTGTGAACACTTGAGTACGAGATACCAAGAGAGACCCAGAGACAAATCTCCTGGGCCCAAGAGATAGATGGTGACCATAAACTAATTTAAGTCCCTTGACTGTCACTGAAACTTGTCATTTCCATATTCCTTCCTATGGCATGTTCTTCCCCTCCTTATTTACATTCCTGAACATTTTCACTTGGAGCACATGAAAAGAAATTACAATGGAATGGTGAACACAAGGGTGTCAGTTTCTGTGTCAGGATGCAGCATTGAAAGACAGAACAATTGTGGAAGGAGAAGGAGAGAAGCATGGAGTTGAAGAGATTGGGAGCTAGAGCTTAAATTCAGGACAGACTCCCTCCCATGCCCTCAATGCAGGTTTGGGCATACCTGTTTTGACATGAGTAGGAACTAGATGGCTAGCAGACAGAAGTGCTCAGGTTCTGGGCCCAGTCTTCTGAACAGCACACTCCAGGGCAAAGTGAGGAAGTTTTGCAGCTGCAGATGAAGGTGAAGGTCATTCTTCTCTCCCTCCACTGCTCTTTCCTGGCTGACTCTCCTAATGATGTGCAGCCATGCTCCTTAATCCAGTACTTTCCAAGTTTAGGCAGTGAGCCATCGCTGGCGAAAACTGGAAACTTACCTGATTAGAGGGTATCAGTTGTAGTATACTGTGGAAGCCCTGCCTTTTTTTCCTTTCATCAATTCTAAAGAAGGTGAAATGGTTCCTGGAGGCTTTCACTTTCTTTATTTTTGTAATTTTGAGAACATATATAACTATACATAATTAAGTACACTTTGACCACCTTCCATGTCTACGTCCCTTCCTGAGCCATCTCCTCTTCAATCCCTTCCAAGTACTAATATTTAAAATTTGTGTTTATCTCTCTTTGATATTCTTTATAGTTTTATTACATTTGTTGTCCTAAACAATATTTTAGTTTTTTCTTATTTATGAGCTTGAAATAAATGAAATCATTTTATATTTATATATTTTTCTGTGATTTCTCATTTTTGTTAATTTTTGTGTGTCCCTGAGATTTATCCATGTTGTTTTATGTAATTACAATTCATTCATTTTCATTGTCATATACATTTCATTGAAGGAATATACTATTTTCTGTTGATGATTATTTGATTTGTATCTAGTTTTCTGCAATTACAAAAAGAGCTGCTATGAACATTCTCTTATATCTCCTTGTACACAAATGCAACAGCTTTTCAAAGTGCTTATTTACCTAGGAGCTGAGTTGCTAAGTCATAGCATAGAGTGCATGCGTTCTTCACATTTTCTAGATTCTGCTAAGTGGGTTTCCAAATTGATTGTAGCAATTAACACTCCACTAGGGAACATGCACACTTCTCAGATGTTCTACATCTTTCCCAAGAGTTAATATCATCAGACTTAAAAATCTTTGCTGATCTAGGGGGGAGGAGGCAAGATGGCGGAAGAGTAAGAGGCAGAGATAGTGTCTGATCCCAGAAGTTCACCTAGATAGTTATCAAACCACTCTAAACAACTACAAAATTAGCAGAAAATAGAAGAGAAGACGAACAGCACCTCTAGGAACA
>CM052900.1:70102115-70120360 GCA_028534135.1 Potos flavus | reverse complement strand
TAGAAGTCCTAGCGACAGCAATCAGACAACAAAAAGAAATAAAAGGTATTCAAATTGGCAAAGAAGAAGTCAAACTCTCTCTTTGCAGATGACATGATACTTTATATGGAAAACCCAAAAGACTCCACCCCCAAACTACTGGAACTCATACAGCAATTCAGTAATATGGCAGGATACAAAATCAAGGCACAGAAATCAGTTGTTTTCCTATACACTAACAATGAAAATATGGAAAGGGAAATTAGAGAATCCATTCCATTTACAATAGCACCAAGAACTTTAAGATACCTGGGAATAAATCTACCCAAAGAAGTAAAGGATCTGTACTCGAGGAACTACAGAGCCCTCATGAAAGAAATTGAAGAAGACACAAAAAGGTGGAAAAGCATTCCATGCTCATGGATTGGAAAAATAAACATCGTTTAAATGTCTATACTGCCCAGAGCAACCTATACTTTCAATGCCATCCTGATCAAAATTCCACCGGCATTTTTCAACGGCCTGGAACAAACAATCCTAAAATTTGTTTGGAACCAGAAAAGACCCCGAATTGCTCAGGAAATGTTAAAAAAGGAAAACAAAGCTGGGGGCATCACATTGTCTGATTTCAAGCTTTACTACAAAGCTGTGATCACCAAGACAGCATGGTATTGGCACAAAAACAGACACATGGACCAGTGGAACAGATTAGAGAGCCCAGATATGTTTTCATGGATTTTAAGGTATTTATTCCAGGCCTCCTCCTGTTTCTTCCTTTCTGTCAGTTCTACTAGATCACTAATTCGTTCTTCTGTTTCATTTACCCTAGCTGTTAGAGTATCTAGCTTGGAATGCATCTCATTCATAGCATTTTTGATTTCAGTCTGATTAACTCTCATTTCTGCCCTTAGAAAATCTATGTTGCTGTTAATGGTTTTCTCTAGCCTAGCTGTTTTCTTCATAAGTGTTACCCTTGAAATCTATTTCTGACATCTTCCTTATATCGATATCCATTAGGTCTTCAGGAGAGGCCATTTTCTCTCTTTTCTTTGTTAGGACGTCCTCCTCCTAGTCATTCTGTTGAGAGGTTGTTGAGGGAATGTACAGAGTTGAAAATATCAACTACAATCCAGGCAAGGTGTACCCTGGGAAAGTTAGGGGTGATTGGAAGCAACTACCAAGAAAACCCAGCCAAAATGAAACCCAAGAATAAGATTTATAAAGTTAGGGAAAAAAGTGGGGGCTATAATCTCTTAATATGGATGGGGTAGGGTGTTTCAGTTCTCCCCAGGTGTATTTTGTTCTCTTTGTTAGAGAACACTACTTCCCAGAGTTATAGGGAAATTAAAACTGGTATACGCATAAAGGTCGTATTGAATAGGGAGAAAAGGAAAAACGACTACATTGAAGTTTATATCTATCTATTTGTCTATCTATATATATATAAGAAAAAGAGAAAAAAGTATATGTGTGAAAGAGTAGGAGTTAAAAAGCTATTATGGAATATGCTGTATTAAGCATCTATTTGAAATGCTAAGTAGGTAAAAAGAAAAAAACAGAGAAGAAACACGAGGAAGAATAAAAAAGCTGTGTCTAAGAAATACACGGGCTGTTAGGCAACACCAGGAGTTCAGTATACTATTTTGCCCTGGTGTTGGGGTTTTACAGTTATATGAGGACCCTCAGGTTGTGATCCTCTTGTTCTTCCAGCTTGTTTTCTGGGGGAGGATCTGCTGCATTGTTTTTCAGTCAATCCTGCTTGGGCGGAGTTGCCCTGCCCCCATCAAAGAGCTGGGCTCCGTGGAAACCAGTTTTTTGGGCTGTTATTCTCTTGTGGCTTTTGTTTTTTGGCAGTTTTTAGTGCCTTTTTGGAGGGTCAGGGGAAAGAAAAATGTGCACCCAGACTTCCACCCCAGAGGAAAGAAGCCACAATCTGCTCCTCTCTAAACCATCCAGAACAGTCTCTCCCTCTGTAAGCACCACTGAAAGCCACAACCTCCCACAGGCAGTGCGTGCCCCCAGCAATCCTCTCAGCATTCGACTCAGGCCCCTGATTGTTTCTGTCCCCTGTGCCTCCAAAACTTTCAGTGATCCTGGTCTGAGTGGGTGCAGGCCGTGGCGGTGGTGGCAGCCAGCCCCTCAGGTCCACAGGTACAGGTCCACACAAGTGGCTACCCTGGTCCCGGTGTTTATCCCTTAAGCTCCTGGATTCTGTCTG
This sequence comes from Potos flavus, assembly GCA_028534135.1. Classification (NCBI taxonomy): domain Eukaryota; kingdom Metazoa; phylum Chordata; class Mammalia; order Carnivora; family Procyonidae; genus Potos; species Potos flavus. The sequence continues at coordinate 70,118,163 of CM052900.1, read as the reverse complement.
AGTGCTGTTTTCGGGTGGTTCCTGTCCCACCACCGCCACTCTGCAAGCTATCACTGGTCCCCAGGTGCAGGACGCTTTTCACGGGGGTATTTTTTACTTTCCAGTGGGTAGCTTCTTGTGGCCCCTTCCTCTTTCTGTTTATCCTCTGATATCTGTCCATATAACCACAACTTTGTCCTTTGTACCTCTGGACTGAAGATCCTCTGCCCTTGTAGAGATCCACATGTATAATCTTACATCACAGGTTGATTTCATGGGTGTTCAGACTGGCTTGGTAGATATCTAGCTAACTTCAGGGGACCGGTTGAATGGAGTCCTCTGCCCATTTCTTGACTGGATTATTTGTTCATTAGATGTTGAGTTTGATAAGCTCTTTATAGATTTTGGATACTAACTCTATCTGATATCATTTGCAAATATCTTCTTCCATTCTGTCAGTTCTCTTTTGGTTTTGTTGACTGTTTCTTTTGCTGTCCAATAGCTTTTTATCTTGATGAAGTCCTGATAGTTCATTTTTGCTATGTTTCTCTCGCCTTTGGAAAGATATGTCTAACAAGAAGTTGCTGTGGCCAAGGACAAAAAAGTTGTTGACTGCACTCTACTCTAGGATTTTTATATACTCCTGTCTCACAGGTCTTTCATCAAAGTTGAGTTTATTTTTGTGTATGGTGTAAGAAGTGGTCGTTTCATTCTTCTGCATTTGGCTGTCCAATTTTTCCAACACCATTTGTTGAAGAGACTGTTTTTTGTCTATTGGATATTCTTTCTGGCCTTGTTGAAAATTAGTTGACCCTAGAGTCCATTTCTGGGTTCTCTCCTCAGTTCCACTGATCTATGTGTCTGTTTTTGTGCTAGTGTCATACTGTCTTGATGATGACAGCTTTGTAATACAGCTTAAAGTCTGGAATTGTGAAGCGATCAGCTTTGCTTTGCTTTTTCAACATTCCTTTGGCTATTTTGGGGTCTTTTTGGTTCCATACAAACTTTAGGATTGTTTGTTCCAGCTCTATGAAAAATGCTGATGGTCTTTTGATAGGGACTGCATTGAATACGTGGTTGCTTTGGGTAGCATAGACATTTTAACTATATTTATTCTCGCAATCCATGAGTATGGAATGTTTTTACATTTCCTTGTGTCTCCCTCAGTTTCTTTCATGAGTGTTCGATAGCTTTCAGAGTACAGATCCTTTACCCCTTTGGTTAGGTTTATTCCTAGGTATCTTATGGTTTTTGGTGCAATTGTAAATGGGATTGATTCCTTGGTTTCTCTTTCTTCTACCTCATTTTTAGTGTATAGAAATGCAACTGACTACTGTGCATTGACTTTATATCCTGTTACTTTGCTGAATTCCTATCAGTTTTAGCAACTTTTGGGTGGAGTCTTTTGGGTTTTCCACATAGAGTATCATGGTGTCTGCAAAGGGTGAGAGTTTGACTTCTTCTTTGCCTATTTGGATGATTTTTTCTTTTTGTTGTCTGATTGCTGTTGCTAGGACTTCTAGTACTATGTTGAATAAAAGTGGTGGGAATAGACATCCCTATCATGTTCCTGACCTTAGGGGAAAAGCTCTCAGTGTTTCCCCATTGAGGATGATATTTGCTGTGGGTTTTTCCTATATGGCTTTTATGATATTGAGGTATGTCCCTTCTATCCCTACACTGTGGAGAGTTTTAATAAAAACAATGCTGTACTTTGTCAAATGCTGTTTCTGCATCTATTGAGAGGATCATATGGTTCTTGTCTTTTCTTTTATTAATGTAGTGTATCACATTGATTGATTTGTGGATGTTGAACCATCTCTGCGTCCAAGAATAAGTCCCACTTGGCTGTGGTGAATAATCCTTTTGAAGTGCTGTTGGATTCTATTAGCTAGTATCTTGGTGAGGTTTTTTTGTATCCATGTTCTTCAAGGATATTTGTCTGTAATTCTCTTTTTTGGTGTGGTCTTTGGTTTTGGGGTCAAGGTAATGCTGGCCTCACTGAATGGGTTTGGAAGTTTTCCTTCCATTTCTAGTTTTTGAAACAGCTTCAGAAGAAGAGGTATTAATTCTACATATTAATTCTTCTTTAAATGTTTGGAAGAATTCCACTGGGAAGCCATCTGGCCCTTGAATCTTGTTTGTTGGGAGATTTGAGGTTACTGATTCAATTTTGTTGCTGGTTATGGGTCTATTCAGGTGTTCTATTTCTTCCTGCTTCAGTTTTAGTAGTTTATATATTTCTAGGAATGCATCCATTTCTTCCAGATTGCCTAATTTGTTGGCATATAATTGTCATAATATGTTCTTATAATTGTTTGTATTTTTTCAGTGTTGGTTGTGACCTCTCCTCTTTCACTCATGATTTTGATTTGGGTCATTTCTCTCTTTTCTTTTTTTTTTTGATAAGTCTGGCTAAGGGTTTATTGATCTTATTAATTCTTTCAAGGAATCAACTCCTAGATTCATTGATCTGTTCTCCTGTTTTGTTTTGTTTTTTAATTTCTATATCATTGATTTCTACTCTAATCTTCATTATTTCTCTCCCTCTGCTGGGTTTAAGCTTTATTTGCTTTTCTTTTTCCAGCTCCTTTAGGTGTAAATTTAGGTTGTGTAGTTGAGATTTTCCTTGGTTCTTGAGGAAGGCCTGTGTTTCTATATGCTTCCCTCTTAGGACTGCATTCGCTGCATCCCAAAGGTTCTGAACTGTTGTGTTTCCATTTCATTTGCTTCTATGTATTTTTTTTTTCTAATTTTGCTTTAATTGTTTAAATGTTCTTTAACTTCCATGTATTTGTGGTCCTTCCAAATGTTTTCTTGTGGTTGACTTAAGTTTTATGGCATTGCGGTCTGAAAATGTTCATGGTATAATCTTAATCTTTTTGTCCCAGCTGAGTCCTGATTTGTGACCCAGGATGTGATCCATCTTGGATAATGGTCCATGTACACTTGAGAAGAATGTGTGTTCTGCTGGTTTAAGATGAAATGCTTTGAATATATCTGTTAAGTCTCTCTGGTCCATTGTGTCACTCAAAGCTGTGGTGTCCTTGTGGATCTTTTGCTTAGATCATCTGTCCATTGCTGTGAGTAGGGAGTTAAAGTCCCCTACTATTATTGTATTATTATCAATGAATTTCTTTAATTTTGTTAACAATTGGTTTACATATTTGGTTGCTGCCAAGGGGAGGGACATAAATATTTACAATTATTAGATCTTCTTACTTACTTCTTACTGGTTAGACACTTTTAGTAAGAGATAGCGTCCTTCTTCATCTCTTATTACAGTCTTTGACTTAAAATTTAGTTTATCTGATATAAAGATGGCTACTCCAGCTTTCTTTTGTTGACTATTGGCATGATAAATGGTTCTCCACCCCCTCACTTTCAATTTAGAGGTGTCTTTATGTCTAAAATGAGTCTCCAAGAGACAGCATATTGATCGGTCTTGGTCTTGTTTTTTTATTCCATTCCTATACCTTATGTGTTTCGACTGGAGCATTTAGTCCATTTACATTCAGAATAATTCTTGAAAGATATGAAGTTAGTGCTATTGTATTGCTGTTAAGTCACTGTTCCTATAGAGTGTCTTTGTTCCTTTCTGCTGTATGTTACTTTTGGGCTCTCTTTCCTCTGAAAGGATCCCCTTTAATATTTCTTGCAGGACTGGTTTAGTGTTCACAAATTTGTTTAGTTTTTGCTTGTCCTGGAAACTCTTTATCTCTCATTCTGTTCTAATGATAGTCTTGCTGGTTAAAGTATTCTTGGCTGCATATTTTTCTTGTTTAGCACATTGAATATATCATGCCACTCTTTTCTGGTCCACCAGGTCTGTGTAGACAGGTCTGCTGCCAGCCTTGTGTTTCTACGCTTGTAGGTTAAGGACCTTCGTCCCAAGCTGCTTTCAGGATTTCCCTTTATCTTTGAAATTTGCAAACGTCACTATTATATGTTGAGGTACTGACCTATTTTTATTGATTTTGAGGGGGGTTCTCTTTGCCTCCCAGTCTTGAATGCTTGTTTCCTTCCAGATTAGGGAAGTTCTCAGCTATAATTTGTTTAAATAAGCCTTCTCCTCTCCCATTCTGTGTCTTCCTGGACCACTATTTTCTGGATATTATTTCACTTCATGGAGTCACTGAGTTCTCCAAGTCTTCCCTTGTGATCCAGTAGCTTTCTTTCCTTCTTCTTTTCTGCTTCCTTATTTTCCATCATTTATCATCTATATCACTGACTCACTTTTCTGCTTCATTCATCCTTATTTTTACAGCCTCTATTTGGGACCGGATCTCTGTAATAGCTTTTTCAATTTTGACCTGACTAGATTTTAGTTATTTTACTTCTACAGAAAGTGGTTCTCTAGTGTCTTCTATGGTTTTTTCAAGCCCAACTAGTACTTTTTAAATTGTTTTAAATTCTATTTCAGACATCTTACTTATATCCATATTGATTAAATCCCTGGCAGTGAGTACTACCTCCTGTTTTTTCTCTATCTCCTCATTTTTTTCCAGAAAAAAATTGAAGAAAGAAAGAGAAAAATCAACAGTGACAACAATGACAACAGCAAAAAGCAAGCAAACAAACAAACAAAAAAAACCCAGATAAAAGCCCAAACCAAAACAAAAAAAGAAGAAAACAAACAAACACAAAACAAAACAAAAGCCAGATCCTGGGTCTATCTTGGTCTGCTTGTTAAAAGAAGATATATCCCCAAATAAGAAAGAAATAAAAATTTATATATACAAAAATAAAATAAAATAAACTTAAGGGAAACAAAAAATAAAAATATGTGTATAACATATATGTATAAATAAAATTTAAAAAAGAATTGAAAAAATAGGACAATACTTGAAAAATAATACTGAAAGACTATAGAAAAAAAACAACAACCCAACAATGAACGCTATATACTGTTTTCCCCAAGAGCTGAATCTTTGTAGCCCTCTCTAATCAATAAACTCAGTGCAAGTCGTTTGTTTGGGCTGGTCTTCTCAGGGAGGGCCCTGTTAAATTGATTCTCAGGTGCACTTGCCCTAAAGGAAATGAGCCTCCAGTGCACAGGGAAGCAGGACTCAGTGTAAGTGGCTTCAGATTCTACTATGTGGCACTATTTTGCTCCCTGAAGGCTTTCAGCACCGATGGCAAGATGAGTATGGTTGTGGCCCACTCTCCAGCCCTGGGGCTGAAAGTCTGTGCTCCCCACTCTTCAGTGAGCCCTCACAGAAAAGCAATCACACTTGTCTCTGGTTTCCATCAGAACTCTCTGTTCACTCTTCCTGTGACTGAGTGTTTTTATCTCAGGCAGGAGACTGAGTTTCAAAACTCCAAATTTTACAGACTCCTGAGGTGTAGACCTGTGATGTTCCTCCTGGGGAAGGGATGGGGGCCTCGGAACACTTCTGCCTTTTGCTGGACACCTGCCAGGAAAGTGGTCACATGACTGTGCAGCAGTTTGCAGTTTATGGCAACACAGTAGAAAGCTGGCATCTAGGCTCACTGTTTTCAACCAGCTTCCCCACTCTTGTGCCTGGGAACTCTGCCACAATCAGGCACTCCTGTTCTTCTTGTGAGCCCAGGGATCCTGAGACCACACTGTCCCACCTGTGGTGTGCCCAGCTTCACCACTTGAGTGCCTTTAAGCTAAGGACTTACTGCACTGCAGCAGATTTCTAGAAGTTCTGATTTTGTGCTCTACTGCTTATAATACTTTGCAGTAGCCTCCTTAAGCAGACACCCTCCCCTCTGCCATATCCTCAGGTATATCTCCCCGGATTCAAATTTCCACACCTCTTACCTTTCAAAAGGTGGTCACTTTTTTAATTGTAGAGTTGCAGCATTTCTTTTCTCAGATCTCTGATTGATTTTGCAGGTGTCCAGGATGTTTCAATTCTACATAGCTGTATTTGAGGGACCAGACAAATTAAGGGTCCCCTACTTTCTGCCATCTTAACTCCATCCCACTGATCAGAGAGATTTTTATCTTTCACTCTATTAATGTGGTGTATCTCATTTATTGATTTATATGTGTTGAACCATCCTTGTAGCCCAGGAATAAAACCCACTCCATCATGGTACATTACCCTTTCAATATGCTTAAGTTTGATTTGCTGGAGTTTTGTTGAGAATTTTTGCATCTATATATTTCCAGAGATATTAGTCTATAGTTTTCTTTTCATGTCATGTCCTTATCTGGGTTTGGTATCAGGGTGATGTTGGCCTCATAAAATGAGGGAATTTTCCCTCATCTTCTATTATTTTAAATTTATTTTTTAGTTTTTAGTTTTAATTTTTTGAGAGGGGAGGGGGCAGAGGGAGAGGGAGACAGAGAATCTTAAGCAGGCTCCATGCCCAGTGCAGAGCTTCATGTGGGGCTTGACCTCACAACCCCGAGATCATGACCTAAGCCCAAAACAAAAGTCAACACTTAACCGAGTGAGCCACCCAGGCAACCTCCTCTTCTATTTTTAAAAAGGGTTTGAGAAAGATTGATGTTAATTCTTTAAATATTTTTTAGAATTCGCCTGTGACACCATCTGGTCCTAGTCTTTTCTGTATTAGGTGTTTTTTGATTACTGATTCATTGATTTGTTCTTTTTTTTTTTTGTACATATTTATTTCTGCTGTATTCTTTATTATTTCCTTCTTTTTCTGGGTTTGGGTTTTCTTTGTTGTTCTTTTTCTAGCTCCTTTAGGTGTTAGGGGTAGGTTGTTTGGGATTTTTTTTGCTTCTTGAGGTAGGTTTGTATTGCTATGGAATTCCCCCTTAGAGCCACTTTTGCTGCATCCGAAAGATTTTGGACTGTTGTATTTTCATTCTCACTTCCATGTAATTTATTATTTCTTCTTGGTTGACCGATTTATTGTTTAGTAACATGTTGTTTAATTTCCATGTATTAGTGCTCTTCCAGATTTTATCTTATGGCTAATTTCCTTTTTTTTTTTTAAGATTTTATTCATTTACTTGAGAGAGTGATAGACAGCACAAACAGGCAGAGCGGCAGGCAGAGGGAGAGGGAGAAGCAGGCTCCCCGCTGAGCAGGGAGCCCAACTCGGGGCTCGATCCCAGGGCCCTGGGATCATGACCTGAGCCGAAGGCAACCACCTAACTGACTGAGCCACCCAGGCGCCCCTTGTGGCTAATTTCTAATTTCATAGCATTGTGGTCAGAAAAGATGTATGGTATGACTTCAGTTTTTTTTAATTTGTCGAGACTTGTTTTGTGGCCTAATACATAGTATATTCCAGAGAATGTCCCTATATGCACTTGAAAAGAATGTTCATCAGCATTAGCCATCAGGGAGATTCAAATCAAAACCACACTGAGATACCACCTTACACCAGTTAGAATGGCCAAAATCAATAAGACAGTAAACCACAAATGTTGGAGAGGATGTGGAGAAAGGGGAACCCTCTTACACTCTTGGTGGGAATGCAAGTTGGTGCAGCCACTTTGGAAAACAGTGTGGAGATTCCTCAAGAAATTAAAAATAGAGCTACCCTATGACCCTGCCATTTCACTACTGGGATTTACCCCAAAGATGCAGATACAATACAAAGAAGGGCCACATGTACCCCAATGTGCATAGCAGCAGTGGCCACAATTGCCAAAATGTGGAAAGAGCCAAGATTCCCTTCAACAGATGAATGGATAAAGAAGATATGGTCCCTCTGGACAATGGAATATTATGCCTCCATCAGAAAGGATGAATACCAACTTTTGTTTCAACATGGACGGGACTGGAAGAGATTATGCTCAGTGAGATAAGGCAAGCAGAGAGAGTCAATTATCATATGGTTTCACTTATGTGTGGAGCATAAGGAAAAACATGGAGGCCATTGTGAGAAGGAAAGGAAGGGTGAATGGGGGAAAATCGGAGGAGGAGATGAACCAAGAGAGACTGTGGACTCTGAGCAACAAACTGAAGGTTTTGGAGGGAAAAGGGTGGGGAGTTGGGCGAGCCTGGTGGTGGGTATTGAGGAGGGCACGTATTGCATGGAGCACTGGGTGTGGTACATGAACAATGAATCTTGGAACACTGAAAAAATAAAATAAAGTAATTGCAAAAAAAAAAAAAAAGAATGTGTATTCTGCTGTTTTAAGATGGAATGTTCTCAATATGTCTGTTAAATCAATCTGGTCCAGTGTTGCATTGAAAGCCACTGTTTCCTTGTTGATTTTCTGTTTGGATAATCTTTCCATCTAGTTAAGTGGGGTGTTAAAGTCCCCTAATATTATTGTATTAATATCTATTAGTTATTTTATGTTTGTTATTAAACCTTTTTATGTATTTGGTTGCCTGCATGTTGGGTGAATATTTACAAATGTTAGATATTCTTTTTGGCTTTCCCCTTTATTATTGTATAGTGTCCATCTTTGTCTCTTATTACAGGCTTTGTTTTAAAGTCTACTTAATCTGATTCAACTATTGCTTTCTTTTGACATCCATTTGCATGATAAATGTTTTCCCATGCCCTCACTTTCAGTTTGCGGGTATCTTTTGGTCTAAAATGAATCTCTGGTAAGCAGTATATAGATTGGTCTTGTTTTTTTATCCACTCTGTCACTATTTCTTTTGATTGGAGCATTTGGTTCATTTACATTCGAGTAATTATTGTTAGATATATATTTATTCTTCTACATATAGCAGTCCAATTTTCCCAGCACCATTTATTGAAGAGATGGTCCCTTTTCCACTGGTATTTTCCCCTGCTTTGTCAAAGATTATTTGACCATAGAGTTGTGGGTCCATATCTGGGCTCTCTACTCAGTTCCACTGGTCTATGTGTTTGTTTTTGTGCCAGTACCATGCTGTCTTGTTGATCACAGCTTTGTAGTTAAGCTTGAAATCAGGCAACGTGATGCCCCCAGCTTTGTTTTTCTTTCTCAACATTTCCTTAGCAATTCAGGGTCTTTTCTGGTTCCATACAAATTTTAGGATTGTTTGTTCCAACCCTTTGAAAAATGTCGGTGGAATTTTGATCGGGATGGCATTGAAAGTAAAGATTGCTCTGGGCAGTATAGACATTTTAATAATGTTAATTCTTCCGATCCATGTCATACTCATGTTCATACAGGTGGTTCTTTTCCACCTTTTTGTGTCTTCTTCAATTTCTTTCATGAGTGTTCTGTAGTTCCTCAAGTACAGATCCTTTACCTCTTTGGTTAGCTTTATTCCCAGGTATCTTTTGGTTCTTGGTGCTATTGAAAATGGAAATGATTCTCTAATTTCCCTTTCCATATTTTCATTGTTAGTGTATAGGAAAGCAACTGATTTCTGTGCATTGATTTTGTATCCTGCCACATTACTGAGTTGCTGTATGAGTTCCAGTAGTTTGGGGGTGGAGTCTTTCGGGTTTTCCATATAAAGTATCATGTCACCTGCGAAGAGAGACAGTTTGACTTCTTCTTTGCCAATTCGAATACCTTTTATTTCTCTTTGTTGTCCGATTGCTGTCGCTAGGACTTCTAGTACTATGTTGAACAAGAGTGGCGAGAGTGGGCATCCTTGTCGTGTTCCTGATCTCAAAGGGAAGGCTGTCAGCTTTTCCACCTTGAGAATGATATTCACTGTGAGCTTTTCATAGATTTTATGAAGTTGAGGAATGTTCCTTCTATCCCTATACTTTGAAGAGTTTTAATCAGGAACAGATGCTGTATTTTGTCAAATGCTTTTTCTGCATCAGTTGAGAGGACCACGTGGTTCTTCCCTCTTCTCTTATTGATTTGTTCTATCACACTGATTGATTTGTGAACATTGAACCACCCATGCATCCCAGGGATAAATCCCACCTGGTCATGATGAATAATCTTTTGAATGTGCTGTTGGATCCTATTAGCTAGGATCTTGTTGAGAGTCTTGGCATCCATATTCATCAGGGATATTGGCCTGAAATTCTCCTTTTTGAAGGGGTCTTTGCCTGGTTTGGGGATCAGGGTGATGCTGGCTTCATAGAAAGAGTCTGGAAGTTTTCCTTCTGTTTCTATTTTTTGAAAAAGCTTTAGGAGAACAGATATTATTTCTTCTTTGAATGTTTGGTAGAATTCCCCAGGGAATCTGTCAGGTCCTGGACTCTTGCTTTTTGGGAGGTTTTTGATCACTGCTTCAATCTCGTTATTTGATATTGGTCTATTCAGGTTGTCAATTTCTTCCTGATTCAGACTTGGAGGATATTAGGTTTCCAGGAATACATCCATTTCTTCTAGGTTTTTAAACTTATTGGCATATAACTGTTGATAATAATTTCTGATGATTGTTTTTATTTCCTTTGGATTAGTCATGATCTCTCGCTTTCATTCATAATTTTGTTAATTTGTGTCCTCTCTCGTTTCTTTTGGATAATTTTGGCCAGTGGCTTATCAATCTTACTGATTCTTTCAAAAAACCAATTTCTAGATTCATTGAAGCATTCTACTGTTTCTCTAGTTTCTAACTCATTGATCTCTGCTCTAATCTTGATTATTTCCCTTCTTGTGCATGGGGTTGGCTTAATTTGTTGCTGATTTTACAGTTCTTTAAGGTGTAAAGAGAGCTGGTGTATTCGGGATTTTTCAATTTTCTTGAGTGAGGCTTGGATGGCTATGTATTTGCCTCTTAGGACCGCCTTTGCTGTATCCCCATAGGTTTTGTGCTGATGTGTCTTCATTCTCATTGGTTTCCATTAATTGTTTAAGTTCTTCTTTGATTTCCTGGTTGATCCAAACATTCTTGAGCAGGTTGGTCTTTAGCCTCCAAGTGTTTGAATTCCTTCCAAGCTTTTTCTTGTGGTTGAGTTCCAGTTTCAAAGCATTGTGGTCTGAGAATATGCATGGAATCATCTCAATCTTTTGTTACAGGTTGGGTCCTGATTTGTGACCCAGTATGTGGTCTATGCTGGAGAAAGTTCCATGTGTGCTCGAGAAGAATGAGTATTTTGTTGTTTTAAGGTGGAATGTTCTATATATATCTATGAGGTTCACTTGGTCCAATGTGTCATTCAAGCTCTTGTTTCTTTATTGATTTTCTGTTTGAATAATCTGTCTGTTACTGAGAGTGGCGTGTTAAGATCTCCTACAATTAATGTATTCATATCAGTATGACTCTTTATTTTGATTAACAGTTGGCTTAAGTAGTTGGCTGCTCCTATATTGGGGACATATATGTTTACAATTGTTATATCTTCACGGAGGATAGACCCTTTAAGAATGATGTAGTGTCCTTTTGTATCTCTGACTACAGTCTTTAGCTTAAAACCTAATTTATCTGATATGAGAACCGCTACCTCAGATTTCTTTTGAGGCCCATTGGCATGAAAGATGTTTTTCCATCCCTTCACTTACAGTCTGGATGTATCTTTAGGTTCCAAATGTGTCTCTTGTAGACAGCATATGGATGGGTCCTGTCGTTTTAACCAGTCTGCAACTCTGTGCCATTTTATGGGAGCATTTAGGCCATTCACATTGAGAGTGGTTATGGAAAGGTAAGTTTTTATTGATATTGTGTTGCCTGTGAAGTCCTTGTTTCTATAGATTGTAAGTTTCTGTTCTATGTCACTCATGGGTTCTTTCTACTTTTATAGAACATCCTTTAATATTCTTGTAGTGCTGGCTTGGTGGTCACATACTCTTTTAATCCTTGCCGGTCTTGGAAGCTCTTTATCTCTCCATCCATTTTGAATGTGAGCCTTGCTGGATAAAGTATTCTTGGCTGCATGTTCTTCTCATTTAGTGCCCTGAATATATCATGCCAGCCCTTTGTGGCTTGCCAGGTTTCTGTGGACAGGTCTGATGTTTTTCTGATGGGTCTTCCTCTGTACGTAAGGGATCTCTTCCCCCTAGCTGCCCTCAGGACCTCTTGTCTAAAATTATAATTTTCAAATTTTACAATTATGCGTCTATCTGATTTTCTAGACTCATTGATCCTGGTGGGTGTCCTTTATGCCTCTAGGACACAAACACTTGTTCCATTCCCCAGATTGTGGAAATTTTCATCCAGAATTTGTTCAGCTATATCTTCTAGTCTTCTGTCTTTCTCTACCCTCTCAGGGATTCCAATAATTCTGACATTGGAAGGTTTCATGACATCATTTATTTCCCTAAGTCTGATCTCATGGTTCCTAAGCAGTCTGTTCCATCTGTCCTCCTGATCTTTCTTCTCGAACATCTTGTTCTGTAGGTCACTAATTGTATCCTCTGTCTCTGTAACTCTAGCTGTTAGACTATTTAGATTAGATTGGATCTCACTGATAGCGTTTTTAACATCTGCCATACTGGTTTTCATTCTGCCCTTAGAGATTCTATGTTGTCATTAATGTTTTTCTCCACCCTAGCCATTGCCTGGATAATTGTTACCCTGAATTCCCTCTCCGACATACTGTTTATGTCCATGTCCAATAGTTCTGAGGGAGAGGGCGCAGTCTGGGTTTTTCCTCTGTTGGGTGTTCCTCCTCCCAGTCATTTCGATGAGAAGTGGATGAGAGGATGTATAGCTGAATATATCACCCACGATCCAGGCAGTGAAGACCCTGGAAGGTTTTGGAGCAATTGGAATTCACCACCAAAAAGAAAGAATAAACATAAAAAAAGAGAGAGTAGAGGGAGAAAAAAAAAGAGATCCCAGCCAGAATGGGCCCCAAAACTAAGATTTATAAGGTGTAAACAAATACGAACAAACATAAAGACGACAAAATAAATGACAAGAAATAAAAGAACCTTGTCAGAATGAACCCCAAGAATAAGGTTTATATAATACCAGAACCAAAGCAAATACATAGAAACACTGACAGAAGGATAAGATGGGTGGGTGGTTATAACTCCTCGATACGTTGTATTAAGCCTCTAGTTGTAATGGTAAGTAGTTTAAAAATAAATAAATAAATAAATAAAAACAAGAAAAAGGAGAACGAGTGAAAAAAGGAAAGAAAGAAAGAAAGAAAAAAGCTTGTATCTATGAAATATACAGGTTTTAGGGTATTATTGGGAGCTTAATATATTGATTTCCCCTGATGTTGGGTTTTTATATTTTTATGGGGACGCTGTGGTTATTGTCCTCTTGTTTTTTGGCTTGTCTTCTGGGGGAGGGGCCTGCCGCATTGTTTTCCAGTCAATCTTGCTTGGGTTGAGTCACTCTGCCCCCCAATAAAGGGGCTGGGTTCCGTGGAGACTGGTTTTTCAGTCTTCTGCTCTCTGGAGGTTTTTGCTCTTTTGCAGCTCTTTTGCCTTTTCAGAGAGTCCAAGCAAGGAATCTGCCCATACCCAGACCTCTGCGTCACAGAGAAGCCTCAGTCTGCTCCCCTCTGGTCCAGAATGCATTCTCCCATCTGCAGGCTCTGCTCACACTGCAGCCCTCCACGGGCAGTGCGCACCCCCAGCCACCCTCCCAGTGGCCCTGTGAAGTCCTTGCTAGCCTTTGCACCCTAGGGCGACCAAAGCCGCGAGGTCTCAGAAATTCAATTCTGGTGGCTGCCGTTGCCGGGACTGCTCTCCAGGCTACAGGCCCGCGACGGGTGTGCTCAGATTCCTGCCCGAGATCGGGCCAGGTTCTCTCTGGTGGTGCCGGCTGGGAACGTCCAGCCCTTTTGGCAGGCGGTGGACCTGCTGCGGTCCTGGAGTCCACCGGCTAGGGCTCCCACCCTGTTTGTCAGGGGCTTGCGGGAGTGCGCCCAGTCCACTGAGTGCTGCACACAGAGAAAAGCTGCAGGCTCCTGGACCACACCAGGCTCTCTAAGGCGCTTGCAGGAGTGCGCCCCACCTGCGAAATGGTGCAAGGAGTGGAAACCTGCAGGTTCATGAACAACGGGCTGGACCTCCTGCCAGTCTCTCTTTGACGCGGGTGGTGTCCTTCCTGGGAACGTGGGCTTAGGCCCATGCCTGTGACCACCCACTTCCACTAGTTGCTCCTTAACATCTTTTGCTCTTTTTAAGTGTTTTTAACCGGACTCTAAGTTAATGCTGGTCCCCAACCACAGGGCACTTTCCATTGGGTTATTACTGCCCTTGGGTCGCTTCTGGTGGCTCCCTCCCCCTTCTGTTTATCCTCCGATGTAGGTTCGAGTGTTCCCACTCTGCTTTACCTCTCTGCTGCCTTCTGCTCCTGTAGAGATCTAGAAGTGAAAAATCTTACTTCTCAGGATGATTTCATGAGTGTTCAGTGTGTTCTGGTAGATATCCGGCTCACTTTAGGGGAACGGTTGTAACAGGGTCTCCTACTTCTCCGCCATCTTACCATTGATTATCTGTTTTTTGAGTGTTGAGTTTGAGGAGTTCCTTATAGATCTTAGATATCAGACCTTTGTCTGTAGTGTCATTTGCGAATATCTCCCAATCCGTGGGTTGCCTGTTCGTTTTATTGACTATTTCCTTTGCTGTGCAGAAGCTTTTTATCTTGATGAAGTCCCAAAAGTTCATTTTTGCTTTTGTTTCCTTTGCCTTTGGAGACATGTCCTGAAAGAAGCTGCTGTGGCTGATGTTGACGAGGTTACTACCTATGTTCTCCTCTAGGATTTTGATAGATTCCTGCCTCACATTGGGTCTTTTAGCCATTTCGAGTTGATCTTTGTGTATGGTGTAAGAGAATCGTCAAGTTTTATTCTTCTATATATAGGTGTCCAGTTTTCCCAGCACCATTTATTGAAGAGACGGTCCTTTTTTCCACTGGATATTTTTCCCTGCTTTGTCAGATTATTTGACCATACAGTTGTGAGTCCATATCTGGGCTCTCTACTCTGTTCCACTGGTCTATGTGTCTGTTTTTGTGCCAGTAGCATGCTGTCTTGGTGATCACAGCTTTGTAGTAAAGCTTGAAATCAGGCAATGTGATGCCCCCAGCTTTGTTTTTCTTTTTTAACATTTCCTTAGCAATTCAGGGTCTTTTCTGGTTCCATACAAATTTTAGGATTGTTTGTTCCAACGCTTTAAAAAAGCCGGTGGAATTTTGATCGGGATGGCATTGAAAGTGTAGATTGCTCTGGGCAGTATAGACATTTTAACAATGTTTATTCTTCCGATCCATGAGCATGGAATGCTTTTCCACCTTTTTGTGTCTTCTTCCATTTCTTTCATGAGTGTTCTGTGGTTCTTCGAGTACAGATCCTTTACTTCTTTGGGTAGGTTTATTCCCTGGTATCTTATGTTTCCTTGTGCTATAGTAAATGGAATCGATTCTCTAATTTCTCTTTCCATATTTTCATTGTTAGTGTATAGGAGAACAACTGATTTCTGTGCATTGATTTTGTATCCTGCCACATTACTGAATTGCTGTATGAGTTCTAGTAATTTGGGGGTGGAGTCTTTTGGGTTTTCCATATAGAGTATCATGTCATCAGTGAAGAGAGAGATTTGATGTCTTTTTGCCAATTTGAATACCTTTTATTTCTTTTTGCTGTCTGATTGCTGTTGCTAGGACTTCTAGTACTATTTTGAACAAGAGTGGTGAGATTGGGCATCCTTGTCGTGTTCCTGATCTCAAAGGGAAGGCTGTCAGCTTTCCCCCATTGTGAATGATATTCGCTGTGGGTTTTTCATAGATAGATTTTATGAAGTTGAGGAATGCTCCCTCTATCCCTGTACTTTGAAGGGTTGTAATCAGGAACAGATGCTGAATTTTGTCAAATGCTTTTTCTGCATCAACCGAGGGGACCATATGGTTGTTCTCTCTTCTATCTTCTATCACATTAATTGATTTGCATATGTTGAACCACGCTTGCATCCTAGGGACAATCTTGTTAAGAATATTGGCATCCATATTCATCAGGGATATTGGTCTGAAATTCTCCTTTTCTTTTTTTTTTTTTTTTAAAGATTTTATTTATTTATTTGACAGAGAGAGATCACAAGTAGGCAGAGAGGCAGGCAGAGAGAGAGAAGGAAGCAGGCTCCCTGCTGAGCAGAGAGCCCGATGCGGGGCTCGGTCCCAGGACCCTGAGATCATGACCTGAGCTGAAGGCAGAGGCTTTAACCCACTGAGCCACCCAGGCGCCCTGAAATTCTCCTTTTCGATGGGGTCTTTGCCTGGTTTGGGGATCAGGGTGATGCTGGCTTCATAGAAAAAGTCTGGAAGTTTTCCTTCTGTTTCTATTTTTTGAAACAGCTTCAGGA
>CM052900.1:70062767-70101615 GCA_028534135.1 Potos flavus | reverse complement strand
TCCATGTGCGCTCAGGAAGAATGAGTATTCTCTTGTTTTAGAGTGGAATGTTCTGTATATATCTATGAGGTCCATTTGGTCCAGTGTGTCATTCAAAGCTCTTGTTTCTTTATTGATTTTCTGTTTAGATGATCTGTCTGTTACTGAGAGTGGCGTGTTAAGATCTCCTACAAATAATGTATTCATATCGATATGACTCTCTATTTTGATTAACAGTTGACTTAAGTAGTTGGCTGCTCCTATATTGGGGGCATATATGTTTACAATTGTTAGATCTTCGTGGAGGATAGACCCTTTAAGAATGATGTAGTGTCCTTTTGTATCTCTGACTACAGTCTTTAGCTTAAAGTCTAATTTATCTGATATGAGAACCGCTACCCCAGCTTTCTTTTGAGGCTGGTTGGCATGAAAGATTGTTTTCCATCCCTTCACTTTCAGTCTGAATGTATCTTTAGGTTCCAAATGTGTCTCTTGTAGACAGCATATGGATGGGTCCTGTCGTTTTATCCAGTCTGCAACTCTGTGCCATTTTATGGGAGCATTTAGGCCATTCACATTGAGAGTGGTTATGGAAAGGTAAGTTTTTATTGATATTGTGTTGCCTGTGAAGTCCTTGTTTCTATAGATTGTAAGTTTCTGTTCTATGTCACTCATGGGTTTTTTCTACTTTTATAGAACATCCTTTAATATTCTTGTAGTGCTGGCTTGGTGGTTACAGACTCTTTTAATCCTTGCCAGTCTTGGAAGCTCTTTATCTCACCATCCATTTTGAATGTGAGCCTTGCTGGATAAAGTATTCTTGGCTGCATGTTCTTCTCATTTAGTGCCCTGAATATGTCTTGCCAGCCCTTTCTGGCTTGCCAGGTTTCTGTGGACAGGTCTGATGTTATTCTGACGGGTCTTCCTCTGTACGTAAGGGATCTCTTCCCCTAGCTGCCCTCAGGACCTCTTGTCTAAAACTATAATTTGCAAATTTTACAATTATGTGTCTAGCTGTTTTTTTGACTCATTGATCTTGGTGGGTGTCATTTCTGCCTCTAGAACATGAACAATTGCTCCATTCCCCATACTGGGGAAATTTTCATCCAGAATTTGTTCAGCTATATCTTCTAGTCTTCTGTCTTTCTCTACCCCTTCAGGGATTCCAATAATTCTGACATTGGTACGTTTCATGGTATCATTTATTTCAGTAAGTCTGTGCTCATGATTCCTAAGCAGTTTGTTCCAACCCTCCTCCTGACCTTTTCTCTCAACCATTTTATCCTCTAGATTGCTAACTCTATCCTCTGTCTCCGTAACTCTAGCTGTTAGACTATTTAGATTAGATTGGATCTCACTGATAACGTTTATAACCTCTGCCATACTGTTTCTCAGTTCTGTTCTTAGAGATTCTATGTTGTCATTAATGTTTTTCTCCATCCTGGCCATTGCCTGGATAATTGTTACCCTGAATTCCCTTTCTGACATACTGTTTATGTCAATGTCCAATAGTTCTGAGGGAGAGGGCACAGTCTCGGGGGTTTTTCTCTATTGGGTGTTCCTCCTCCCAGTCATTTTGATGAGAGGTGGATGAGAGGATGTATAGCTGAATATATCAACCATGATCCTGGCACGGTGCACCCTGGAAGGTTTTGGAGCAATTGGATTCACCACCAAAAAAAAAAAAAAAAAAAAAAAAAAAAGAATAAAGATAAGAAAAGAGACACAGAGAAAGAGAAAAAAAAGCGATCCCAGCTAGAATGGACTCCAAAATAAGATTTATAAGGTATATAAACAATTCGAACAACCATGAAGACCGACAAAAGTATATGACAAGAAATAAAAGAACCTAGTCAGAATGAACCTCAAGAATAAGGTGTATATAATACCAGAACAAAAGTAGGTACATAGAAACACTGACAGACAGATAAGATGGGAGGGTGGTTATAACTCTTCCATATGGTGTATGTAAGTCTCTAGCTGTAATGTTAAGTAGTTTAAAAAAAAAACCCAAGAAACATGGGAATGAGTGAAAAAAATAGAAAAGAAAGAAAGAAAGAAAAACCGTATCTATGAAATATACAGGTTTTTGGGTATTATTGGGAGCTTAATACATTGATTTTCCCTACTGTTGGGGTTTTATATTTTTATGGGGCCCTGTCGTTATCGTCTTCTTGTTTTTGGGTTGTCTTCTGGGGGAGGGGCCTGTCACATTGTTTTCCAGTCAATCTTGCTTGGGTTGAGTCACTCTGCCCCTCAAATCAAGGGGCTGGGCTCTGTGGAAAACAGTTTTTCAGGCTTCTGCTCTCTGGAGGTTTTCACTCTTTTGCAGTTTTTTCACCTTTTCAGAGAGTCCAAGCAAGGAGTCTGCCCGTACCCAGAACTCCGCGTTGCAGAGAAGCCTCAGTCTGCTCCCCTCTGCAAGCTCCGTTCACACCGCAGCCCATCACAGGTGGTGCGCACCCCCAGCCATGAGGCCCTCAGTAGCCTCTGCACCCTCATGCGACCAAAGCCACGAGGTCTAGGAAACTGGTTTCTGGTGGCTGCTGTCGCCACGACTGCTGTCCGGTCTCCAGGTCCACGCCGGGTGTGCTCAGATTCCTGCCCCAAGAGGCTGTGTTCTCCCGGGTGGCAGCAGCAGCGGCAGTGCCCAGACCCTGCGGCAGGCAGCAGATGTCCCGCGGTCCTAGTGACCACCGGCTAGGGTTCCCACTCGGTCTCTCAGGGGCTTGCGGGAGTGCACCCAGTCCACGGAGCAGTGCACATAGAGAAAAGCTGCAGGCTCCTGAACCACGCCAGGCTCTCTAAAGCGCTTGCAGGGGTGCACCCCACCCTCTAAATGGTGCAAGGGGTGGAAAGCTGCAGGTTCACGAACCGCAGACTGGATCCCCCGCCAGTGTCTCTTTGATGCGGTTGGTGCCCTTCCTGGGAAAGTGGGCTTAGGCCCGTGCCTGTGACCACCCACTTCCTCTGGTTGTTCCTTAAGTTCTTTTGCTCCTTTTAAGTGTTTTTAACTGGGCTCTAAGTTAATGCTGGTCCCCAACCACAGGGCACTTTCCTTTGGGATATCACTGTCCTCGGGTCGCTTCTGGTGGCTCCCTCCCCCTTCTGTTTATCCTCAGATATCAGTTCCCATGTTCCCATTCTGCTTTACCTCTCTGCTGCTGCCTTCTGGTCCTGTAGAGATCCAGAAGTGAAAAATCTTACTTCTCAGGCTGATCTCATGGTGTTCACGTGTTCTGGTATATATCCAGCTCACTTTAGGGGACCGGTTGTAACAGCATCTCCTACTTCTCCACCATCTTGCCCTCCTCCCCCCATCACTACTACTTTTAAAAGAAAGTAGCACATAGCTGATAATAATAATAAAAAAGTAGCATAGTTTTGAATTTTCTTGGGAAGAGATATCCAGAGATTTTAAGTTTATCTGATTAACTGGTATGTAGTAGTTATACTGGTGGCATATGTGCTTTGTATTTGTCATCTATGCTCTAGAGTTTAGAATTCAGTCACAGATAATTAGTAGTTGTCTTTAAAAAGATCGTTTTGTCACAATTTTCCAGAGACTAATATGTAGATTATTTTAGATGGTGGACTTAGAAGATCTCTCTGTAACTCTCACTGTAGTTTCTCAGTAACATACTCTTCCTGCCAGTTTCATTAATGACATCTTTGTTTCTTTTTTTTTTTTTTTTTTTAGAATCTGGGTCTTACTCTTTGAGAAAACTGGAAGACCACATCAATTTACCTTCCAATTCTACTGAAAGAAGACCAAGGGAAAAGGATAAAGTGGAAGGAATTCCAACAGAAACTCACTTGATAAGTATTCTCTGACATCAGTATGCATTGAGATTCATGTAAGATGACAACTGGCTTCAAGGATATCATTAAAGTGTATTTACCATAATGAATTATTTTTTGTTCTTCTGAGAAATAATTACTTTCTTATTGGAAGTAATTGATTATGTGCACTTTGCAAGCTAACTGGGGTAAATCTAAATTGAAATGAAGTGATTATGTCCTGCTTATGTATCCTATTTCACTTCAATTGTCCAGCTCCTGATAGAAACTATACCTACACTTCTAAACCACTTATAGGAACAAAATAATACATGCAAAATAATCCAAGTGCTGAGGAATTAAAGAGCTATCTTCATATGATAGCTCTTCTCTACCGAGTGTGGAATAGTTTTCATCTTACTTCAGAGAAGTTAGGGGTCATCTCCCTTTTACATTCAACTTCTATAATCTAGAAGTGAGTCCTAATTGTGCTTTTGTTCCAGGAAAATTCTACCACAGCAGAAAAATTTTAGTTTTCAATAATATAATTTTCTTTTTATTTCAGTGGTTCCTAACTTTTTTAAAATTCAGACTTATTTTGAGATTTTTTTAATCAGTTATGGACTGCTTCCTTAGAAAAATGCACATACATACACAAAATTTTGTCTAGTAGGGTTTGATAATTGCTGTAGACTCAGAGCTGCTGTGTAATTCCTATTCTCCTCCTTTCCCAATGGGAGTGAGTTTTTATTGCAATTATGCATATTGGATGTGTTAATGGGGAAGATAGCTTTTTAGGTCATAAGTTCGTAGGTCGCTGGGCCTTCAGAATCTACATTTGGACATGATGATGAAGATATCTCCCAGATTTCTTAGACTTCAAGCTGGATGAAGTAATAGCGTGAGTCCTCAGGGTTGATCTCCTATGGGGAAAGACTGAGGGTATTCTCTGTATTAGAAAGGTAGATGTGAGGGCACATATTGCATGGAGCACTGGGTGTTGTACATAAACAATGAATCTTGGAACACTGCACCAAAAAAAAAAAAAAAAAAGATGTATTTTATAGTAACTAACATAGCACAATAAAAAAAAAAAAAACAAGGAAAAAAAAAAGAAGGGTAGATGTGGATATTGGATAGCCAAAGGTAGACTGTGATAGACTGCTGTTTGCTTACCCATATCCACTCATCTCTTTTCTGTTACTTTGTGTTTCTGTTAGATATTCCAGTTTTTCCTCCCTATGATGCTCATCACAATGGGAAGTTATGGATCACCATATATTTAATAAGCCAAGAGTGGCCATGTGATGTGCTTTAGCCATTCAAATGAAGACGGAATTAATGTGTGCTATTTCTAGACAGATTCTTTTGTAGCTGGCACTGGGATTGCTTCCTTTATTCTTTCTATAAGATTGAACATACATCAGATGGTGATGCTCCACTGGCCTCCATTCTGGAGGGAAGATGACATGGAGCAGAGTAGCAGCTGGACCTGGATGAACAAGTGACCATTATTGAAAGCCACTAGGATTTTGGGTCATTCGTGGCTGCAGCAAAACTTAGTTTGTTATGACTAATACATT
The DNA here is from genome assembly GCA_028534135.1 of Potos flavus. NCBI lineage: Eukaryota > Metazoa > Chordata > Mammalia > Carnivora > Procyonidae > Potos > Potos flavus. The sequence goes on along the minus strand of CM052900.1, from coordinate 70,096,273 downwards.
CTTCCTCTTTGACATCAAAGTCACTATATTTTCAATTTTCTCACTATGTTCTCTACTCTGTACTCAGAGTACAGAGCAGAGATCAGATCTGCTGATCTCTATTGACTGTATCCACCAGGCTTCCTTTTTTTTTTCTGGCTCTGGTTGGGTTCAACTGATGGGAGGCACCAGTAGAAAATTGGAGAGGGGAGGAAAGAAGGCGCGAGTATTTATCCCCTGGTTTCTTCTTTGCCAGGCTGTAGGTTGGAGATGTCTGTGTTCCTCTACCTAAGACCTCAGTGATCTGGTAACCACTCCTTCCTCCAATCCAGAGGTAGTGGCCTCCTGCTGTTGTCTGGTCAGATCATATTATTTCCTTTATTAAGTTCTTCTTAGTTCTCCCCAAACCTTGACTGGTACAATTGATATCGTTGCAGGGTGGATGAAATAAGTGAGAAAGAGAAGATTAAGCTACCATCACTCCCAGGAAAGACATTCAGAACATAACCCCTTCTGGGGTGCCTGGGTGGCTCTGTCGGTTAAGTGTCCGCCTTCAGCTCAGGTCATGATCCCAGGGTTCTGGAATTGAGTCCCACATCAGGCTCCCTGCTCAGCAGGGAGTTTCCTTCTCCCTTCTTCCTTTGCTGCTCTCTCTCTCTTTTTCAAATAAGTAAATAAAATCTTAAAAAAAAAAAGAGACAAGAACCTCTTTCAATGGGAAGGCAGGGGGATCAGTAGCATTATCTTTGTGTATTAAGGACAACATAGTATATTATACCTGATGAGGATATTTGATACAGCAATGAAATATTTGCAAACCAATATTTGGCCTGAATTTGCAATCATTCTCATGGTCTACTGAGTTCTGAAAAAGGGTCATTATCCTAAATTCTCAAGAAAGGAAACTGCCAATTTGGGAACTTAATGACACACAAAAAGTCCACTTAGAATACCAGCATACAGGCAGTGTTTATAGCTGTGGTAAGCAGAATTTCTGAAATGCTACCCCCCCAGATGTCTCACCCTGCTCCCCAGAACCTGTGATGTGATGACATATCACTCTCTTGATTGCTTTATGTTATATGACACAGTTGACCTTAAGGAGATTAACTGGATTATCTATGTGGGTCCAGTATACTTGGAGTAACCCTTAAAAGCAGAGAGCTTTCTTTGGCTGGTGGCAGAAGAAGGATTTGATGCACTGTTGCTGTCACTGCCTGGGGAATGTTTGTCATCTCACTGTGTATAATAAACTGACCTGGTGACTAACAAATCAACACAAACAAATTTAGGGCAAATGCAGGAAGTTGGAGGCTGTCTTTTTGGCTTAAGGTAGCATGAAGGAAATGATGGCTGCTGTCCTTTCGGACTGTGGAATCTTTATCATAGAATGTGTTACTGGAATGTACTCATACTGCTTGTGGTCCTCAGTCTTCCACTTGGAGCTGTGCTGGTGTGTTGCGCTGTGTGGCATCAACCCTGTGCTGTCACACTCTGTCCAGTATGTCTTTCTCTCAGGCTTTGCACTTTTCATCTAACATGATGGCACCAGTATGTGTCCAAGGCCAGCCCAGAGATCACTGCTTACAGGCCCGGCAGCCTGCTCTGAGCTCCTGAATTAACAGACCTGGGACAAACCTGGATTGGTATTTTCACAAATTACCACATGTGAAGCTTTGTACTGTAAATTTTGAAAGCACCTGGCCTAGAAAGATCTTGAAAAAATGTTCTTAAGCGCACATCTGTGTTACTACAGTCTATGGCACCCTGCTTTTGTTAAAAAGTTGAATTGAGTGAATCAGACTCTTAGAAATTGCAGCTTACCCTGAATCTTTGATTTGGACAGGGGACTCATCTCCCCCACGAACTCTGGTGTCAGTTGCACTCTGAGCTACTTTACTCAGCTGATTAGAGAAAGTTCCTGTTTTAATGTAAAGATACAAACCACCTTGGCATAGAGACAAACTTTGCTCTACATGGGAAGAGCCTAACTCCTTATTTCAGTCAATGTCTCATGCTTGGTCACAACAGAGTGAGGGATCACCATCAATGCTAGCAAGATCCTGTTCTACAGATAGTGGGTGGGCAGGTTAGAATCTGGAACTTAATGTTTCTAACCAATTTGGCTCAATAGAAGTTTAAACTGTTTATGTATGTGGCCTATTTTGGCAATTTGTGCCATATCGAAGGTCTGAAATGCAACTGCTCATTTTGAATTATTTATTCAAATTCTTGTGTGTTGTCTGGTTAACGGCAGGTCTCTTAAAGATGATATAGTTAAAAGACTGCACATACACACAATGAACCTTGGATGGCATGGATCATGCATTTGAGGAATCAAAAAATTACAGTAAAAATAAACAGAAATATATCCATATCGACTATATCAATGAGATTTGAAACAAAGTTATTTGCATACTTGTTGAAAGAACATTTGATCTGTTCCCTGTGAAAAGGAAACTTGGCCAGGTGGCAGTCATGCATTAAGGACAAATTACAAAACAGAAATGAACCGCAGCACTTTGGTTTGATCTACTCAAATCAGTTCACAGTAATAAAACATTTTCTTTACTTTTGAAAAAATGATGAAAGCCATGACATGCCATCTCTAGAATACTACGATTTGGCTAATCTCTCCCAACTCTCTTGACTATTATCAAGAAGAAAGGCTTTTTGTCTTGAAATACACTTTTTCTTACATTAAGCCCTGATAACTCACAAACATCTGTGAAAGAACCAAAGGACTTTACAAAGAAGCTTCCTTGGAGGAAAATTGATGGGGATGTGATAATTTCACAGGGCCTTTCTTTGGAGCTGTCAACTGTACCAGAAATCCCTGAGCCCCTCCACTGTGGAGGGCAGTAGCCTCTGAGGCAGCCTGGTCTGATTAAAATGGCAATTAAGCCACCTCCCCCAGCCAGGCTTTTCTAGTTGAGGAGAAAGGGGTTCGAAGCTGCAGGGAAGTTGATAGAGCCTGGAAACCATTAGTGAACTTCTAGTAAGGCTTGGAAATATATTTATATCATGAATAATTTTATATTCACCATTTTTTTTTCAAAATAATGTGGCTGAGAACCTGTAATTGGACATAGGGAAATCAATTCCTGTGGATATATGGGATTGAGGAAGACGGTATGCAATGAGAAATAGGGAAAGGATGGACCATCCAGTAAGGGCATTTGGGACAACTGCCTACCTGATGGAGAAATAATTGGAGTCCTACCTTTTACCAAACACAAAATTAAATTCTAGAAACATATTTCTAAAATGGAAAGACTAACTTTAAAAGGTGCTAAAAGAAAACCTATAGAAGGATTTTTTCATAACTTGGGGTCATGAAGAATTTACTAAACAAGACACAAATTCTGAACACCATCAAGGAATTGATTGACAGATCTGACCAACAAAAACAAAACATTCAAACTACTACTGATAAGCAAAGTTAAAACAAGAGTCAAAGATCAGAAGAAAATATTTGCTGCACATAGAACAGACTTATAGTCATAATAAAGAATTCACACAAATCAGTAAGAAAAAGGCACTTGACAGAAGAAGGGATAAAGTCCCAGAAAAACAACAACAATGACCCGTAAGTACTGAAAAGATGCTCGATCTCCCTAATAATCAGGGGAACAAACTAAAACATCAGTAAGATACCATATTTTACTTAACCAGATTGGCAAAAGTTAAGAAGATAGAGATCATATCTGGAGCTGATGAGGGACACAAGGAAACACACTCATATCCTGTGGTGCATATTATCGCAGCCATTTTGATGGTATTTTTGCAATAGCCATCAAAAGTTGGCAAGATCTAGAAAAATTAAAAATGCACATTTTGACCAGCAATTCCATTTTTGGAATATAGTTTACATGAATACTTGCATACGGATACAAGATAAATAAAAATTAAATATACCCTGCATTGTTACACAGTGAAAATTGGAATCAACCTGAATGTTCATTAGCAGGGGACTAGTAAACAATTTTTGGTATATACATATATCTTATGAAATATGATGAGATATTACAAACGTAAGTTAGGTGTATAGATACAGACAGAAAATTCTCCAATACATATTCAGTGAAATTCATTTTATCTCAAAAACAGTACCAAAAAAGCTGTAACACAAAAGATCTCACAGATAATATGCACTCAATAAATATTTGTAGAAAAAGTTCTGGAAGGACATGTGGCAAAGGGTGCAGAGCAGTCACCTATAGAGAAGGTATAGGGATTTGGGATTTGGGAAAGAAGCAAAGGTGCACTTACACATCATACTACATACATCTTTCTATTGCTTGCATGTTTATTTCATGATAGTTCTAAAGAAGTTGTGCCTTCTCCAAAGGGAGAAGATTTCTCAGTGATTTCACTTCCATCTATACGGTGAAGATGATTTCTTAGGTATGAAAATATTAGGTTGCCTTTTTGATGGCTTTGTTGTTATTATTATAACACTTAAGTATTTATTATATTTATTGGCATAACAAGTGAATTAATTACACAGGTATAATATTCAGTAAGTTTTCATTTATATGAAGTTAATTAAACACAAGCAAAAGTAACTTGTGAAACAGATTCCAACAACATTTGTCAGTGGTGGGGTGACAGAGGGGCTGTTGACTGGAAAGGGCCTGGGGTTGTCTTCTGGGATGCTGGACATATTTTGCCATTTGACTATTGATGCCACAGTGCACGAATAAGTATAATTTAAAGTAAAAAATGTACAATTAAGATTTGTGCCTAACATAATGTTGCAAATGATTTCTCAGCAAATATATTCCCCACACTATCAGTGGGAAGTGAGCCTCAAAGATGTAAGGACGGGGGTTAAAAATTCTATTTCCTCATATCTCAATATCATAAAAACCATACAGGAAAAACCCACAGCAAATATAATCCTCAGTGGGGAAAAACTGAGGGCTTTTCCCCTAAGGTCAGGAACATGATAAGGATGTCCACTCCTACCGCTTTTGTTTAACATAGTACTAGAAGTCCTAGGAACAGCAGACAACAAAAAGAAATAAAAAGCATCCAAACAGACAAAGAAAAAGTTAAACTCTCACTCTTTGCAGACATCATGATACTTTATGTAGAAAACCCAAAAGACTCCACCCAAAAATTGCTAGAACTGATAAGAATTCAGCGAAGTCACAGGATATAAGATCAATGCACAGAAGTCAGTTGCATTGCTATATACTAACAATGAAGCAGAAGAAAGAGAAATCAAGGAATCAATTCCATTTAAAATTGCACCAAAAACCGTAAGATACCTAGGAATAAACCTAACCAAAGAGGTAAAGGGTCTGTATTCTGAAAACTGCAGAACACTTATGAAAGAAATTGAGGATGACACAAAAAATGGAAAAATATTTCATGCTCATGGATTGCAAGAACAAATACTGTTAAAATGTCTATGCTACCCAAAGCAATCTACACATTCAAAGCAATACCTATCAAAAGACCACCAACATTTTCCATAGAGCTGGAATAAACAATCTTAAAATTTGTGTGGAACAAGAAAAGGCCCTGAAAAGCCAAAAGAATGATGAAAAAGAAAAGCAAAGTTGGAGGCATCACAATTCCACATTTCAAGTTGTATTACAAAGCTATCATCATCAAGACAGTATGGTACTGACACAAAAACAGACACATAAATCAATGGAACAGAATAGAGAACCCAGAAATGGACCCTCGACTCTTTGGTCAACTACTCTTCAACAAAACAGGAAAGAATATGGAAAAAAGGCAATGTCTTCAACAAATAGTGTTGGAAAAATTGGACAGCCGCATGCAGAAGATGAAACTTGGCCACTTTCTTACACCACACACAAAAATAAACTCAAAATTGATGAAAGACCTAAATGTGAGACAGGAATCCATCAAAATCCTAGAGGAAAACACAGGTAACAATTTCTTTGCCCTTGGCCACAGCAACTTCTTGCTAGACATGTCTCCCAAGGCAGGAGAAACAAAAGCAAAAATGAACGATTTAGATCTCATCATGATAAAAAGCTTTTGCAAAGGAAACAGTCAACAAAACTAAAAGGCAACCTATGGAATGGGAGAAGATATTTTCAAATATCTTGTATCCAAAATCTATAAAAAATTTATCAAAATCAGTACCCCCAAAACAAAAAATCCAGTCAAGAAATGGGCAAAAGACATGAACAGACATTTCTCCAAGGAACACCTACAAATGGCCAATAGACATATGAAAAGATACTCAACATCACTCATCATCAGGGAAATATAAATCAAAACCGCAATGAGATTGCACCTCACACTGATCAAAACGGCTAAAATGAAAAACTCAGGAAACAGATGTTGGTAAGGTTGTGGAGAAAGAGGAAACTCTTACACCGTTGGTGGGAATTCAAGCTGGTGCAGCCACTGTGGAAAACAGTATGGAGGTTCTTTAAAGAGTTAAAAATAGGGCTGTACTATGACCCATCAATTGCACTATGAGGTATTCATCCAAAGGATACGAACATAGTGATTCAAAGGGGCACATACACCCCACCGCATAAAATAGCAATGTCCACAATAGCCAACAGATGGAAAGAGCCCAGATCCATCAACAGATGAATGAATAAAGAAGATGTGGTATATATATATAGTGTGGAATATTACTCAGTCATCAAAAAGAATGGAATCTTGCCATGTACAACAACATGGGTGGAGCTAGAGGGTATTATGCTAAGTGAAATAGGTCAGTCAGTGAAAGACAAATACTATATTATTTCACTCATATGTGGAATTTAAGAAACAAAACAGAGGAACATAGGGGAAAAGAACAAAAACTAAAATAAAATGAAAACAGAGAGGGAGGCAAACCATAAGAGATGCTGAACTCTAGGAAACAATCTGAGGGTTCCTGGAGGGAAGGTGGATGGTGGGAAGGGATAATTGGGTGATGGGCCTTCAGGAGGGCACTTAATGTAATGAGCACTGGGTGTTATATGCAACTGATGAATGACTAAATTCTACCTCTGAAACTAATAAAAGAAGAATACTGGCTCCTACTGAATTACAGAAAGGGGATTGCCACCCTTCCTCATCTTCTTAACCCCCTGTGATCTGGATTTTGTTCTCACTATTCCCTGAAACTGTTTTGCTAAGATTGCCAACAACTTCCTGGTTCCTTAATCAAATGGGAACTTGTTAGTTAGTTCCCATGTCACTTGACTTTATTATTATTATTTTTTTTGTCACTTGACTTTAAAGCAGTATCATTGTCTGCCACTCTCTCCTTTTTGAAACATTCTCTTAACTTTGTGAAACTACACACTGGCTTTCCACCTCTCTGCTACGTGTCTGTCTCTGCTGTTACTCTCTTCCTAGTCCTCAGATGTTAGTTGTCTTTAGGATTTTTTTTAGGATTTGTCTTTGACTTTTTTCCTGCATTCTGTGTTCTTCACAGTCTTCCTACATGACCCCACTCACTCTTGTGTTTTAAATCCAAACTACGTGTCATATTTCCAGCCCAAACTGTGCTTTTGAGCTGAAAACCTATACCTGCAGCTGGAACTGGCCATCATCATCATGTGGTGTCATAACCATCTCAAACTCAACATATTCAGAATCAGACTCATTTTCTCCAAACCCAGATCCGTCCTCCCTCCCCTAGTCCCCATCTTTATGATTGGCAACACCTTCTGTCCACTCAGAAAACAGGAAGTTGTCCTCACTTTGTATTTTATACTCAGTGGGAGATGAAGCCCTGCAAATTCCTTGTTACTAATGCCTAATGAACCAAATCTATTCCGTGTCATCTAATCCCAAAGTCGATACCTTAGTTTGGGCCACATTTCTAGGGCTTGGCTTGTGAAATAGTTTTCTAAACAATCTTTCTGCCTCCAGTATTGTTTCACTCTCTCAGTTTCAGAGATAGAGTTTAGTGATTCATCAGTTGCACATAACATCCAGTGTTCATTACATCAAGTGCCCTCCTTAATGTCCATCACCCAATTACCCCATTCACCCTCTTGTTTCTCTTTAATGCATTGCATAGTGTTGTATTGTGCTCCTTTCCCCCCTACACAAGTCAGAAGTGTTTTATTTTTAAAAATGTGAAACAAACACAAAAAAACTCTTTTAATCAGAATTCTCATTAAATTCAATATTAACTCAAGTTCTCAAAAACCCATTGGAGAAGGCTAACAGGTACATCAAAGAAAAGCAGGCAACTGCTGACAAGTCTTTGGTAAAAAAGTAAGTTGCATAGGTATACAAGCTTCCCTAATGATTATCAAGCTCAAATTTTGTTTTTCAAAAATAGGTTTCACTATATACCAAGGAAACCATACAGATACACCCAACAGTGCAAAGATATAACGATGAAGTTTAAGGGTACAGGAGAAGCCAAATATGACAATACACACAAATAATCTATAAAATAAAATAAGCCATTCAATCCTAGGAAAAAATGGGGAAGCTTCACGAATGTAACACACAAGGAACAAGGACTAACAGCAAAGGGAACTATCCTAAATATTTCCCCGTTGACTAACTAAGACCCAAAATGGTGGCCATAACAGGTAGTTTTCATACACAATGTGTATATAAATTAGAGTAATTTTTTTCTACTCAATTACCATTTATTCTTTTTTACTTTTTCCCTAATTTTCACTAGCAACATTTTCCCTTTGGTTTGATCAGTTGAACTCAAAAGGTTTGGAACCTAAAGTGAGTACCAACTCTTAATGGAATAGTACTTGGGAAATGCAACCCTAGAAAAGGCAAATTTTAACTGAAGTGACTTGACAAAGTTAAACATTCGTTCTCATTGGGACAATGTCTTCTGTATTAATCAGTAGGTTAATGGCTTCTCTTGGCTGGATCACATGACCCAACATGATACTGGTATGCTCCATGGTGAGGTACTGCAGAGCTATGTGCACAAACACCCATCCATTTAAGCTTTCAATAAAACAAAGCATCATTTTAAATCATTTCAGTAAAATAAATAAAAAATACTGCATTTCTATTGGCCTGCTTTGCCTCTTGAACTGGCTTGGAGTGTTGTTTATGACAGAAGACACAGCAATTAATTAGTTGCTACTCCACTCCTTGGGCTTCAATACTTTCCAGTCTTCAAGCCTTAGCACCTTTTTTGCTTCAATAATGGTATTCTTCATTAGTACCGTCATTGTCATGGGACCAACATCCCCATGGACTGGAGTGATGTAATCAGCTTTCTTTCTGATTCCTTCAAAATCCACATCTCCTACCAACTTGGCTTTCACCATGATGGGATCTTGAACTCTTTTTATTTTCACATTGGTCAGTGCAGGCCTCTCCTTGATCATATCTGCTGTGATCAATTGGGAATGCCTGCATCAGAGACCACAATGTCTGCAAGAACTGTATAAACATACAGTTCTGTATACTGTATAAACATATCAGTTGCTTTTTGGGAGTGTACTGATGAGATATTATAACAGTGGCATCGCCTCCAGGGTATTCATGTGCCCCATCTATCTGTAGTAGCACTGTAATGGGCATTCCAACATTTTTTGACCTCCCAGCCACAACCACATCCTTCCCTAGGGTTGGAATGCCCGTTCACTTAATTATTTCCCAGACACCCCATGGAATGACTGGTAACACATTTGCTCTACATTAATTACATAAAGCCATCAACATCTTTGGAGAAACACTATTGCAGATCTTTCTCTCATCAGTGTGCTCTGGAAGAGGCAGCTGAACAAGAAGACCATCTACATTATCATCATCATTTTTTTTATTATGTCCAGTTAGCCAACATTATTAGCCAACATCATTAGTTTTTGATGTAGTGTTCAACGATTCACAGCAAGTTCTATGCAAACAAACAGAAGGCCAAAGGTTGAAAATTTGAGGCTGTGGATGACCTTCAAAAGCTTTTCCATGGGGAGATGAAAACAAAATTCTTATTGGGTTGCATTCTGTAGGAAGGGGGAGGTAAGAGATTATATACAATTGCTATCAGCCAGGATTTGATCAAAGGAGCAGCCCCACTACCCATGATTTGGAATAAAAGATTCATTATAAAGAGTGCTTTGTGCAACTGGAGGAGAAGCTGAAAGCCAAGGTCTAAGAGGATGGGAGAAAAGTCACTACTCAGGGTTTGCTCCTGGGAGTATTTGAGAAGTCTGGGTGGCTCTGTCTCTGGGTTTAGTTGTAGGCCAGCAGTCAGCAGAAGTGCTCCATCCATTGAAGCTTCGATCTCCCTGCCCCCTCACTGGACTGTTTTCTAATCATCCTTCGAAATTCCATTCAGACATGGCCTCCCCCCAAAGAAGCCCTTCTGGAACCTCCTGGCACACCGCCTCTGGCTCTGTTGATCATTCCTATGTGATTCCATGACTCCAGTGCTAACCTCTATCACAGCGCCTCTCCTATGGGCATTCCCTGGTAGAGCTACTGGCAGTTAGTAGGTGCCCCCAAATGTTTGTACAATTGACTTGAACTCTGTTTCTCCTGAGATCCTGAACTCCTTAAGCGCAGGGACTGTGCTCCCTCCATAAATATTCGCTGACTCAATACAAAGGACAGACAGATGAATGGGTAAATGAGCAGGACCAGCAATCTGAACACGGCCTGAGGGTTCTGAACTCTGTGTGTCCTGTGTTCATTATCTACTCCTTCTTTTACTTATGTTAAATGACCTCCTTGGTGTTCACAGTTCATCCCTTTGCCCAAGCATTCTGAAACTTGGTGAATGTGTTCACATTTGGCTCCTATTACCCTTTGTAATATTACATATTTTAGTCATTTGTGCTCTGTCATCATTTTTCCAAATTACTCTCATATGAAAGTCCCTCCCAACACTTTAATTGACCTCCTTAGGATATTTCCAGTTTTGATATGCTTTTCTTAATGTGTGGTAACATGAAATGGTATGGCATTAGAGAGGCAAATCTATGATAATATTATGCAAGCTTGAGATTTTGCTACAGATAAATTATGGGGAGGCTTGTCAAAGGAGCAACCTGTATATTAATCATGCTGAATATATATATTTAACTAAGGCAACCTGTAGGGTACAGCCTGCTTAATGCCTCTCTAACCCTGCAGGGATCAAAGGTGTATCCTTAGGCTCCTAAAATAGAAATAACCTCTCTGCTCATCTAAGATTCACTGATGGCTGCTCTCTGCACCCAGAGCGTTCTGATGTTATGCAGGAAACAAAGGCCTCTTCTGTGATCCTGAGGTGCCAGTTTGGCTGTGCAAAGACAAAGGGACATTTTAAATAAAGTCTCCAGACATTTACTTAGCCTCAAAATTACTTCTCCAAATTTGCACATTGTGCAACACTGCAGATCTTCAAATGTATTTCTGTAATTGGCTCCAATATGCCTTATGTTGTAACTTTTCTTTTTGTCATGGGGAGGGAGTAGGGAAGGGATTAGTTGTCTTTTTTTCCCCTTCCAGAGAACTGCCAAAATAATTTTGACTCTCCCAGATGAAGTAAGTTTTAAAATTGTGGTTCTCCTGAGGTTCGCTTGGAAGAAGACATAGCAATTCTGAGAAACCAATGATGGGGGCTGCCAAGATGTTCCATTTCCCTGGCTGTGGCTTCTGTTTCCTTGCATCAAGGTCAGTGTGAGAACAAAACCACGGTCTTCGAAGGTTGGAGAGGCTTGTTCAAACATTTGTCATTGCCCACCTAAAAGCCTCCTGCCTCGCATGGCACTATTGCTTTAATCCCAGAGTTTAGAGTTTGTTGTGGAGGTTGGAGTCTCACTTCCTCTTGCTCTTTCCCAGGCTCAGCCATTCCTACTGGCTGGCTTGCACCTGGGAAAATTGGGGTGCACACTTGGCTCAGGCTATTTTTGAGGTGTGCAGTTTCCAGGAAATTGGAGCTTGCCATCCCATACCACTCTGTATGGTATCTCAAACCCCAAGATGGGGTTTGAGATAGAAAGGGAAGTGTTGGGGCAAAGGGCTGAATAAGAATTATTCAGAGGTTATATAAGAACCATAGAATTTCAGAGCTGTGAGTTCCTTTTAGACAGAATTGCAGAGAGGAAGGAGCAGAATTAACTGAATCAGACTGACCTGGGAGGCCCGGCACAGTTCGACCATCAAGGGCTGACACCTGAACTATCAGCGTCTTCATAGCTTTGGGGAGATTGGTAAAGCAGCAGTTTTTTGAAATGGAATTTTAGTGAGGTACAGAGAAGAGGAGTGAGGTACAACACCGTGTGCCACTTTCCTAAGCATCGCTTTACCAGAACCAGATGGTACAAATATGTAGCTTCTGAGTCTCTCTTTAGTTGTTCGGAAAATGGCGTTTTTGGGGTGGGGGGATGAGATCATATGTTGAATGAAGCCTGACATGTAGCAGGTGGCTATAGTGACTGCATGCATTATTATCACCAATTAATACAGTCCTTTTATTTGAAAGATAAATGCACCAAAGCCCTCAAATTTAGATGATTTGCCCAACAACACAGAGCATTTAATGGCCGAACTCAAGAACAGACCCATTTCTCCTAACATTCAGAGGAGTACTTTTTCCCATTTCACTACTCTGTAATCCAAATCTTTTAGGTAAGCCCTCATGAAAAAGTAAAAAGAAATGATTTGATTAAAAGTTTTTCATGATTATCTTTTTGATATCAAAATTCTTTTAACGAGAAAATGAAAGATTTCATGGGCGAGCTTTCTGCAGGCTGGAGGCAAAGGGCACTTTCCCTGTGAAACCATTTATGAGCATTGCTTTGTGCAAGTCCCTTAAGCCTGGTGCTAGAAACAAAGCATGAAAATTGCTGTCCCCATCCCCAAGTTGTTCATTGCTTTTTGGGGAAGAAATTAGGAATTAAATCATTGATACACAGTTTAATGAACTCTGTGATTGATGTTAGCCCAGAGGAGGGCCACTTAATCAAGGTGAGTGTGTTTGGGGTCGCCGTGAGCCATTGGTCCTGCACTGAGCCTGGAAGTCTGAGAATAGACAGGCAGAGGAGAAGGAGAGGTGTGGAGGTAGAAGAGAGATACCAAGGGATGTGCCAGAAAGAGCCAGAGGCCATGAGGGAGTGAGGTGTGCTGAAGAGTGTGGATGGAACCCTATAAGCGCTGGAGGATTTTCCTTGGTGTGTATGTGTTTGTGACAACAATTTGCATTTTGTTTACTTATTTTTATTTTATTTTATTTTTTTATTGTGTTTTTATTGTGTTATGTTACTCACCATACAATACATCATCAGTATTTTTGATGTAGTGTTCCAAGATTCATTGTTTACTTATAACACCCAATGCTCCATGCAATATGTGCCCTCCTTAATGCCCACCACCAGGCTCACCCATCCCCCTACCCTCCTCCCCTCTAAAACTCTCAGTTTGTTTCTCGGAGTCCACAGTCTCTCATGGTTTTTTAAAGATTTTATTTATTTATTTGAGAGAGGGAGAGAGCGTGAGAGAGAGAGAGAAAGGGTGAGAGGGGAGAGTGGGAGGGAGGGACAGAAGGAGAGGGAGAAGCAAACTCTCCGCTGAGCAGGGAGCCCAACACAGGGCTCTATCCAAGGACCCTGGGAGCATGATTGAGCTGAAGGCAGACACAACCTATGGAGCTGAAGCCAAGCCACTCAGGCGCCCCAACAATTTGCATTTTAGAAAGATTGTTGGCTCCTATTGCGAGGCTAAATGGACAGAGAGCAAGAGTGGAACTGGGGGACCTGAAAGTTATAGGGTCTCCAAAGTAGAATTAACTTAGGAGGGAAGAAGAGAGGAGATACTTGTGGCAGGCTTTGCCTGGACTCCTATGAGAGGTCAGACAGAGGAGGGTTCAGGTGACCCTCAGATTGGTGGCTCAGGCTCCTAGGCCCAGAGCTGACCCTCAGCGAGACACAGAAGTCAGGGTGGCTATATAGCCCCACTTTCAGAAGCAGTTCAGGCTCCAAGGTGGCATTGTCCTGAAATTAATAACTTTCTATTGATGGGATGGTGGAACGTTACTTGTGAGCAAAGGAGTTTGGGGCTGTTCCTTGCTGCCCTATGGGCAGACAATGTTTGACGTGCCCCATGAATACAGAATCTCAGTGGACCCACCCAAAGTGAAGGCACGGTAAGCACATTTTACCTATGACCCATGGCCCCAGAGGCTACACTTGCTGATCAAATCAGAGCTTGCTGAGAACACAGAAAGAAAGCAGTGAGGTGCCAGGAGGCACAAATGACCAAGAAACTCTATCATACCATTGCTTGTGCTCTTCCCTGTATTTGCTGAAAATGATAACATTGAAAGAAGGAGAAAGTCCTTCCTTACTTATCAGTAAGCCAAAGGTAGAGGAATATGCACACATCAAGAAGCACAATTAAAAGCAGTTCAATTTGTTTTGTGTGGTGTTGCCACAGTTTTGGTAAGAATAAAGTACATTTGTACATACAAGTTACAAAATGCAAATTGTGTAATTTCTGTGATTCTACATATGAGTTAAATGCACCTGTATTTGCATTTAAAACTGGCATTCCATAACATAAAGATGAGCAGTAAAATTCATTCTAATAATTAAAAATTGTGATTTTTGTTAACCTAGGACAACTTTAAATAGGAAATAGAAAACACCTTTTCATGTACATATTGGTCATCAGTATATCCTCTTTGGAAAAAATGTCTATTCAGACCTTTGACCATTTTAAAATCAGGTTATTTAAATTTTTGTTGTTGTTGTTGTTGTAGTTGAGTAGTATGAGTACAATTCACTTGGGGGTACTAAATCTTTATCAGATAGTTGATTTGCAAATATTTTTTACCATTCTGTAGGTTTCTTTTTCATTTTGTTGGTGGTTTCCTTCAAAGCTTTTTAGTTTGATGTAGTCCCAACATGTTTATTTTTGCTTTTGTTGCTTGTGCTTTGGTATCATATCCAGAAAAATCGTTACCAAAACCAGTGTCAAGATTTTAACCTATGTTTTCTTCTAGGAGCTTTAAGATATCAAGTCTTACATTTAAGTATTTAACCACCCCCCTTTTTAGGAAGGGATGGAAGAAGGGAGGGAGGGAAAGAGAGGGAGAGAGGGAGAAAGAGAGAGAGGGAGAGAAAGGGCTGAGAGAGAGGGAGAGAGAGAATTTTAGGCAGGTTCCACACCTAGTGCAGAGCCTGATGCGGAGCTTGATCTCACAACCCTAAGATTATGACCTGAGCCGAAATCAAGCCAGGTGCTTAACTGATGGAGACACCCAGGCATTCCAAGTCTTTAACCTATTTTAGGTTAATTTTTGTGTGTGGTGTAATTTCATTCTTTTTCATTTGATATGGATATTCAGTTTCCCCACCATGTTAGAAAGGCTACCCTTTCTCCATGTCTTCTTAGCACCATCGTTAAAGATTAGTTGACCACATATGTGTGGGTTTATTTCTGGGTTCCCTATTCTGTTGCATTGGTCTACATGTTTTTATGCCAGTATCACACTGTTTTGATTACTATAGTTTTGGAAAATAAATGGATAAAGAAAACATGGTATATATGTACATATATATGTATTTTTATATGAGATGGAACATTTTTCAGCCATAAAAAAGGAGGAAATCCTGCCATTTGCAACAACACAGATGAACTTGGAGGACATTAAGCTAAGTGATATAAACCAGACACAGAAAGACAAATATTATTTAATCTCACTTATATGTAGAATCTGAAAAAGTCTAATTCATAGAAGCAGAGAGAAGAATGGTGGTTGTAGTAGCTGGAGCATGAGGGAAATGTGTACCAACTTTCAGTTATAAGATGAATAAGTTTTGAGGAGCTAATGAATAGCATGGTGACTATAGTTAATAATATTGTTGTATGCTTGAAATTTGCTAAGAGAGTTGATCTTATGTGTTCTCACTAAACACAAAAAGATAATTGTGAGGTGGTGATGGATATGTTAATTAGCTTGACTATGGTAATCGTTTCACAATACATATGTATATCAAGTCACCACATTGTACACTTTAAATATATATAATTTTATTTGTCAATTATACTTCAATAAAGCTGGACAAATATAGGAGAATGCTTAAACTACACAAACCACAAAGTTTTATAAATCAACAATGATGTCATACCATAGTGCAATTAAAAAGTGATTTTATGATTGTAAAAAAAATTATTATAAAGAACAAACAGTATATTTGGCAGAAACTTCCTTCCCCTTCCCTTCAGTGATGAGTAGTTTAAACCCCCTCATCAATTTGTCTGTTCCTAACAGATTCAGTTGTGAAACTAGTGCCATAAGTTATCCCATGAAAAAAATGGTTGCATGGGCAAATAATTTGGAAAATTCAGCTAGAAGTTTCCAATCTAGAAATTCAGTAACTCATTTTAAGCATCTGGGTTGAAAGTCACGCTGAATTTAATTAAACCCAGAATTCTCTGAGTTATTTGTCCACAGGACTGTATTCCACTTTGCACTTGTGTTATTATCCTGTTAAACTAGTGCTGAGTACACCTTGAGACAAACTGTAGGCCTGATTTACCTCATGTGCTAGAGCCCAACTGTACATGTTAACCCATTCACTCATTCATTCTATGAATAGTTTGGCACTGGCACTGGGAGTGCTACAGTCAGTGATCCAGGCATATTTTGATAGTATGACCCTTACAGCCTTATGGGCTCTCCAGGCATTAATAAATACTCAAAGTAAATGTACAATCAAAAACTTAGATAAGAACTATGAAGAAAACTGTTCTATAGTAATGTTCAACAAAGGAAATCTATGTGTACAGGAGAGTCAGAGGAAGGTGTTGCAGGGAGAGAGAGCCTTCTGTGGTAAGAGAAGAATGTGTGCAGAGGCTGTGGATGGGAGGGAACCCAGTAGAGGCCATGTGACAGTAGCAGAGAGGACAAGGACAGTGGCACCTGGGATGTGGCTGGAAGGATAGGGAGGGGGCCAGGCCCACTGAATTCTTGTATGCCTGTTAAGAATTTTGCCCTTTAAAAATCATGCAAATGAATTAGTACTGGGATTATGGGGAAGTGAATGAAGCACTTGCTTCAGGCATAAAATTTAAGGGGTATCAAAAACCAAGTAATCAAAATAAATAATGTAATATTTAAAGAAATCAATATTGATGCAAAAAGACTTCCAGGATGGAGACACCTGGGTGGCTCAGTTGGTTAAGCATCTGCCTTTGGCTCAGGTCATGATCCCACGGTCCTGAGATGGAGCCCCGCATTGGACTCCTTGCTTAGCAGCGGGTCCACTTTTCCCTCTTCCTCTGCCTTCCACTCCCCCTGCTTGCGCGCTCTCTCTCTCTGACAAACAAACAAATAAAATCTTTAAAAAAAAAACTTCTAGGATGAACAAACTATGAAAAGTCTAAATAAAGACAGGATCTCACAGTGCGATGCCAATTCATAATGGAGCCTATGGCAAAGAGAAATATGTATACTTTTATGTACATGTTTGTATGTATTTTAAATGGCTAATTTCTGCCAGAACATTATTAAAGTAGAAGTAGATTTTGAAAGTATTATTGATGAGTTAGCTTTCTTTTTTTTTTGAGTTAGCTTTCTTTTAAAAAAATTATTAATTTTATTTTTTTCATTGTGATAAGTGTACTCCTTAATCCACATCATCTATTGCAACCATCACCCCATGATAACCATCAATCTGTTCTCTATAGTTAAGAGTCTGTTTCTTGACTTGTCTCTCTCTTTTTCCCCTTTTGCTTATTTGTTTTGTTTCTTAAATTCCCTATATGAATTAGATTGTATAGTATTTGTCTTTCTCTGACTTATTTCATTTAGCATAATACTCTCTAGCCCTGTCCCAGTTGCTGCAAATGGCAAGATTTCATTCCTTTTTATGGGTGAATAATATTCCACATATATATGCAATGCAAACACACACACACACACACACACACACACCACTCCTTTTTTTATCCATTTATCTATCATTGGACATTTGGGTTGTTTCCACAGTTTGGCTATTGTAAATAATGCTACTATAAACATAGAGGTGCATGTATCCCTTTGAATTAGTATTTTTGTAGTTTTTTGGTAAATACTCGCTAGTGTGATTACTAGTGTCATTCTATTTTTAACTTTTTGAGGAACCTCCTATACTATTTTCCAGAATGGCTGCACCAGTTTGCATTCCTACCAACAGTGTAGGAAGGTTCCTTTTTCTCTATAACCTTGCCAACACTTGTTGTTTCCTCTTTTTTGCTTTTAGTCATTCTGACAGGTGTGAGGTGTTATTATAGTTTTGATTTGCATTTCCCTGACAATGAGTGATGATGAGTTAGCTTTCATTAAAGTTATGAAAGTAAAATTATATTCAATTCTGTTGTGGTATAAATAAAAAGATTAAACTTAAAATATCGTTATGCCTTTTAAATTTTCAATATTTTTTCTCTACTTGTTTTGGAAAAAAGTTATCCATTAAAAAATACAAAAATCTTATATATTGAAGCACACATTTTTTTCCTTTTGTCTTGGACTGTAACGTTGTTTGGCACATCACTGAATAAGGGGCTGATGCATCAGATGTGACTTTTGCAAGAGTTTCTCTTATTACACCACAGGGTAAAGGTTGGTGAAGGGAGGAAACTCATTGATAATGGCTCTCTGGTGTCTCCATTGCACAATTAGATAGATGGTGGTGTTATTCTCTGAGATGTGGAAGGCTGGTGGAGGAGTAGATGTTTTGAGGAGGGGGAGTGCAGATATTTTTTTTTTCTTTAGTATGTTGAGTTCTGAGGTACCTTTGAGCCTCAACTGTCTGATAGTCTCAATTTCTCAGAAAAGAATTATCAAGTAGGCAGCTGAATATATAGGTCTATAGCTCAGAGGAAAAGTGTGGGTAAAAGGTATAACTTGGGAGTTATGAACTGGCCTACAGATGACAATTGCAAGAGATGAGGCCATCTATGGCAGGTCTTAGCTGTGGGTGCACATCAGAGTCACCTGGAAAGCTTTTAAATTTCTTCCCGTCCAGGCACCATTCCAGGATAATTAAATCAGAGTCTTTGGAGGAGAGGTCCAGGTGTAGGTATTTTTGAAAAAACCTCCCATGAATTTCTGGTTCCAGAGAGATGGAGTAGATGTACTTTCCCCTATTCCTTCTACTAACTGCAACTAAAAGCATTGAACAGTGTATGTAAAACAAACATTAAGAAAGCTCTGAAAGATAGAGGGAAAACTGCCTGGATAGGAACTTCAGAACCTAAGGAACAACATGATGGTGAGCTCTCTGGATTCTCTTTCTGCTTCATATGTCCCAGACTTGGAGCTGAAGAGGACAGCAACTTGGAAATGACAATGAGTACAGACAAACTAAAAGCCCCAATGAATCCTTACCATCCCCAATCAAAGGACCAGGGAAGGGGCACCTCAGCAAGACAAAAACACTGTTGGACAACATTTACTCTACTCTGGCCAAACAGGACAGAAAAAACTGTGGCTCCATGGACAGCCAGAAAATGTTGAGTGGGGAGCCAAGACATCTATCCTCATGAAGCTCTGATGAGGCACTCTAACATTCCAGCTGATAAGGAGCTCCCCTCACCCTGCACTGTCAGTGGAGGCCACGTGGAGAACCTGGAGTTCCACCCCCACTTGGCAGTAGCTAGAATTAGTGGCTGTAGTAGTAACTGGAATTAGTAGTAACTGGAATTAGTGTCCCTTCCTCTTCCTGCTGGGTATTGTCAAAGAAGGCCTAATAAAGAGTCAGGACTTTACCCATTGCCCAGTGAAGCCACTCTCCAGTAGTGTTAGTGGAGACAGTAAGCTGGAATTCCCATCCAGCAGTAATCAGGAACCCTTCCCTAATTTGGGTGCCAAGGGTGACCAAGTAGGGAACCTGGACTTCTAACTCTATCTTCCAGTCATGGTGCAGCACCAGCACCCTTGCTGGATTGGTGTCAGAGACATCCAGCTAAAATAGAGCTTCAATGGGATTCAGAGTCTTATGATATAATAATGATATGATATAAAAATGATCTGGTGTTCAATAAAAAAATCATTCATCGTACCAAAAGCCTGATGATGGATGACAAAAGGCAATCAATATATGGCAAAACCAAGATGATAAAGATGTTGGAATTATCTGAAAAAAGATAATGTCATCAAGATGATGAATTAGGAATCTCTAGGTCCTCTCCACCTCACCCCTCAACTCACTGATTCAATAACAGTACATGGACAAATTCCCTCTGTGAAAAATTCAGAAACTAGTTGAGAGGCTTCTGCACCCTGAGCAAGTATGAAATCAGCCACATCAAAGCTGGTAGCAATATTTGAGACATCCTTTTCCATAATCCCTACCCCTGGCACAGTGCCATATAATAGGAAGGAACCCTTCAGCTCAGGCTTCTTCCTCAAGGGAGAAAGAGTTGGATGACAAACACATCCAGAGTTCCAACTTTTCCAGGAGTGCCTAAAGGACTGGTTTCTGTCTTATCTGTCTTGGAGTGCTGATAGACAGACACACCCTAGATGCCCAGGACCAGAGAGAACAAAGACAGCAGTCTGGACTAGCACAAAAACAGTTGTCCCTCCCGCAGTTTATCACAGAGTAAGCAAGACCTCTGTATGAGGTCTTCACTATGAAGACCAAGAGAGGTAGCTGGTTTTTTTTTTTTTTATTTGTTTGTTTTTTTAATGTGCAAATACCAACAAAAAGGTCAAGGAAGATGAAGAAACAGGGAAATGTGTCCCAAAGGAATGAGATAAACCTTTAGAAACTGACCCTAAAGAAATGGAGATATATAATTTACCTGGCAGATTATTCTAAATACACATCATAAGGATATTTAATGAGGGCAAGAGAATAATATATGAACAAAACAAGGATTTCAACAAAGAGAAAATATGAAAAAAACGTACCAAGCTGAAATCTTAGACCTGAAGAACACATAACTGAACTGGAACATTCACTTGAGGGGTTCAACAAAAGACTAGATCAAGCAGAAGAAAGGATCAGAAAACTGGAAGTGAGACCACTAGAAATTTTCCAGTCAGAGGAGAAAAAAGAAAAAAAAAAAAAGAATAAAGAGGAGTGGATAAAGCTTAAGAGAATTCTGGGTCAATGAGAGCAGATCATTGCATTATAGGGGTCCTTCTGAAGGAGGCGCTGGTCAAGGAGCTTGGGGGCATGTCCTGGGCCAGAGGAACCAGAAGATGCAGGGAGAAGAGCTGAGCAAACCATCTGGGAGACCCATGCAACTTGTCTGTGCTCCTGGAGAGTGACAGATACACAGGTGTGCAATGCTGGCTTCAAGGAAGCAGCCCAAAGGCACATAGAGGATGTGTGGGAGTGTGAGAAGGGCATAACCCAGGGCCAGCTGCATGGGCTAAGGTGCCCATGCAGGTCTCCAGGGACAGGACTGGCGCGCCACAGTCCCAGGCAGGCAGCCAGTTAGCCAGGCTGACTGAGACTCTTGTGGGTACCATCTCTGCCTGTGCCACTGTGCACACCCATGTGTGTGTATGTGTATATATGGGCCATGTAGGCGGGTATGCATACATCTTTATTGCCACAGCCCTGGCTTTCCCATGCCCCAGAATGCGGGATCATGGGTTCATCAGGATGCCTGGGTTGAGACAGGCCGCAAGAAAACCCTTTGGTGGATAACTTAAAACACAGTCACTTTCACATGTGGGGAAATATATGGTAATCCAGTTAAAACGACCTCCCCGAAAATATAGAGGTGGTCCCAGTAGGTCAAGGGACATGCCTGTTCCACAATTATATATATCACCTGTGCACACAGCAAAAGTCTATTTATTTCTGATTTCAAAAACAACAAATACACAGTGAAAGGAAAAACAGAAAAGTATAAAGTTGCAGGGAAAAAAAAAAACACACCTTCATTATCCCATTCTCACAAAACAGCCAGGGTAAACATCTTCACATATTTTCTTAAAAAAACAAACAAACACAAAACAGCTTTGCTGAAGTATAATTGATACTTCACAAAACACCTGCACATATTTAATGTATACAATTTGATGAGTTTGGACATATGCATACACTGTAAAACCTTGACCACAATAAGGTAATAGACATATCCATCACCTCAAAAAATTTCCTTGTTGGCATCCTTGTTTTATGCAGTTAAGCAAAGTTAAAATGATATTTACAAATGGCTTTTGTATCTTACATTTGTACTAATTTTATTGAAACATTTTCTCACGGTCTTAAAAGTGTGGACAATGATTTTAATGATGCATTAACAGACTGTTCTGTGAAGATTCTGTATTGATGTCACCAGTTTCCAACGGTTGAATATCCAGTTCTCTTGGATTCTTCACTATTATAATTGCACTGGAACAGAACACAGGGGCCAGAGGCTTAGTGCCTAGGAGCACATACTCCAGACCCAGGGAGCCTGGGTTCAAATCCTGCTCTTGTCTGTGGATTCTTAGGCAAATTATTTAACTTCTTTGTGCCTGAGTTTCCTCATTTACAAAACTGAGGGTAATAATAGTTATGTTCCAATGGTGAAATTAATGAGATGAATTAATATTTTAGAGCACTTAGGAACATGAGAACTATATGTGTTTATTAAATTTAAAAAATCCGATAATCTTTCCTATGAGTTAGTTTATTTCCTTAGATTGGATTCTTGGAAGTGGAATTCCTAGGGCGAAGGCTATAAATATTTTAAAGGTCCATCTGGGCCAGTTGCTTTTTCTGAAGTTCCTCCTGATGCCCCCTTCCCCTGGCAGCCTCTCAGTGGGTTGTGCTCACTTTTATTTCTTGCTCCCTGGAATGCATTAGCATTGGGTTAGAGTTTATAATACTTTTTGCAAGTTTGATATATGAAAAATACTTTCCTCATTAATTAGGGACATTGAACATTTCCCACATGTTTTAATTATTTGTGTTTGACCTTTTGTGAATTGTCTGCTGCTGTCCTTTGCCCACTTAAAAAAAAAATGAGTTCCCAAGGACTTTTCTGATCAATTTACATGAGGCTTTATACGTGAAGGGTGTGGTGCATGAACAATGAATCTTGGAACACTGAAAAAATAAAATAAAATAAAAAACAAACAAACAAAAAACAAAACCTATACATTTAGTGTTTCTTTTTCCATTTTGGATGCTCTTCTTATAGCAACTCTGGACTCCATATTGTTTTTTTTAAAATTAACATATGCTGTATTATTTGTTTCAGGGGTACATGTCTGTGATTCATCGGTCTTACACAATTCACAGCACTCACCATAGCACATAACCTCCCCAGTGTCCATCATGGACTCCATATCCTAGTTGATATTTATTTCTCTCTGTTTCTGTCTCTCTCTCTCTTTTTTTTTTTTTATGCATCATGTCAAACACAGGGCTGCTCCAACTCTCTTTAGCTTAATCTGTGCATTTTGCCTTCATCGTCATTGTCATGGCTCCTAGGGGGTCTTCTGCTCTTGGGTTCCTACATGGTTGCTATTCAAAACGGGGAACAAAGGAAAGGTCTGTAAAATGGGAATAGGGTACAAAATTTAACTATACAGAAAAGTTATTGTTCATATTGTTTATTGCATTTGTTTTCAAAGATGCCTGAGTTTCTAAGAGCCATCTCTATGGAAAAGCAAATTAGCTTTGAGCTGCCAAGACTGACAAGAGAAAATAATCAAAAGAAGAAATGAGGCATCAGAGAACTGTCTCAGCTGGGGCTGCAGTAAGCCGGAAATCCCCTAGATGTCACGATATATCTTTGATACGTTGTTTTTGCATGGGAGACAGGTTTCAATTTACACCCATCCAAAGTAAACAACCGCATTGCTTAAGGAAATATTAATTTTTGAGAAGGAAAAAGGTCTTGGATATGATAACATAAAAACAGTTAAAAGTTTGGCCCATAGCTCATAAACGGCAGACTTTTCTTATATTGTTTGATAGGTTCGGAAAGAATTCAGAATGTTTGTCTTGGCATTTCATAACACCTTCCATTTGGAAACACTTATGAATGTGAACAGGTTGGTAAAATGCTTTTTTCTTTTTGAAGCTAACCACTGGGGTATCCGCCTGCCTCTTTGCCTTAAGCTGCCCTTCCCACCCCTCTCCCTGTTCTGTTCAGCTCTTTAGCCACCACCCCTGATAGGAGTAGCTGGTCTAATAGGTCTTCTGTCTTAGACGTTGGCCAAGCTTCGGAGAAGGGTTCTATTCCTGGTTCACTATTCTGGTCCAAACTCACTCATTAAGTGCCTCATTGGAGTTCATTTAAATTAGAACAATTGTTTCAGGGTCTGGCCTTAACTAACAACTGATTGCTTCTGGAGCTGCCTCCCCAAAAGGGTCTCTGGATTAGTCCTCCATTGTCTGGCTCTCATCTTCTAGTCCAGGCTCTCTCTGCATCCCTTGAAGCATTTTGTCATCTTCCACTGTAGATGCTTGTTGAATGAGGGGCCTGCATATAAGAAGGGCTGGGCTCACCCCTTTTCTTCCTTTTTCTATGTCAGGGAAGTTTGGGTCTGCTAAATAGCTCTGGGACATGAGTGGTCTTTGCATCTTCACCAACAACACATCTAGCTTTACAGAAAAGCTGGTGGAAGGATGACAATCACAGGATCAGGTGTGCGTGTGTAAAATTAATCCAGGGATACTTGGGGTGACAGCCTGTCTTCCTTCAGGCTGTTAGAACACCATAGACTGGTGGCTTAAGAACAGAAACTTATTTCTACAGATTTGGAGGCTCGGAAGTCCAAGATCAAGAGGGTGCCAGCATTGTGAGGTTCTGGTGAGAGCCCTCCTCCTGGTTTGTAGATGGCCACTTTATTGCTGTGTCCTCACCTTGGCAGAGAGCAGAGGGGAGTGGGGAGGTAGGGAGAGGGGAAGGGAGAGATAGGGGTTAAAGAGGAAGCAAACTCTCTTGTGCCTTTTTTAAAACAAATTTTTTAATTTGAGTATAGTTGACACACAATGTTACATTAGTTTCAACATCTCTGTATGTTTTGTATGCTTACCATATGTGTAGCTACCTTCTGTCACCATTCAGCGCTGTTACAATACTATCAACTATATTCCCTGTGCTGTACATTTCATCCCTGTGACTTATTCATTCCACAACTGGAAGCCTCTACTTCCCACTCTCTTCCATCCATTTGGCTCATCCCTCTACATCCTCTTCTCCAGCAACCACCAGTTTATTCTCTGTATTTATAGGTTTGATTTTACTTTTTGTCTGTTTTTCACCTGTTTTTTTTTTTGGATTCCACATATGAGTGAAATCATATAATATTTGTCTTTCTCTGACTAACATTTTACTTAATGTCTTCTAAGTCCATCCATGTCATTACAAATGGCACAATCTCATCCTTCTTTATGGCTGGGTAATATTCATATATATATATATATGTAAATATATATATACACATAAGATATATATAGTTCATGATATCTATCTATCAACTATTTATCTATCTATCATCTGTCTATCTATCTATCTATCTATCTATCTCAAATCTTCCTTAATCATTCATCCATGGATGGGCACTTAGGTTGTCTCTGTATCTTGGCTGTTGTAAATAATGCTGCAATGAACACAGGGATGCATATATCCTTTTGAATTAGTGCTTTCATTTTCTTTGGGTAAGTATCCAGTAGTGGAATTATTAGGTCATAAGGTATTCTATTTCTAATTTTTAAAAAGATTTATGTATTTATTTATTAATAGGAGGTGGGAGAAGGAGAGGGAGAGGGAATCTTATGCAGACTCTGTGCTGAGTGTGGGGGCTGATGTAGGGCTTGATCCCACAACCCCCGAGATCACAACCTGAGCTGAAACCAAGAGTTGGACAGACTGCACCACCCAGGTGCCCTTATTTTTAATTTTTTGAGGAACCTCCATACTGTTTCCACAGGGGCTGCACCACTCTACTTTCTTACCACTAATCATTAGGGAAATGCAAATCAAAACCACAATGAGATATCATCTTGTGTCTTTTCCTATAAGGGCACTGATCGCACTCATGAGGGGTCCAAGTTCATGACCTAATTACCTCCCAAAGTCCCCACCTCCTGATATTGCATTACAAATTTGGATTTCAACATATGAATTTTGGGAGATACAAACATGCAGTCCATAACATAACCAGAGCCAGAATTTATTTTCATAAAGCAATTCTACAATATTCCGAGTTGCCATGTCTCCTCCCCGACCCCTGCCGAGTTTTGAAAGTGGTTTTGAGTAGCTGATGGAAAATGAGTATATAGTCAAAGTATTTATGGTGAGTGGGTCAGTTGGCCTGTCTTTACTCATACTGACATCTTTCTAAATCAAGTTCTTGCTAGTGGTTTAATGACTAAGATTATTGATTTAATTAACTATGCAGATTCTCATCCAAGCAATCACTTTTCGAAGTGGGAGAAATCCATTTTTATCATGAATTGGATAAATATGGACATCGGCTTCCAGAATTATTTTGGACTTTTGATTTTTTTTTAACTTTGCACATTTCACATGAACTATATTTTTGTTTTAAGGTATGACAGAAAAGATTTATGGGTATTTAGAGGAAATAGCCTTGATCTGAGTTGACTATGCCTGGATTCTTACCCAATTCCACTCTGAGCTTCTGCTTCTGAATCTGAAAAATGGAAATTATAATACTTGTTCTACGTATAGTACAGAACTGTTGTGAAGGTCAATGAGATGATGTGTGTGAAAGTGTTTTATAAACTGTAGGTTAGATAAACTATAAAAGTCATCTGAATAGTTATTTGGCAATATCATACCCCAGAATAGTTAATTTGGCAAAATCACACACCAATTTGCATTATAAATTTCCTTTTGTGTTATTTATTTTCAAAGAATGTGTCAGGAAGTGTATCAGTGAAAGAATGTGAGTGGTTTCTGAAAGTGCCGAAGTATTTATTTTCTCATCATTAAGAGAAATTGACTTTAATTCTTTACTTTTACTGAGGTATCACTAAAAAGATGCTGCTCATTTTGTGGCTCTGTCTCTTCCTTAAAGCCAGGAAGAAACTTCACTGAATTATGCAGTGAATAACTAACATGTGGCAGGGACTGAGGAGTGACTGGTATAGATCCAGCCCTCAAGGACTTTGAGGGCTATTTGTGAACTTAGTGCAGAAGTTTGTTGGGCTAGATGGGATAAGAGATGAGGGAAGGTGAGGTTTTGGGATGTGTGTGTATGTGTGCATGTATATGAGTGTGTTTGTGTGGTGTGTGTGCATATGTGAGTGTCTATGTGTGTGTTTTAGAAATGATCTTATAAGTTTACTGAGTCTTGGGGCACCTGGGTAGCTCAGTGGATTAAAGCCTCTGCCTTCAGCTCAGGTCATGATCTCAGGGTCCTGGGATCAAGCCCTGCATCGGGCTCTCTGCTCAGCAGGGAGCCTGCTTCCCCCTCTCTCTCTGCCTGCCTCTCTGCCTACTTGTGATCTCTGTCTCTGTCAAGTAAATAAATAAAATCTTTAAAAAAAAAGTTTACTGAGTCTGGAGGTCTTGAGCACTAGGCATCTGTTCATGACCAGAAGAGTTACCATGGAGGCCCAAGCCTCTGCCACTTCTAGCACAAGGCTTTGGCAAGCATTGTCCTATCATTAACTATAATCAGGTGTCTTATGAGCACAAGGTGGCCAAGAGAAGATGCCAGGTCTCTGGGGGCATCAGGAAGGCTACTCAGAGCAACTCCACCTCTGCCCCCAGTGTGGGAGCTGGTCACATGTGTTGGGGTGAGTGGGCACATGGAGGGGGTGGGAAGTGCAAGACGCCTGAGGCTGAGTTAGGTGCCAGTAGGGAGCACCAAGTACGTCTGGTGGTGGGCTGTGTGCTGGGCCAAGGCTGTGCAGCACTGCTGAAATAGTGTGTCAGGACAGCCGGGGCCAAGTCTGATGGGGGAGAGGGTAGCTGCAGTGAAGAGTCACTACCCTGGGTGCTCTGGGTCCTATGAAGGGAGGGAAGGAGGGAAGAATGAGGCAGTAGTGGGTGCTGCCAGCCCGTTGGGTGGTTTAGTGCACATGGAATGGTGAAGCCAGTGCCGGCTGGATCTCTGACTTCAAAGTTAAGCAAATGTTATATACTAGCTTAGATGGTACATTATCAAAACACATTTACAATGTCTAACTATTTAATTTATATTTGCTAAACCATGTTTTAAATCTCTTTCTTCTACACTGGTAAGCTTCTACCAGACAGAAACCATTTGTTCAATTTATTTTGTGTAGCGTTGAATAGAGAGCCCTGTGTAGGATCTCAACCTAATTTTTCTCCTGACTTGAGCACTAATTTGAGTAAATGCCACATGTTGATTTCTGAAATGTTTGGTAAAATACTGTGGTTGGTTGGGTAATTTTCTGTGGCTGAAAAGATCTTCTCTTAGGCTCCATCTAGGTTACCAATTTCCTTATGAAAATGCATGAGAATTTACTGTACAGCTGTTAATTTATTAATCAAAATACTTTGTGTCTATTTTTTATTTTGTTATTTAAAATTGAAAAAGCAATTAGACCCTTTTGTGGCCTAATTGCATGCCAAATGTAACTTGTTTCCAGACTGAAATGGTCTTGGAGTTGTACTGCCACAAAGAGTGTTTGCAACCAGTAAGCTATATTTATTTTTAGCTTTTAAAATAGTCAGATAGTTTGCCCTCAATTTTCAGATGGAAAAAAATATCCCTCTGGGCTAAAGCCTTGTGTACTGAGTATCTTCATGCTGGACTATTCCCATCCAAACTCCAAATTGTGGAAAACAAAGGTTTCTAGTGATTCAGTCTTAATAACAGTTTGGCTAGTGTTGGTGCCTATTAAATGCCAGTTTCTTAAATTATAACGAAGGAGGTAGTTATAGACTGAGATGGGTTTAGTCAAGCACATGGAACCACAGGAACTTACCACATGTAAGTACGTTGGGGTGGGATTCCGTGGCACCAGGTTGGAGCAGTTTGTGCAGCATTTAGATCTCAGGGTTTCATGCTGGGAGACTGCTTTTGTTTTGATGGTGGGTGCGTGGACTTGAGCCAGACACATGGTCAATCTGATTTCAGGTTGGGTAAGTAGGGGAAAAGGAGGACATATGTCCGAGCACTGTGGTCTGGACATATCCATATGTGTCATCTCCTTCAGTCTTACTTTTACAGGCAGGTACTATCAGTCTTCTTTTTTTTTCCCCAAATATTTATATTTTATTTTTTTGTGTTACAAGATTCATGGTTCATGTACCACACCCAGTGCTCCATGCAATACATGCCCTCCTCAATACCCACCACCAGGCTCACCCAAACCCCCACTCCCACTCCTCCAAAACCCTCAGTCTGTTGCTCAGAGTTCACAGTCTCTCATGTTTCTTCACCCCTCCGATTTCCTCCAATTCACCCCTCCCTTCCCTCTCACAATGTCCTCCATGTTTTTCCTTATGCTCCACACGTAAGTGAGACCATATGATAATTGACTCTCTCTGCTTGACTTATTTCACTCAGCATAATCTCCTCCAGTCCAGTCCATGTTGAAACAAAAATTGGGTATTCATCCTTTCTGATAGAGGCATAATATTCCATTGTATATATGGACCATATCTTCTTGATCCGTTCATCTGTTGAAGGGCATCTTGGCTCTTTCCACAGTTTGGCGATTGTGGCCATTGCTGCTATGAACATTGGGGTACATGTGTCCCTTCTTTGTACTGCATCTGCATCTTTGGGGTAAAGTTAGTACAGGGGGCAGGCTGAGTGAAGTAAGTAACCTGGGTGTCACAAAATTGGCAAGTAGCAGCTCTGGGACTCAAACTAGATCTATTCAACAACAAAGGTCACGCTTATTCACTGCTTCTTGCTGTCTATATGAAGAGATAGTTTCACAAGTTTTACCAAAGTTTTAATATGTTTTGAATGTATTTGGATTTAATATTGGTTGACTAAAAATTAGCAAACTAAGTGTATATATTTTAAAAACAAAATTTTGGCTTTGTACAGCTAAGTGAAAATTGACATTAACCTTTGACCTGTGGGTCAGAGTGCACTGCTCTAATTTCAGATTCACATTACATTAGGTCGTGGTCCACATTTCCCTGGTTCCATCCAGCATGGCCAGCCTAAGTTCTTATTACCCTTGGGCCTGTGTTTTGCTTCTGGGACTCTGAACTCAACCCTCTGACACTCAGGCAAATCACAGGGATAGGCTCCTCTCTCTTCTCATTCTGGTATTGCATTTCTTTCAATCTGTATCAGAAAATTTCCAGTGCAAAACTGTGGTTAGCACCAAAGAGTAAATAGCTGCATTTGGATTTAGTTGGGTGATGGATGAGTCTACATTCCTGAATGGGCTGTGGGGATCGGGATAGGTTTGAGCTGAATCCCATCTTTCCTTCCTCATGCTTCTTGGTGTAATTTTTCACTAGTGAAGTGTTTAGTCTTACTATATGAAAGTCTTATTATATTGAGTCTTCTTATATGGAAATTCCAGGGAAGAGGCCATCATATCGCATTCTGGAAGAGTAAAGCCATGGACCCTACTGTCATCCTAGATCTGAGTTTTAACTCTGTGACTTCCTAGCTGTGTGTTCTTGGGCAAGTTACCCCATTCCCTCAGCCTCAGCTTTCTCAACTGTAAAATTAAAAATAATACCTGTCTCCATGTTTTTCCTTATGCTCCACACGTAAGTGAAACCATATGATAACTGACTCTCTCTGCTTGACTTATTTCACTCAGCATAATCTCTTTCAGTCCCGTCCATGTTGATACAAAAGTTGGGTATTCATCCTTTCTGATGGAGGCATAATATTCCATTGTATATATGGACCATATCTTCTTTATTCATTCGTCTGTTGAAGGGCATCTTTGCTCTTTACACAGCTTGGTGACTGTGGCCATTGCTGCTATGAACATTGGGGTACATGTGGCATGGAGGACATTGAGACAAGGAAAGGAAGGGTGAATTGGGGGAAATCGGAAGGGGAGATGAACCATGAGAGACTGTAGACTCTGAGAAACAAACTCAGGGTTTTGGAGGGGAGGGAAGTGGGGGTTAGGAGAGCTTGGTAGTGGATATTGAGGAGGGCATGTATTGCATGGAGCTCTGGGTGTGGTGCATGAATCCTGGAACACTCTCACATGTGTTGCAAAAAAAAAAAATTAATTCAAAAAAATAATAATACCTGCCTCATAGGGTCGTTGTGAAAAATAAAATGTCTCTAAGTCTCTCAGGATAGTATCCAGCACATATAATTATATGCAATTACAATTTTTTTTGGTATTTTTATTTTTGTTATATTATGGATCCTTTAGGTTAGGCTAGTATATTTATTTCTTGAAAGCATCATATGCAGAGGGAAAGGAATATCATTCTTTTGAGTTTTAATGCTACTGCTGGCTTCTTCCATTACTTAAAGAAACTCTTTTTCAATATCTCTGGTTTAACTCTAGTACCCGCCACATTCATCTTGCCTGGAATTTGGATATGTGAGAGTAAGATATTATCCTGTGAGCTGCCCTGCAGGGCTGCTTCCCATCTTTTCTTAAACCTACCACCAGGTTTTTGGTGCCAAGCATGTGGCATCTCCTCAGAGACACCAGAAGGAGAAGTAGCTGAGAGGTTCTCATCAAATGTAGAAGAGCCAGACTCTGCAGAGCTATGAAGATTTTGTGGTCATGTCCTGCTGTGACAAAAGACCTCAAAATCCCAGCAGCACTCACCAAGAATGTCAGAGTACTCTGTCCTGCAGGAAATACAATGGCTGAGAAGTATAGGTGGGAAGACCAGGACACAAACTCACTATTCTCCAAGGGCTGGTGTGACTATAGAGGGCTCTCTGCCCATGTGGCTTCATAGCTGAGGACTCAGTATTTGTACCTGGCCCACAATTCTGGGGGTATGAATATTAGTGGCCTTGATGCTGCTGAAGCTGAGCTCCCTAGAGGGCCAAAAACTCAGAGGAAAGGCAGATGCGGTTACCAAAACACATCTATCTCTACCTCATATGCAGATCATTTAACTAAGAATGCTTTTAGGGGAATTATTATTACTGTGTTGCTATGGATGACTAACTTGCTTTAAGCACTGACAATGTTCCAGGCTGCGTGTTAACTGCCTTACATGTACACGGACAGGGGTGACATGGCCAACCCAAGTTGCACAATGGTTGGTTGAAGCCATAGCTCCAAGTATACCTTGTCCAAGGCCTGGGCTCTCAATAGAGAGCCAGATTGGTGAGACCTTTTAGCAAAGGTATTAGGGGCAGGGGTCAGAACAGTGTGCTAGTAGGAAGCACTGTCTCTTACTATTTGAGTTCTGGGTTTTAGGGCTTTCCAATCTTGGTGTTCCAAGAGGGTGTCTGTGAA
The DNA here is from genome assembly GCA_028534135.1 of Potos flavus. Taxonomy (NCBI): domain Eukaryota; kingdom Metazoa; phylum Chordata; class Mammalia; order Carnivora; family Procyonidae; genus Potos; species Potos flavus. Next base: position 70,064,069 of record CM052900.1, on the reverse strand, counting down.
GAGGATTGCCTTCATATTTCAATTGTATAGATAAACACTGCTGTACATTTATTACTTACAGAACTCTGACTTTCCTTCCTTTATTCTTTTTCTACTTTTGAAAATAAGATTTAAAAATGTCTAAAGATGATTTCATGCTGGCAGGGTCCACTGAGATTACTTAAGATCTATACTACAGTGAGGAACTGAAGCTAATTTTCAAAGTCAACAGAGCTGTATGTGTGTATGTATAATATAATGTTTGAGTTGTTGCCTTGTCCCTTTTATGGGTTATATTTACTGAGGTTGTTAAAAAATCTGTAAATATTTGTCATGTAATAAAGCTGATTTCAAATGCATGAAACAAAAATGTTGTAATATAGTGAAGTCTGGGACAGATAAATAGTCGACAAGAAAGAAAATAGATTGCAGAGTTATAGAACAAACATACAGTAGAAGAATAACCTTTCGAAACAGTGTGGGAGAAGTCATTTTGGAAAACACCGTGGTACTTCTGGATCACAACCCCAAACTTTCTGTCTCTTTGCACTGTCTCTATTCAGCACATGTGTGTCTGTGTTATTAAAGTATAGATGTGTAATGCTCCCCAACATTTTTTTTCTGTCATAAACTGCATTAAATCTCATCATATTCTAAATTTTTCACAGGCATATCTACGTCTTTCTCTTCAAATTCTTGAAAACTTGTGTATGTTCAAGAACATCTTTGATGGGGCTATTACTCTGTTAATATCTCTCATATGAAAGCAAAAAAATTCAGCTGAAAAATAAAAGTTTGGATAAAAGGTGAGGTGGGGGCCATTTCCACCTTACCATTCATGTTTTCTGAAATCTGTGGTCTTATTTTGCAAATGCAAAACTTGTGCTGTCTCAGAAACCTCAGGGAAGGGAATATAATTAGATTTCAACTTCTGGTTAAGACCCTCCAAAGCCTGAAAACCAAGACAAATTCCCGAGAACACTACAGAAAAATGTGCTGTTCTCTCAGAAATGTGACCCTTTCTTGGCCTGGGTCTTGCTTTTTCCTTGCTGGACTTATTCCTTCCTTCACTCTTCTTATTGTAGGGTGGGTTCACCTCGCTAGCAAGGGAGCTTCATCTCCTCCTGCCCACCCCCATGTTCTCTTTCTTTTTTTTTTTTTTTTTCAGGGTCCTGACATTTTTTTTTTTATCCCCAAATACTTTTATTTTATTTTTTCAGTGTTCCAAGATTCATTGTTTATGTACCACACCCAGTGCTCCATGCAATACGTGCCCTCCTCAATACCCACCACCAGGCTCGCCCATCCCCCCACCCCCTCCCC
>CM052900.1:70051442-70062667 GCA_028534135.1 Potos flavus | reverse complement strand
TGGATAAAGAAGATATGGTCCCTATATACAATGGAATGTTATGCCTCCATCAGAAAGGATGAATACCCAACTTTTGTATCAACATGGACGGGACTGGAAGAGATTATGCTGAGTGAAATAAGTCTAGCAGAGAGAGTCAACTATCATATGGTCTCACTTATGTGTGGAGTATAAGGAAAAACATGAGGACATTGTGAGAAGGAAAGGAATGGTGAATTGGGGGAAATCGGAGGGGGAGGTGAACCATGAGAGACTGGACTCTGAGCTACAAAGTGAAGGTTTTGGAGGGGAAGGGGTTGGGGGTTGGGTGAGCCTAGTGGTTTGTATTGAGGAGAGTGAAGGAGAAATAAAGGTTTTCTCAGACAAACAAAAACTGAGAGAATTTATTTCCAGTAGGCCTGCCTTGCAAGAAATGTTAAGTTTGTCTAAAAGAAAGAGAATGAATATAGGTCAGAAATTGAGATCTACCTTTAAGAGTATTAGAGAAGGAATAAGTGAAAGAATAAAATATTTTATTTTTCTTATTCTTAGTTGATCTAATAACAGTTTGTACAAAATAATAGAATATATTGGGTAAAAAACTGACAGATTCACAGGCAGAAAACCAGTAAAAGCATCGTTGAACTGAACTGAATCATCAATCAGCTGAGTCTGTTTGACATTTATAGTATACTTCGCCTAACAGCAGAATACAAATTCTTTTCGAACTGAAAGGAAACACTTACCAGTATAGACCATATCCTAGGCCATAAAACACACCTTAACAAATTTGAGAGAAATCGTACAAAGTATATTCTGATATCACTGTGGAAATTAAGTAGAAATCAGGAATGGAGAGAGACCTGAAATGTGATATATATTTAGAGATTAAATGACATACTTCTAAATAACACAAAATCAAAGAGGAAATCTGAAAAGAAATTGAAAAATATTTTGAACCAAATTAAAATGAAAATACAACTTATCAAAATTTGTGTGGTGCAGGGGCGCCTGGGTGGCTCAGTGGGTTAAAGCCTCTGCCTTCAGCTCAGGTCATGATCTCAGGGTCCTGGGATCAAGCCCCGCATCGGGCTCTCTGCTCAGCGGGGAGCCTGCTTCCCCCTCTCCCTCTGCCTGCCTCTCTGCCTACTTGTGATCTCTCTCTCTCTGTCAAATAAATAAATAAAATTAAAAAAAAAATTGTGTGGTGCAGCAAAAGCAGAGGGAAATTTGTAGCATTGAATGAATATATTATAACAAAAAATATCTAAATGAACAATCTCATATTCCAGTTTAGAAAACTAGGATAAGGAGAGCAAAGTACATCCAAAGTAAGTGGAAAAAAAGAAATAATAAAAATGAAGAGTGCCAGGGTGACTGGGTGGCTCAGTCGTTCAGTGGCTGCCTTCACTTCAGGTCATGATGCCAGGGCCCTGAGATTGAGCCCTGCAACGGGCATCCTGCTTGGTGGGAAGCCTGCTTCCCCCTCTCCTGCTCCCCCTGCTTGTGTTCCCTTTCTCGCTGTGTCCCTCTCTGTCAAACAAACAAACAAACAAATAAATTAAGAGTGCCTGGGTGGCACAGTTGGTTAAGCATCCAACTTTTGATTTGGGCTCAAATCATGACCTCGGGGTCATGAGAATAGGCCTGCATTAGACTGGGCATGGAGCCTGCTTAAGATTCTCTTTTTCCCTCTGCCCCTCCCCCTGATCTCTCTTTCAAATAAATATATAAATAAATAATGAAAGTAGAAATCAATGATATTGAAAATAGGAAATTAATAGAAAAAACCCTCAAATCTGTTTTTTTGAAAAAATCAATAATTTGATAAACTTCTAGCCAGGCTAACCAAGAAAAAAGAGGGCATAAAGTACTAATATCAGAAATGAAAGAGCTCATCTCTATTGATTCCATGGGATAATAAAGGAATTTCATGAATAACTCTAGGCCTACACATTTTATAATCTAGATGAGATGGACCCATTCCTTGACTTCCTTGAATGAATAATAATTTTCTATAGAGAAAACAGCAGGGTCACATGGTTTCACTAGTGATATCTATTAAACATTTAAGAAAGAAATTATATAAATTCTCTACGCTGTCTTCCAGAAAACAGAAAGAGGAAATACTTCTTAAGCCATTCTATGAAGCTGAAATTACCCTAATACTAAAACCAGATGAAGATACTACAAGAAAGAAAAACTACAGACTAGTATCTGTAATGCACATAGATATAAAATTCTTCAACAAAATATTGGCAAATTGAAACAAATAATGTTTTTAAAAAGTTTTTATTTAAATTCCAGTTAGTTAAACATACAGTGTAATATTAGTTTTAGGTGTACAATATAGTGATTAAATGCTTCCATGCTCATTACAGCAAATGCACTCCTTAATCCCCATCTCTTATTTAATCCATCCCCTCACTCACCTCCTTTCTGGTAACCATCAGTTTGTTCTCTACAGTTCAGAGTCTATGAAACAAATAATGTATTAAAAAAATTGGGGTGTCTGGGTGGTTCAGTCAGTTAAGTGTATGCCTTTGGTTCAGGTCATGATTCCAGAGCTCTCAATGGAGAGCTTTCTTCTCCCTTTCCTTCTGCTCCTCCCCCTGCTTGTTCTCACTCTTGCTCTTACTCTCTAAAAAAAAAAAAAAAGAATTATGTGGCACAACAAGTGGGATTTATCCTGGGTATGCGAGGATGGTTGAACATTAAAAAATGACTTATGTAAGCCATAACATCAATAGGCTAAAAAATAAAAATAATATGATCATATTAATAGATGTAGAAAAAGCATTTGACAAAATCCAACAGTCATTTATGATGAAAACTCTGAGAAAATTACAGATACAGACGAACTTCTTCAACTTGATAAAAAAGCACCTGTAAAGAAACCTTCAGATAACATCATGTTTAATGGTGAGAAACTAGAAACTTTCCTTTTAAGATCAGGAACAAGGCAAAGATGTACTCTGCCAAATTCCTACTCAACACATTATTAGAAATCCTAGATAATGCAACAAGAAAAGAAAAGAAAACAAAAGGAATATGGATTGAGGAGGAAGAAATAACTGTCTTTGCTTGCAGATAGCATGATTATTTTTGTAGAAAATTCCAAAGAATTGACCAAAGAATTTCTGGAATTGAGTGATTACACTTATTAGTTGACCAAACAATAAGGTTATAAGATAAAATATTAATATGCAAATTTCAATTGCTTTCCTATATACCAGCAATGAATAATTGCAATTTAAAATTGAAAACACAATTACATTTACGTTAGTACCAAGAAAAAAAATACTTCGATATAAATCTAACAAAATATACATAAAGTCTATATGAGGAAAACTATAAAACTTGGATGAAAGAAATAAAAGATCCAAATAAATGGACAGATATTGCATGTTTGCTTGACATGAGACATTATTGTCATGTCAGATCTTTTCAAGTGATCTGTAGATCCAACACAATCCTAAACAAATCTCTAAAAGTTATTTTGTGGATATTAAGGAACTCATTCTAGTTTGTATGAAAAGGTAAAAGATCCAGAATAACCAATACAATATTGAAGAAAAAGGACGGAATTGGAGGACTGACACTCCCAATGTCAAGACTTACTATGAAGATAAATTAATCAAAGAGCATCTGGGTGGCTCAGCTGGTTAAGCATCTGCCTTTGGCTCAGTTCATGATCCCAGGGTCCTGGGATCAAGCCCCATGTTGGGTTCCCTCCTCAGCAGGGAGCCTGCTTCTTCCTCTCCCTTTGCCTCTCCCCCTGCTTGTGTTTTTCCTCTCAAATAAATAAAATAAGAAAAGGTACAGATCAAGTCTGTGTGGTATGACAAAAGATTAAATAAATAGATAAATGGAATTGGATAGAAAGCCACATAATAGACTCACACAAATGTAATGAATTGATCTTTGACAAAGGAGCAAAGGTAGCTCAATGGAGAAAAGATAGTCTTTTCAACAAATGGTGCTGGGCCAACTGAACATCTATATGCAAGAAAACCAATCTAGATTATATTTTACCATTCACCTTACATCTCTACATAACTTATATCTTCCAAAACATTAACTCAAAATGATCACAGACTTCAATCTAAGAAGCAAAACCCAAAACTTGTAGTAGAAAGCATAGGTGAAAATTTAGGTGACCTTGAGTTTGGCAATGATTTTTTTCAGATTCAACACCAAAAGTACAATCTTTCAGTTTCATTGATAGTCATTATTTTTCATAATTTCTATTTCTTCTTGAGTAAGTTTTAGTAACTATTCTTGTTCCTGCATAACAAATTACTCTCAAACTTAGTAGCTTAACAATAGTTATTTTTATAAAATTTATGGATTCTGGCAGATTTGACTTCTTGCAACTTACAGTAAGAACGGCTTGTCTCTGTTCCCTGAAGTCTGGGGCTATATCTGGACAGATTCATGGCTGGGCATGACCCAATAGCTAGAGATTGAACTCATCTAGAGGCATCTTTACTCACTTATCTAGTGAATGATCCTGGCTGTCAGCTGAGGCTTCCAGCCTGAGTTTCCATACAGCTTAGTGACCATAAGGTGGTCAGACTTCTTAAAAGGTAGCTCAGGGCTCCAAAAGCAAGTGTCCCATTGAACAAAATGAAAGCTTCAATATCTTTTATAACATAGCTTTGAAAATATCATCAATTTCCATGAATTATATGGTTATATACACCATTAAAATCACTGAAATTCAATAGGAGGTGTCATGATCCTTAACTCCTAATGGGAAGAAGTTCAAAAGATTTTTGGACATAGTTTAAAACTGTGGAAGTGGCTTATGTTTTTCCATAAATTTGTCCATTTTGTCTACATTTTCAAATCCTACTGGTATAAAGCTGTTGGTAGAATTATCTTTACTATCTTTTAAATCTTTGCTCAAACTACAGTTGTCAGCATTTGTAATATTACATATTTGTACCTTTCTCTTTTTCCTTAAAGTCAAGGACTTTTCTACTTCATAGATTTTTTTTTTAAAGAACCGACTTGTAGATTTGTTGACTTTATTCATTGTAACTTTGTTTTCTGTTTTGTTGCTCTTTGCTCCTTTTTAAAAACTCTTTTGGGTTCATTATGTTTTTCCATTTTTTTCCTCACATTTTTTGCAATGTATATAATTCTGGGTTGGCTATTACTTTCTTTTAACGCCTAGTAGTTATCATTCCACTTATCTGGTCTCTATTGTTGAAAAGTCTGCTTTTATTTAACTGCTACTCCCTTTTAAGTGATATATCCCTTCTCTTTATACTTTCATGTTGTTCTTTTTTATTTTGTTGTTCTCCAGTTTGACTACACATGATGTCTTTTTATTAATCTTTCTTAGGATATGTAGTGATTCCTGGGTCTATGGATTCATGGTTGACATAATTTCTGGAAAATCTGCAGCCATTGTCTTTACCTTTTGCCTCTGTAGTGTTCCACCAAATTTCTCTTTCTGGGACTCCATTTAGGTGGATACTAGATTTTTTCGTTACATCTTCCATATTTCTTCAGCTGTCTTTCATGCTTTTCATCTCCTTTTTTTTATTTACTACATTCTAAATTATTTGAACATCTTCCATTTCACTGTTTTGTCAGCTGTGTCTAATCTTTCTAATATTTAACACAACTATTTGAGATTTCAATCCAACCATTATACCTTTTATTCCTGGAGGTTAATGTGTTAAATTATAGTTTTGTTATTAATATTATTTTTTAGTAGACTCATCTTTGTAATTTCGTCCTTTATCTCTTTGAATATTTCATGTAAGGCTCTTCTGTAGGTTGTACCTCTCACTGAGTGGCTACACTTCTGGTGTGCATGGTAATCTTTGTGAGGCCATGTTTGAATTGAGTCTATGAGAGATGTAGTTCTAACCTGCGGAAGTGTTTTTCCAAAGAGGGTAATAGAAGATTTCTACTTTTATAAATAGTAAATTTGACGGCACCCCTTTTCAAGGTCTACTCACCCTGTCCTCAAGGTTTTGTCTCAGTATGGAATATCTCAAACTCAGCTTCCTTCTCAGTGCTCTTCTGTTGGTCAATATTCCTGCAACAATTTGGCCACCTAAGTCAGGACTCAGAAAGCCTCTACTATTAGTCCACACCACTTAGTTCCCATTTTTACTCCCACCTCTGGGTTTCTGTGGCTCTGCTCATGGTCTCTGGTGTTCTTGCCCTGACATTGCCCAAGTGCCAAATCCTTAACTCTTACTTTCTCCTGTTCTATCCTCTCTGCTCCCCCTCACAAGAAGCTCTAGCCTTGGTTCTCATTAGTTGTCTTTTTTTGAAGGTTGTCCCTGGAGAACGCTTCTACCTTTAGGAAGGCTAACAACCCTCAAAGAATATGTCATATTTATCTCTGTGAGCCAGTTTCCTCGGTGTTCCTACCTAACTCGCGAAACCAGAAATGAAAGCCTATTTTCATTGTTAGGTTTCTGTTTTTCTGAACTAAAATTTCCATGTATCAATAAATTTCAAAACTACATAGTTAAACATGTTGTCTTTTCTAAAATAAAAGGACAGGAACTTAGTGACCCATTATGGGTCATAGATTTCATCTTTTATGGAAACTCCAGCAGATTTGTCTCGGCCTCCTGTAATGCTGATTGAGAAAAATTCTAAGGCCATATCCACGCATAGCGGAAACAAGGCTATGATTGATCAGCAATGTCCTCTAAAGCTATAGAACAGTGGAATGGCAGCACATGAGCTTCATCTTTGAATATCACTTAGTATTTGCAAATGAGGAAATGAAATCCAGTTCAATTAATTGACTTGCCCAGAGCTATAGCATGAAATAGTGGCCAATAAGATGACTAAGATGAGGGTTTTTAAACTCCTTGTCCTGTGCATCTTCTGCTGTACTATACACACCACATAAAAACTCTCCTTCCTGTTTCCCTATTTTTGTCAGTGGTACTGTTGATTTTCCAGGAATCCCTGGCCAAAACCTGGAAATTGCCTTATTCATTTCAGTTTTTCTTCCTTTGATAGACAGATCAGTCTTTTAAATAAATGGCAACTTCCCTTTCCTCTTCTATCTCTTTGTATCACTGTAGTCTAGTCTAGTCTAGGTTTCTATAAACCTCATTGCTAGTCTCATGGTCTCCAAGCCTCCTCTTTCTACCCCTCATGAAACATGCAGGGTTTTATGTAATTGTAACAGTTTTGTGTACTATGTAACAGTTTTTGAAGCTGTGTCTCATATTTTTCTGACATTGGGTGTGTTAAGCAAAACATACCTCAAGAGCAGTTCACTTAATCTGTAAGTCTTGCTATTATTGGATTCTACTACCCAGACTTGGCCCTTGCTCTTATAGGTTTTCTTTCCTGCTCATGATCACTAGCATTTTTTTTTTTCTGCCAACAAGGCCAGGGTTAGAGGTTGGTCATGCTAGTGCCCTGGAGGCATAAGAAAGATGGGCAGGATCTATGGAAAAGGGAGTAGGACAACTTGTGGGTATCAGATTTATTATAGACTGTGGTAATAGAATCTGCTACCTCTTTACAGAAGGAGGTTAAGGTCTAAAATTAAATTTATAGTCTAATTTTTTAATGTGGGCTTGTGAGCAGATTTTCCCAAATTTATCAGTTCAGATGAACTGCTCATACATTTTGAATAGGAACAGGAAATCTGTGATTTCAGTTATTTCACCCCCACTCTTTTCCTTGTCTTTCTGGAGGAGAAGTGCCTCAGACCGCACAGTAATATTCTAAACAAGATGGAAGATAAAGCTAATAATCTTCTAAGAATGTGTGATATATTTACTTTAAAAAAATATTTTACTTATTTATTTGTCAGAGAGGGAGAGAGCACAAGCAGGGAAAGTAACAGGCAGAGGGAGAAGCAGGCTCCCACCAAGCAAGGAGCCCAATGTGGGGCTCCAACCCAGGCCCCTGGGATCATGACCTGAGCCAAAGGCAGATGCTTAACTGACTGAACCACCCAGGATTTACTTTTTTTTTTTTTTATTGTGTTATGTTAGTCACTACATCAAAAACTAATGATATACTGTATGATATATTTACTTTTAAAATAACCAAAAAGTCACATAGTTGAATTATCTGAAAAGAGAAAAAAAGTAAGGTAAGCATGTAGTTACTTTCTGAGGGAATATTCTTTAACTGAGACTCAAGTGGACTTAGGGGATCAGGTGTGAAACACTAACTGGCTTGGAAGAATGGTGGTTTTGGTTATAAGAAATCAAGTTGCTTTACCAGGTATCTCCTTACATGTGTGATTTGAAAACACATTTCCAGTCTCAGTCATGACTAGGTCTATTTGTGTCTAAGATATGGTGATATCCTTTCAACTGCAGCTGAAGAGGGGTGGGGGATGTCCTAGGAACTTATTCTTTTTCCTACCCTTTGGAGTCCCAGCATCACTTCTTGGCTCAGAAAACACCTGGACCACTCACCTACCTCCTGGCCATGCATCACTGTACCTCTATATCCCCCTCCATTTCCTCTTACACCACAGAGCTTGGGGTCTGCTTCCTATAGTGAAGTGTGGCTCAGTTCTTTCCCAAGGAATGAACTATTCCTGTTTTAATAGTAGGTTCATGGAGCAGTTCAGTATTGCTCTTTCAGTTGTCTTGCCTGCAATGGCTCTCAACACAGAGTGGGCTATAATGCTGAGGGCTGTGGTACCATATGGCTCCACACTATACTTCACACCACTGTAAACGCACCTCTCCCATATAAAGTCAGTTAAAGTCTTCAGTTGCTAGGGAGTGATTTTTAATAAAGGTAAAGAGTAATTAAACATATCTATAACTTGGCAGCCCTTGTGTTGCTTATAAGCTATTATATGCATTGCAGAAACAAGTCTTTCAAAGCCCCCCCTTTTTTTAATAAATGGGACACGTTTACTTAACTTAAAGATGATGCCAGCAGTCTTGTTTTGTTCCCAATTATTATTAGCCTTGTCAAAGTTCTTATACAGTCTTCTGGATATTTCTGTATTACATTCCACATTAAGTTCTTTTGGAGGGCCAAGAGTTTTGGCTAGAGTGTGCAGAGGGATCATTACATGGGTGTGTGTGTGTGTGTGTGTGTGTGTGTTTGTTTTTGAGCTTTAGGGCCAGACTGATAAAAAGGCAATGCAGTAATGATGGGGTTCTTGTTTTTTTCCTTATTGTTGTTGATAAAATTTATTAACTACTTTGCTGGTGGAGGAGCAGACTTTTGTTTGCATTGTTGTGAAGTTTGCATTAGGAGAAAAATTCAACTTGCATTACATTCAATATAATTTTAATTAATATATGCCTTTTGGCTGTAGTGGGTAATATACATCTAAAGTGGATTAAAAATTATTTTCCTTGTGTTACATTTCAGAAGGAACTGTTCTGTTTTTTAAAAGATTTTATTTATTTAGAGGTTTATTTATTTATTTATTAGAGAGCAAGAGAGAGAGCAAGCATGTGCCTATCAGGGAGGGTCAGGAGGAAAAGGAGAAGGAGAGAAGCAGACGCTCTGCTGAGCATGGACCTGAAATTATCCCTCTAGCCAAAATCAAGAGTTGGAACTCAACTGACTGAGCCACCCAGGTGGCCCTGGGACTGTCCCTCTTAAATGAATGCCTGTTAGCTGGCTATCACTCCCATAAATCCCCAAAGGTGCTAGGAGGTTATGTTAGAGGCTTAACTTTTTGAGAAGTCTTCATAAAATAAAGCCCTCACAGGTTTGCTGCTCTCTTATTGAGAATGGGTGTGGCTTTGTGAGTATTAGCGACTCTAGTGATTACACCCAGAGTGGGCCCCTAGACCAACGACCTCCCTCCAATCTTCAATCCCATAATGGGATGTCTTTTCACTATCTTTACCTGGAAGTTGGTATTTTATGACCCTTTGTACTTCATACATGCACAGCATGGACAGCCTTTCATGACCTGGGCATTGCAGGCCTCTCAACTCTTGGTATGGCAAATGGTGCCTGAAAAATCAGAATGGTGGGTGATGAAGGGGACTGGTGTAGATTTAGAATTATGAGCACCTATAAAATAGTTCATGTTTTAGGTGAAACAACTCTTCTCTAAGACTGTGAGTATGCTCTAGCTGCATTTTACCATGCCACAAGGACCTCTTCTAAAGTTCTTGCAGTCTTTTTGTATAGGTTTATTTCCCAAATCTATCAAAAGTATGAGATGGCATTCTGACTATGCATGTTTATTAAAAAAGCAAAAGAGAATGAACAAATAATTAACAGATAATTTTACTCAAAGTTTTTTCTTGAAATATTTACAATGTCCCTTAAGATAGGCAATATTTCAAAGAGGATGAATGGCCAAATCAGGACTTGGGATTACTCATTTAACTGCAAAATTGAGGGATGTGAACTACCTACTTCTCAGAGGTATTTGAAGGGGAAAATGAGTATCAGATAAAAGGGCTGTGAAGTAATCATCAGCATTACTAATGTCAATTGTCCAACCCTTTGTCTTCAGCTCAGACTTCTCAGAGCTCTCTACATACACCAAGCTCCTTATTTACCTCTCTCATTGCAGGTTCAGTAAGAATCTCAAACTCAGTTTGGCCAAAACAGAACTCTTGATTTGTACACCCACACCTAGTTCTATTTCACTTACTCATCTCAATAAATGGTACCAATATTCATTGAAATATATCTTTATTTTATATCCCTTTCCTCATTATTCCCCACCATCAAAACCACTGGTAAAGCTTGCTGACTTTTCCTTTAGAATATATCTTTGATGTGTCCACTTTTGTCTGTCCTCACCATGATCACATTGGCCAACCTACTTTTATTCCTTCACTTTTCAACTTGTCTTTCAGCTTTGCTTTTGCTCTACCATCATCTAGTTTTCACGCAGAACTAGAGAGATCTTAGATAAAGATCAGATTATGTCATTTCAGGGTGTGAAACTCTTCTTTGGCTTTCCATTATGATCAGGACACGTCAATTTTAAGCTCTTTGTGGTCAATGGTTGTCTACTTGTTCGATAATTTTTTACTATTATTCCCCTTACCTACTTTTCTGCTCTCTCAACATCTCAGGCTGGTTCCAGTTCTGGAGGCTTTGTGCTAACTGTTCTTTCTTCTGAGAATAATTTTTTCCCTTCATCATCACCTGGCAGACTCATTTTTGTTACTCAGAGCTCAGCTTGAATGACACCTAAATGGAGAGGCTTCTCTCACCATGTAGCCACTAGCTATCTCAACACCCTGCTTTGATACTTCATATAGTATTTATTTGATATTTATCTCTTATTTCTC
>CM052900.1:70035299-70050942 GCA_028534135.1 Potos flavus | reverse complement strand
TTAGGCCATTCACGTTGAGAGTGATTATGGAAAGATAAGTTTTTATTGACATCATGTTGCCTCTGAAGTCCTTGTTTCTGTAGATTTTAAGTTCCTGTTGTATATCCCTCATGGGTTTTTTCTACTTTTATAAAACCCCCTTTAATATTTCCTGTAGTGCTGGCTTGGTGGTCACATACTCTTTTAATCCTTGTCGGTCTTGGAATCTCTTTATCTCCCCATCCATTTTGAATGTGAGCCTTGCTGGATAAAGTACTCTTGGCTGCATGTTCTTCTCATTTAGTGCCCTGAATATGTCTTGCCAGCCCTTTCTGGCTTGCCAGGTTTCTGTGGACAGGTCTGATGTTATTCTGATGGGTCTACCTCTGTACGTAAGGGATCTCTTCCCCCTAGCTGCCCTTAGGACCTCTTGTCTAAAAGCTGAGAGCTCGGGGCCCCACTCCTCAGTGCGCCCTCAAAGAAAAACAGTCAGTCACTCCCATCTCCCTGGTCTCTGGCCACACTCCGAGCTCACCCGGCCTGTGACCGAGCGTTTCTGTCTCTGGCGCATGGCCCTGTTTGGAGTCTCCAAACCCAGCAGATTCCTGCTGTGTGCTACCTCACCACTCCTTCTGGAGGAGGAAGGAGGGGGTCTCTCTGGATCTGCCCCTTGTGGGGTCCCTGCTTGAAGAGCAGTGGACCGACTGTGCCTTGGATCATGGTCAAGGTAAGCCCGAGCTGGTAGCCCTCTGTTCAGCTTGGTCTCTGCTGTTGGCTTCCCTGTTCTGATACCTGGGAGCTCTGCCACCCTCAAACACCCCCAGTCTTTCTGTGACCCCATGGGTCCTGAAACCACACTGTCCCCAAGAGGGCTCCCACCCCCCTTAGCCTCTGGAGCGCTGTCCCTCAGTGGACAGATTTCTAAAAGTTCCGATTTTGTGCTCCGCTGCTCTGTGGCTTGCCGGGAGCCGGCCCCTCCCCCTGCGGTCTATCTTCCCATAGCTTTGGATTCAGTTTTCCGCACGTCCTACCTTCCAGAAAGTGGTCGATTTTCTGTTCCTAGAATTGCTGTTTTTCTTCTCTTCTGTCTCCTGCTAAGTTTGAAGGTGTTTAAAGTGGTTTGATAACTATCTAGCTTAACCTCTAGGATCTCACACTATCTCAGCCTCCTACTCCTCCACCATCTTCCCCAAGCTTGACTATTTTCTTTTTAATAAATATCTGTAGCTCTTTATTCTGTGATGTCTGTATCTTAGGGTTGATCAGCAACTTGTGCCTGCTAAAATGGTGTTTACATAGCTCAATATTTTCCCCTTTAAAGTGAGGGGGGACTCATGTTGATGAATCAATTGGCAATATTCTCAGTAAATTGTGGTTTAGAAAATTCTGTTAGTTATTTGAGGCCACAAGTTTCTATCTTTGAGCTTTAGATAAGACTTCAAGTCATTCTGGGCTCTGAGTTTACACCTGATGTTCACAGTGCCTGTTTCAATCCTCCATCACATTTAGAGACCCGAAGATCCATTCAAGAAATTTAATGTTTCTGGGTCCTTCTCATCTTGCTCTTCTTGTGGCTTTCAGAAACATCCGGCCAAGACGTCCATTCAGACCCCTCCTCCCAGAGTGGAGCACTTCCTGGGTATTGTTAGCACCTAGTAACTTGTGAGATTTGAGATCTTATAGCTAAAAGCTTGTATGATTAATTGTGTAAGACCAATTAATCACAGATCTGTACCCCTGAAACAAGTAATACATTATATGTTAATAAAAAATAAAAGCTTGCATGATTGATCTCAACACCTTAGAGTCTTTTTTTTATTGTGTTATGTTAGTCACCATAAAATACATCATTAGTTTTTGATGCAGTGGTCCAAGATTCATTGTTTATGTACAACACTCAGTGCTCCATGCAATACATGCCTTCCTTAATACCGACCACCAGGCTCATGCATCTCCTACCCCCTCCCCTCTAAAACCCTCAGATTGTTTCTCAGAGTCCACGGTCTCTCATGATTCATCTCCCCCTCTGATTTGCCCCAATTCACTTTTCCTTTCCTTTTCCTAATGTCCTCCATATTATTCCTTATGTTCCACAAGTAAGTGAAACCATATGATAATTTACTTTCTCTGCTTGACTTATTTCCCTCAGCATAATGTCCTCCAGTCCTGTCCATGTTGATGCAAAGTTGGGTATTCATCCTTTCTGACAGCTGAGTAATATTCCATTGTATATATGGACCACATCTTCTTTATCCATTCATCTGTTGAAGGGAATCTTGGCTCTTTCCATAGTTTGGCTATTGTGGACACTGCTGCTATGAACATTGGGGTACATATGGCCCTTCTTTTCACTATATCTGTATCTTTGGGGTAAATACCCAGTAGTGCAATTACTGGGTCATAGGGAAGCTCTATTTTTAATTTTTTGAGGACTCTACACACTGTTTTCTAAAGTGGCTGCACCAGCTTGCATTCCCACCAACAGTGTAAGAGGGTTCCCCTTTCTCTACATCCTCTCCAACATTTGTTGTTTCCTGCCTTGTTAATCTTTGCCGTTCTAACTGGTGTAAGGTGATATCACAATGTGCCTTTGATTTTAATTTCCCTGATGGCCGATGATGATGAACATTTCATGTGTCTGTTAGCCATTAGTATGTCTTCTTTTGAGAAGTGTCTGTTCCTGTCTTCTGCCCATTTTTTGACATAATTCTCTGTTTTTTGGGTGTTGAGTTTGAGAAGTTCTTTATAGATCTTGGGTATCAGCCCTTTGTAGTGTCATTTGCGAATATCTTCTCCCATTCCTCAACACCTTAGAGTCCTTTTTAAAAATATTTATTTATTTATTTATTTAATTTTATTTTATTTCATTTTATTTTTTCAGTGTTTTACTAAGATTCATTGTTTATGTACCAGACCCAGTGCTCCATGCAATACGTGCCCTCCTCAATACCTACCACCAGGCTCGCCCAACTGCCCGTCCCCCTCCCCTCCAAAACCCTCAGTTTGTTTCTCAGAGTCCACAGTCTCTCATGCTTCATCTCTCCATCTGATTTCACCCAATTCACTTTTCCTTTCCTTCTCCTAATGTCCTCCATATTTTTCCTTATACTTCACACATAAGCATAGTAGCAAGGCCACAATTGCCAAACTGTGCAAACAGCCAAGATGCCCTTCAACAGAGGAATGGATAGAGAAGATATGATCCTTATATACAATGGAATATTATACCTCCATCAGAAAGGACGAATACCCAACTTTTGTACCAACATGGACGGGGCTGGAGGAGATTATGCTGAGTGAAATAAGTCAAGCAGAGAGAATCGATTATCATTTGGTTTCACTTACATGTGGAGCATAAGGAAAAATACCTTGGAGTCTTAAAGCTTCAAGTTGCCCAAGGATCCAGAAAGCTTGTATGGGGCCAGTATCCTTGAAAGTAAATATCTTTCTTATAAACAATTCTGCTAATTGTTGTTTTATATTGGCATCCATACTCAAATGACACTTGTCAGTCTATGCCTTTCATTGACTGACTCAGTTTTATTCTTGGTCTTATCCAGTTATTTATTTTATCTGGAAAAGCCTGGCAGAACATAAGCATTATATCTGCCACAATGTGGGAGCAGTGTTTGTCTTGCCACCCTAAACCCTTTTCAGAGATCACTAGGATGAGGTACTTGGTGAGGCATGCCTCTGAGCATGCCTGATGACAGAGTTGCTTCCATGATTACTGAGTGATACCTCTTTTTTTCCACTGGGACTGGAATCTTCTGTGATGCTCAGCCCATTAGACTGCATATACCCTGACCACCTTGTCAGCTCCCCAACCTTCTCCCACTGTATCCCTAGGTCTACAGCTGTTGCATCTCAGAGCTTCCATTTCAGACTGATGACCCTTTTTGTTAACACATGCCCCACTAGAAGTGTTGCCACTACATGGAGACCTGCTAACATCTGTTCAGCAAAGATGGTCCTTAGCTGCCAACAGTGGCCTGACTGGGTCCCCATTCCCATGCCCATCTCTCCAACCATGCCAAACCTCTTGCTATGGGAGACATAGCTGGTTAATGCCTAGCCAAATTCCCATGTCTTTCTCTTTCCCGCACAATGGATGGCTAGGTTCTGTCCTGCATTGTAGATGACCTTCCCTTTAATCTGGCCACTACCTCCTGTTTTGTATGGCCTGCAGACTATATCAATTCCTAACTGATCCTACATTTTGATCATTCTACATCGTTTGATATTTAAAAAAATGAGAGAAGAAAACTACTTTGTGATACATGGAAGTTACATAAAATTACAATTTCAAGTGTCTAAAAAATCAAAATTTTATTGGTACACAGCCACACTCATTTGTTTATGTACCATCTATGGTCCTTTCACTGTATAATGGTAGAGCTGCGCAGTTGTAGCAGACTGAATGACCTATAAGCCTCACATATTTACAGCATGGCTCTTTACAAAAAACTTCATTAAATCCTGGTCTTCACAATAATATTTGTAAAAACTATGGTGATTTTATTTTACTCCAGTTTTTGTTGCCACTGTATCTTTATCCTCCTCAAATGTCTTTGTTATTCCAAATGGTTAGGAAACAAAACAAAACCTGCCAGATTCTGTCATCTGTAACTTTCTATACCAATTTAACAGAATTTTTATTCCTGTGAAATATTTGCTTTATCCCTCCATCTCTCCCTTCGGTCTTTCCTCCTTTTCCTTCTTTTTGTTATATATTTTTGCGTGTTAATTTACCATCCTCTTAAGCTTACGATTTGAGCTACTATCTTATGAAAACACTTTGTAATGGTTTCTATGTTTGCTAAGCTTCAAAGATATTGTTTAAAAATCACTCTTGGCTCCAAACACAGAGACATCATTAAGAGGCAACTTTATGAATTCAATAGGAACACTAAACACCTAAATGTTAAGGTAAACTAATTGTCCATAAAATTACAATCACCAAATTATTTCCAGTTGCCCATGTTTGTCAGACTCCTGGAAAGGATGGAAATTTCAGAACAGAAAAGGCCAGACAGTATTTTCTCTCCGTAGGAATCAGGAAACTGATTGCCACGATGTGAACTATTCTCTTTTGTCTAGTGACAATTTTAGGGGCACTTTCAGTTCAGTTAGATCTTATAGGCCAAAAAAAAAAAAAAAAATTCCTAGAGAACATTTTGTACTGAATGCAATATTTCATGGTCAGTCTAGGTCATCTAGAACACTTCCCCCAAACAAATCAGATCAATATGTACATGGCAAGAAGAGCCAAAGGACAACAGGGGACTGACTTTTCAGTGATTAATAATGTGGAGTGATGGCGTGGCCTTTAAATGCTATAGATTTGCCTTTGTCTTGTGAGCTGTCATAAAACCAACAGATCCCTTACTGTGGTGAGAGTGTTTGCCAGTCCACTACCCACAGGATATCTTGCTTTGGATGTTATTGGATTTTACTCGGGCTTCCTGTAAATGATTGTTTTGTTATCCCTAGCAGCTATTGGGTGTTACATGAATAATTCTCAGGAGTTTACTCTGGGTTTGCTTTGTATTTGCAATGACTGATTTCCTCCAAGGGGATCACCCTATAGATGGAGATGATGTATTGATAATTTGGTTGCACATGCTGCCAAGACCCCAAGTCCTTTAGTAATTTTTTTTTTCCTTTCATGGCTTATGTTTATAGGTTCCTTTCTTGTAGTTTGTGTGGCTCAGCTGAGTTGGTTTTTTCATGGATTTCTCTTTGGGGTTATTGGAATACCAAGCTGCTTATTACAGCAGAATTAACATATGTCTAAATGTGTACAAAGCACATTATTCTGGAAGTTTGGGGTAAGAGATAGACTTTTCTGTTTCCTTATGTAATTCAAAATTTTTCAGGCTACATAGTCTTTGGGTAGAAATAAATCACAGAGAAGCCCAAGAATATTTTCTTGTATGTGACTCCACACAATTAAGACTTTCATTCTAGTTTATCCTTATTTCTCCTTGCTGTTTCTGGGGATCCTTACAGGTTGTCTCCCATGCACTGGGATACAATTCCCTGAGCTACCTGATGGCTGCTATTTCCCAATTTTCTTCCTTAGCTTTCAGGGAAATTTCTCTTATGGTTGCCAGAGCTGTGTGAGTCTTAATGTCTTAGGGTTTAAGAGTCTTTGGGTTCCTGTATCCAAACTCCTATAACAGTTGAGGCTCACATATGACATGTGTAATGTTGAAAGTTATAACTCAAACTAATAAAGAGTTAACAAATGCTTATATTATACATACATACTACTCAGCCATCAGAAAGGATGAATACTTACCATTTACATCAATGTGGATGGAATTGGAGGGTATTATGCGGAGTGAAATAAGTGAATCAGAGAAAGATAATTATGTTTCACTCATATGTGGAACATAATAAACAGCACAGAGGATCATAGGGGAAGGAAGGGAAAACCAAATTGGAAGTCATCAGAGAGGGAGAAAAACCACGAGAGACTCTTAACTACAGGAAACAAACAGGATTGCTGGAGGGGAGGTGGCTGGGGGGATGGGGTAATTGGGTGATGGATATTAAGGAGGACACATGATGTGATGAGCACTGGGTGTTATATGCAACTGATGAATTATTGAACTCTACATCTGAAACTAATGATGTATTATATGTTTGCTAATTGAATTTAAATAAAAATTGAAAAAATCTTATATAATTTTCATTATACTTATATTTTTGCAAACATAAGACAATTCACAGTGCCCATGTGATCATTGATATAAAGAATTTGTATTGTGCTTCATGCATGTTATATCTAGACCAACATACATAGATTTAAGAGTAATATAAATTGTTTAATGTTACAAAATATTTTTCAGCCACCGTGTGGTTTCTCAGTAATTATGGTGAGTACTGTGCTGATATGTGGATCCCTCAGGAACCATGAATAGGCACACACAAAAAAGCAAGAAAATGGACTCTTAGCAATATGGGGTGGCACTGGGAATTGATCTCGCTATGCAAGAATCAGTTGTATTTATGCTAAAGAAGGACTGAAAAGGCAAATTAACTTTTCAAAGTACATTCTTTATCATACCTAAGCATTCTCCTTATTAATTTCCCTCTGCATGCAAAGGTAGTGTTGGACCCAGCTGTGGGCAATAATACAATCCACAGGTCTACACAGCATTTGGACACAGCCACCTTTTGCGTTGAGGATGTTGGGCAGGAGATGGAGATCACTGTGTCTTCACCTTGGTAGTTTCACATCATGAGGGGGTCATGTTCTGGCAGAAAGGCACCAGATCTCAGGTGAAAGATGTGCCTTTGGGCATTGCATTATTTTTCAGTTTGTTGTTTGGCGTTTGTGATGAGCAGGGTCCAGTGCAAGTGCCCCTATTGCCTATGTCTAGCTCTTAAGCTGCCAGTCTTACTTTGTGACAAAGTGGGGTAGAATCTTTCCTTAACTTGTATTTTATTATGTTAACTCAAGTATAAAACAGAGTGGGCTTGTGTCTTTGTTGTCCCATGGAAAATGAGTGAAATAGCTCTTATTTCTACTTCCCCTTTATTTCATTCATCTTTCCCCAAGTGGAGGACAACCTGGGTAGCATATATCATTATGTTATACTCAAAGAAACACTTACTCTCTGACTTGTACTCATTAAATTGGGGCACATATTTAGATCTTGGCTACCTCTTCACTTATGAAGGAATCTTTCTAAGAAGCTTCTTGAACCCTCATGCAAATATCCTTCTAGTGAGTTCCCCTGTCCATCTTCCAAAAACACCTTGTCATATCACATTTAAATCATGTTATAGCATATGGAAATGAGAAAGCAATATAAACCAACAGTTTGGCCTCCATGTAATACCGCTTTAATAAATTAGTTGGAATTAGTAGTTTTGGGGAAGAAGTTCATAGTCTAGGTTACATTCTTTTTTTTTTTTCTAGTGAAGGGAACTTTTGATTATTATGATTTAATATGTGCTCTCTTATATAATTTTCATGGTATCCCCTGCAAGGCAGTTGTTATTTTCTTCTTTGTTTTTTGTTTTTGTTTTTGTTTTTTTCAGATGAGGAAACAGAGTTTAATAGTAGTTAAGTAATTGGCTTAATTTTTGTTAACTTGAATATTGGTCTGTTTGATTTCAAAGTTTTCACTTTTTCTGATAAACTATCTCTTGGTTTTCACTACCACAAGTAAAATTTCACTTAAAACATTAAATGGGAACCAAAATTCTTCCTTTAATGGAATTTGGGGAATGAATGAGTCTCTGTCACTTAAAAATCCATCAGTAATTATCTCTTTGACTTTTAAAGCTTCTAGCATCTGTAAGACATCTGTTGACTGCAATCCCTGGGGAGATTCCATGGCTTGGGAACTTTAATTTATTAAACTATATATGTGATATAAATTATATAATATAATAAAATATAAATTTTAAATAATTTATTAAAAACCAAAATATCTATAATACATAGTTTTGATTTTGGGTAGATGCTGGTGAGGCCATTAAGAGGACAGGACAGAGACTGGGAGAACACTGTGATTGATCATGCTATTCTTTTAAAACTTGAAATAGAGAATTGAAAAACAGTGAAAGGTTTTATTGGATTGTGATCACAGGAAGCTGGTGGGATTATAGAACATGTTGAATGATATCATCTGAAAGCTAGAGTGATGAAAATCCAATAAACTAAAACAATATAAGTAATTGGAAAATTTCTGTATTTAGTTTCAAAAGATCACTCACTAGAAGTTCAAGAAATATGAATGAAAGCAGTAAAATCTAAAAAGAATTGGGAGAGGGATTGATATTAGCAAAATGGTGAACAACAAAGCTCCAAGCTCTTATTCCCCCATAGAAATATTGAAACAGACAAAAAAATTGTCTCAATTAACTTTGTCAGAGTCTTAGAAATTAGCCACTTTTGCAGCCACCAATCAAGAAAAAGCCATATTCAAAATGAAAAAGTTTTCTGTCATTTTTATTTACTCTTACCCAAACTTTTCCCCAGCATGGTGGCATTCTTAGTCTTGAAGTGGCAGTAGCCCAATTCCCAGTTCCTTCCCTTAAACTGGATGGATCAAGGCAGACTTGATTAGCAAATTATTGTGCATGTCTATTCTAAACTATCTGGGGGATACTCAAAAGACTAATAATAGGGTGCTCCTCTCTGTTTTGCCCAACTCAGGGCTCAGGAGGAAAAACTATGGGCAGTGCTCCTCATAATGAAAAGGTGACTACACATTGATTCTAATGGTAAGAGATCATGGGAAAGAGACATAAAATAGACAATCTAAACATGGGGGAGAGGCTAGGGTGAGACTCTTTGGAAATTAGGGCATTTGAAAGCAGCTGTGTATACAAGGAAAACTAGAAATTCAAATGCATGCCTGGGCAAGACACAGACTCAGAAAAGACATGAGAAGACATCAAACTTTCATTTTGGGCTGATTCTTAATGCTCAAAGCAAACCTAACTAGGTGTTGAAGAAGTTCCCCATTACAAAGCCAACTGTCAAAGACTGGGAGAACTCTTGTCATTCAAGGAAGTCTCTGCCACAACACTAGTTGAACACAACTAAAAGGACAGAGACTTCAGTGATCACATAGGACAAGGACTATTCTTTGCAAATATGGGTTGGAAGTCTCAAAACTGGTGGGCTAATACAGCTTTTAGCAATCACAAACAAAGAAGGAACTCTTGGAGCAGGGCAATCTGAAATCTAGAGATACCACATTGTAATATTCAAAGGCTCAATTTTCAAGAAAACTATCACAAGGCATACAAAGAAACAGGAAAACATGACATGTTCAAAGAAAAGAAATGGAAAGAAACTGTCCCTGAAGAAGCTCAAACTAAGACTTCCTGGACAGAGACTTCAAAACAAAAGACCTAAAGGAAAACGTGAGCAAAGAATTGAAAGAAATGAGGAAAACGATGTATGAACAAAATGAGAATATTAATGATAGAAGGTGGAGGTGAAAAATACTATACTGAAATGAAAAATTCACTAGAGGAGTTCAACAGGAGATTTGAGCAGGCAGAAGAATCAGTGAACTTGAAGATATGACAATTGAAATTATGGGTATGGGAACAGAAAAAAATAAAGAAAAGTGAATGAATCTAAGAGACCATCAAACTGACAGATGTTTGCATTATGGAAGTCTCACAAAAAGAGAGTGAGAAAAAGATTATTTAAAGAAATAATGGTCAAACTCCCCAAATGTGATGAAAAAAATGAATGTACAAGTAAAGGAAGCTCAATAATTCCAAGTAATAGGGGCGCCTGGGTGGCTCAGTGGGTTAAAGCCTCTGCCTTTGGCTCAGGTCATGATCTCAGGGTCCTGGGATCGAGTCCCGCATCGGGCTCTCTGCTCAGTGGGGAACCTGCTTCCTTCTCTCTCTGCCTACTTGTGATCTCTCTCTCTCTCTCTCTGTCAAATAAATAAATAAATAAAATCTTAAAAAAAAAATTCCAAGTAATAGAAACTCAAAGAGACCCACATGGAGATACATTCTAATCAAACTAAGATGCAAGGACAGAAGAGAATATTGAAAGCAATAAGAATAAAACTGATTCATCACATATAATATATCCTAAATGAGATTACTAGCCTATTTCTCAGCAGAAAGAGGTCAGGGGCAGTGGAATGATATATTTAAAGAGCTGAAGGTAAAAACTGTCATCCCATATCTGGTAAAACTGTATTTCAAAAAAGAGAGAGAAATTAAGATAGTCCAGATAAACAAAAGCTGTGAGTTTTGTTGCAACCAGACCTGGCCCTTAAGAAATGCTAAAAGAGAGGAGGGGCAAAATGGTGGAGAAGTAGGAGACCCTGTTCCAACTGGTCCCCTAAAGTGAGCTGGATATCTACCAGAACACGCTGAACACCCATGAAATCAGCCTGAGAAATAAGATTATTCACTTCTGGATCTCTACAGGAGCAGAAGGCAGAAGTGGAGAGGTAAAGTGGAGGGAGAACACTTGGACCTATATCGGGGGATAAACAGAAGGGGGAGGGAGCCGCCAGAAGCGACCCAAGGAAAGTAATACACCAAACGAAAGTGCCCTGTGGTTGGGGACCAGTATTAACTTAGAGTCTGGTTAAAAACACTCAAAAAGAGCAAAAGATCTTGAGGAGCAACTAGTGCAAGTGGGTGGTCATGGGCACGGGCCTAAGCCCACGTTCCCAGGGAGGATACCACCATGGGTGACCACCTGCATCAAAGAGAGACTGGCGGGAGGTCCAGTCCATGGTCCATGAGCCTGCGGCTTTCCTCTGCTTGCACCACTTCTTGGGCTGGGCGCACTCCTGCAAGCGCCTTAGAGAGCCTGGTGTGAGCCCTAGCTGGCAATCTCTAGGACTTCGGCCATTCGCCTCCAGCCCCAGGGTCTGGGCGCTCCCAGCCCACACCCGAGAGAATGCGGCTGATCTCCGGCAGGAATCTAAGTGCACCCGGCGTTGGCCAGGAGCCCAGAGAGCAGTCCTGGCAATGGCAGCCACCAGAACCGAGTTTCCCGGACCAATACTACTCTCGGCTTTAGTGGCGCGGGGGTGCAGAGGTGAGCGGGAACCTTGAGGGGCCACTGGGATGGGGGCTGGGGAGGCTCACCACCTGTAGGAGGCTGCGATGTGAGTGGAGTTTGCAGAGGGGGAGTCTGTGTGTTCTGGACCACCCACAGGGGAGCAGACTGAGGCTTCTCTCAGAGGCAGAGGTCTGGGTACAGGCAGATTCTTTGCTCGGAGCCTCCAAAAAGGCATGAAAAGCCGCAAAAGAACAAAAACCTCCAGAGAGCAAAAGCCTGAAAAACCGGTTTCCACAGATCCCAGCCCCTTGATAGCTGGCAGGGTGACTCAACCCAAGCAAGATTGACTGGACAAACAACATGGCAGGCCCCTCCCCCAGAAGACAAGTAAAAGCAAGAGGACAATAACCACAGGGTCCCCGTAAAACTGTAAAAACTCAACAACTGGGGAAAACAATATATTAAGCTCCCGATAATACCCTAAAACGTGTATATTTCATAGATACAAGTTTTTTCTTTTCTTTTTTTCTCTTTGTCTTTTTGATTTGTTCTCATGATTCTTGGTCTTTTAATTTTTTAAAAAATACTTAACATTACAACTAGAGGCTTAAAATAATGATACACCCAGGAAGATCCGAAATAACCTTCCTCGCCTGGATCGAGGATTTATAACCACCCTCACATCTTATCTTTCTTTTCTTTTCTTTTTTTTTTTACATCTTATCTTTCTGTCAGTGTTTCTGTATGTTTGTTTTTGTTCTGGTATTATATAAATCTTATTCTTGGGGTTCATTCTGACTAGGTTCTTTTATTTCTTGTCATTTATTTTGTCAGTTTTTATGTTTGCTTGTGTTTGTTTATATACCTTATAAATCTTAGTTTTGGGGCTCATTTTGGCTGGGATTTCTTTTTTTCTCTTTCTCTCTCTCTTTCTTTTATCTTTTTTCTTTCTTTTTGGTGGTGAATTCTGATTGCTCCGAAACCTTCCAGGGTGCACCTTGCTTGGATCCTGGGTGATATAGTCAGCTATACATCCTCTCATCCACTTCTCATCAAAATGACTAGGGGGAGCAACACCCAACAGAGGAAAAACCAGAGACTGCGCCCTCTCCCTCAGAACTATTGGACATGGACATAATCGGTATGTCGGAAAGGGAATTCAGGGTAACAATTATCCAGGCAATGGCTAGGATGGAGAAAAACATTAATGACAACATAGAATCTCTAATGGTAGAGTTGAGAGCCAGTATGGCTGATGTTAAGAATGCTATCAGTGAGATCCAATCTAATCTAAATAGTCTAACAGCTAGGGTTATGGAGACAGAGGATAGAATTAGTGATCTAGAGGATAAGATGGTAGAGAAGAAAGGTCAGGAGGAGGGCTGGAACAAACTGCTTAGGAACCATGAGCACAGACTTAGGGAAATAAATGATGCCATGAAACGTTCCAATATCAGAATTATTGGAATCCCTGAAGGGGTAGAGAAAGACAGAAGACTAGAAGATATAGCTGACCAAATTCTGAATGAAAATTTCCCCAACCTGTGGAACAGAGCAAGTGTTTGTATCCTAGAGGCAGAAAGGACACCCACCAAGATCAACGATCAAGAAAATCAGCTAGACACATAATTGTAAAATGTGCAAACTATAATTTTAGACAAGAGGTCCTGAGGGCAGCTAGGGGGAAGAGATCCCTTACATATAGAGGAAGACCCATCAGAATAACATCAGACCTGTCCACAGAAAACTGGCAAACCACAAAGTGCTGGCATGATACATTCAGGGCACTAAACGAGAAGAACATGCAGCCAAGAGTACTTTATCCAGCAAGGCTCACATTCAAAATGGATGGAGAGATAAAGAGCTTCCAAGACTGGCAAGGATTAAAAGAGTATGTGACCACCAAGCAGGCACTACAAGAAATATTAAGGGGCGTTCTATAAAAGAAGAAAGAACCCATGAGTGACACAGAAGAGAAACTTACAATCTATAGAAACAAGGACTTCAGAGGCAACATGATGTCAATAAAAACTTATCTTTCAATAATCACTCTCAACGTGAACGGCCTAAATGCTCCCATAAAATAGCACAGGGTTGCAGATTGGATAAAAAGACAGGACCCGTCCATATGCTGTCTACAAGAGACATATTTGGAACCTAAAGTTACATCCAGACTGAAAGCGAAGGGATGGAGAACAATCTTTAGTGCCAACGGGCCTCAAGAGAAAACTGGTGTAGCAATTCTCATATCAGATAAATTAGATTTTAGCTAAAGAGCATAGTCAGAGATAGATGAAGGACACTACAACATTCTTAAAGGGTCTATCCTCCAAGAAGATCTAACAATTGTAAATATTTATGCCCCCAAGATAAGAGCAGCCAACTACGTAAGCCAACTGTTAATCAAAATAAAGAGTCATATTGATATGAATACATTAATTGTAGGAGATCTTACACGCCACTCTCAGTAACAGACAGATCATCTAAACAGAAAATCAATAAAGAAACAAGAGCTTTGAATGACACACTGGACCAAATGGACCTCATAGATATATACAGAACATTCCACACTAAAACAACAGAACACTCCTTCTTCTCAAGCTCACATGGAACTTCTTGAGAATAGACCACATACTGGGTCAGAAATCGGGACTCAACTGATACCAAAAGATTGAGATGATTCCCTGCATATTCTCAGACCACAAAGCTTTGAAACTGGAACTCAAATACAAGAAAAAGTTTGGAAGGAATTCAAACACTTGGAGGCTAAAGACCAACCTGCTCAAGAATGTTTGGATCAACCAGGAAATCGAGGAAGAGCTTAAACAATTCATGGAAACCAATGAGAATGAAGACACATTGGTCCAAAAGCTATGGTACACGGCAAAGGTGGTCCTAAGGGGCAAATACATAGCCATCCAAGCCTCACTCAAAAAAACTGAAAACTCCCGAATACACTAGCTCTCTTTACACTTAAAGACCTGGAAAATCAGCAACAGATTAAGCCAACCCCACGCACAAGAAGGGAAATAATCAAGATTAGAGCAGAGATCAATGAGTTAGAAACTAGAGAAACAGTAGAAAGCAACAATGAATCCAGAAATTGGTTTTTTGAAAGAATCAGTAAGATTGATAAGCCACTGGCTAAAATTATACAAAAAAAACGAGAGAGGACACAAATTAACAAAATTATGAATGAAAGCGAGAGATCATGACTAATCCAAAGGAAATAAAAACAATCATCAGAAATTATTATCAACAGTTATATGCCAATAAGTTAAACTATCTAGAAGAAATGGATGCATTCCTGCAAACCTAAAATCCTCCAAGTCTGAATCAGGAAGAAATTGACAACCTGAATAGACCAATATCTAATAATGAGATTGAAGCAGTGATCAAAAACCTCCCAAAAAGCAAGAGTCCAGGACCTGACAGTTTCCCTGGGAATTCTACCAAACATTCAAGGAAGAAATAATATCTGTTCTCCTAAAGGTTTTTCAAAAAATAGAAACAGAAGGAAAACTTCCAGCCTCTTTCTATGAAGACAGCATCACCCTGATCCCCAAACCAGGCAAAGACCTCATCAAAAAGGAGAATTTCAGACCAATATCCCTGAAGAATATGATTGCCAAGATTCCCAACAAGATCTTAGCTAATAGGATCCAACAGCACATTAAAAGGATTATTCATCACAGACATGTACTCTGGGGCAAATAATACATTATGTGTTAATTAAAATAAAATAACATAAACTAAACTAAAGTAAACTAAACTAAAATAAAATAAAAGGATTATTCATCATGACCAGGTGGGATTTATCCCTGGGATGCAAGGGTGGTTCAACATTCGCAAATCAATCAATGTGATAGAACAAATCAATCAGAGAAGAGAGAAGAACCACATGGTCCTCTCAACTGATGCAGAAAAAGCATTTGACAAAATTCAGCATCCGTTCCTGATTAAAACTCTCCAAAGTATAGGGATAGAAGGAACTTTCCTCAATCTCATAAAATCCACCTATGAAAAGCCCACAGCGAATATCACTCTCAATGGGGAAAAGCTGACAGCCTTCCCTTTGAGATCAGGATGCCCACTCTCACCACTCTTGCTCAACATAGTACTAGAAGTCCTAGCGACAGCAATCAG
>CM052900.1:69987567-70034799 GCA_028534135.1 Potos flavus | reverse complement strand
TGACTTATTTCACTCGACATAATCTCTTCCAGTCCAGTCCATGTTAAAATAAAAGTTGGGTATTCATCCTTTCTGATGGAGGCATAATATTCCATTGTATATATGGACCATATCTTCTTGATCCATTCATCTGTTGGAGGGCATCATGGCTCTTTCCACAGTTTGGCGATTGTGGCCATTGCTGCTATGAACAGGCCAATTGAATTTAAATAAAAAGGTACAAAACAATATCCCTTATGAATACTGATACAAAAATCCTTATTAAAATACTTGCATACCAAATTGGGGTATTCCTGAGTTTATTCCTGGGATGTAAAAATGGTTCAATATACAAAAATCAATTAGTATAATGCACTACACTAACAAAATGAAGGAGAGAAACACATGATTACTGCAACCCTTTCAGGGCGCCTGGGTGGCTCAGTGGGTTAAGCATCTGCCTCCGGCTCTGGTCATGATCTCAGTGTCCTGGGATCGAGCCCTTCATTGGGCTCTCTGCTCAGTGGTGAGCCTGCTTCCCCCTCTCTCTCTGCCTGCCTTTCTGCGTACTTGTGAAAGTACCTTTCTTATGAAGTCTAGTAGAAGGTTGTTCCAGAGGAGTCAGTGAACCACTGTGCACAAAGCTCCCTTTCTGCTCCACCCTCCTTGGCATATTGGCTTGGTTCTTAAGTTCACTCCTCAATGAGACAGGACAGCTGCTGCAGTTCAGATGTCATATGTAGTTATAGTAAGATTTGGACAAAGAGGAGAGCATCTCTTCCCATGATTCTCTCATTATTTATTAGAAGGAAAATCATTCTCAGATTCTTACAGCAGACTTTCCCTGAGGACCTCTTGACCAGGCCAGTTGCAAGGAGGTTGGAAAAGTAGATATATAGCATATCCTGCCCCTATCTTAGGCGGTAGATACACAGCTGGCAATGAATACGAGAGTAGAAGATAGATTTTTGGTAGAATAGCAACAGTACTCAAAGGGGAGAAAATTTTTTTCACTGCTGTTTATGAATGAATTTAAAGTTAATTAAATTTAGATCTTCAGAAAATTGAAGAGGAGGAATAGCTACAAACTCATTGTATGTAATACTCTGTGCTGTTCAGAACTAGTCTGATACTAAAAATAGACAAAAATATGGAAGAGAACATGACCATTAGAATATTAAATAGTAATACCATAGTAACTTTAACGATACTCATCTTATTGATATTATAGTACTATTTGCTTCTGCATGAAAACAAGTATGAAGTAAATTTGTGATTAAAGATGGAAATTATAGTGAGTTCTGAGAGGAAGATAGAAAACATTGCATTTGGACTAAGGGAATTTAGGTTTAACCATTATGACAGTAATGTTGAGCAAGAATGTAATGAAGTTAGAAATCAACAGTGAGAATATAGCCAACACTGTAAGTTTGGAAAATTAAAATATATCTAAATAATACATGAGTTAAAGGAGAAATAACAATGAAAAACATAAAATATTTAGAAATTAACAACAAAAGCATTACACTTCAAAACTAAAGTAGTATTTATTTATTATTTATTTTATTTTTTTCAGTGTTTCAAGATTCATTGTTTATGCACCACACCCAGTGCTCCATGCAATACGTGCCCTCCTTAATACCCACCACCAGGCTCACCCAACCCCCCAACCCCCTCCCTTCCAAAACCCTCAGTTTGTTCCTCAGAGTTCACAGTTTCTCATGGTATGCCTCCTCCTCCGATTTCCCCCAATTCACTTCTCCTTTCCTTCCCCTAATATCCTCCATATTATTCCTTATGCTCCACAAGCAAGTGAAACCATATGATAATTGACTCTCTCTGTTTGACTTATTTCACTCAGCATAATCTCCTCCAGTCCCGTCCATGTTGATACGAAAGTTGGGTATTCGTCCTTTCTGATGGAGGTGTAATATTAACACCTGTAAATAGAAGGAAAATACCTCAGTATAATGAAGGCCTTATATGAAAAACCCACAGCTAACATCATATTTGATTGTGAAAGACTGAAAGCTTTTCCCCAAATCAGAAAGAAGACAGGGATGCCTGGTTTTGTCACTTAAAAAAAATTTTTTTTTAATGATTTTGTTTATTTGACAGAGAGAGAGAGCAAAAGCTGGGCGTAGTGGGAGAGGGAGAAGCAGATTCCCCACTGAGCAAGGAACCTAATGTGGGAGTCGATCCCAGGACCCTGGGACCATCATCTGAGCTTAAGGCAGACACATAATTGACTGAGCCACCCAGACATCCCCCTTTTAAAAAAAATTTAAATTCAATTAGCTAACATATAGTACATCATCAGTTTCAGATGTAGAGTTCAGTAATTCATCAGCTGCATATAATACCCAGTGCCCATCACATCACATGCCCTCCTTAATGCCCATTACTCAGTTACCCCATCCCCCCACCCATCTCCTTTCCAGTAACCCTCAGTTTGTTTCCTATAGTTAAGAGTCTCCCTCTCTGGTTTTTCTCCCTCTCTGATTATTACCCATTCAGGTTTTGTCACTTCTATTTAACCTAATATTGGAAGTTCTAACCAGAGCAAGAAAAGGCAAGAAAAAGAAACAAATGGCATCCAAGCTGGAAAGGAAGAAGTAAAATTTTCTCTGTTTGCAGATGGCATGATATTATATGTAGAAAATCAAATGATTCCACAAAATACTGATAGACCTAAAAAATGAATTCAGCAGTTGCAGGAAAAAAAAATCAACATGCAAAAATCAGTTGTCTTTCCATAACAACCTGAAGAGGAAATTGAGAAAACTCTATTTCAATAGCATCAAAAATTAAAGTTATTTAGAAATTAACTTAATCAAGTAGGTTAAAAATCATACATGAAAAATTACAGAATATTCCTGAAAGAAATTAAAGAAAATGCAAATAAATGGAAAAACATACCTGTTCATTGATTGGAATATTTAATATTGTTTAAATGCCAATACTGCTTGAAGCGGTCTATAGATTCAATGCAACTTCTATAAAATCCCAACAATGATTTTGCAGAAATATAGTAATCTTCCCTAGAATTCATATGGAATCCTAAGGAGCTACAAATAGCCAAAACAATATTGAAAAAGAAAAACAAAGGTGGGAGATTCACTTCCTGATTTCAAAACTTACTGCAGAGTTGGAGTAATCAAAGCAGTGTGATCCTGGCATAATGATAAACATACAGACCAATGAAATAGAATGTCCAGAAATAAGTCTTTGCATGCACAGTGAAATGATCTTTGATAAGAATACCAAAACCAAAGGGAAATGAGTCTTTTCAATAAATAGTTCTTGGAAACTTGATATGCAAAATAATGAATTTAGCACCCTTATCCTACACCTTACGTAAACACTAACTCAAAATAGATAAAAAAAAAAAAAAAAAAACAAACCTTTGCGGCTAAAACTAAATAAACTCTTAGAAGAAAATATAAGGCAGAAGCTTCATGATAATTGGATTTGGTAATGCTTTCTTGGTATGACACTAAAATCAGAAGCAATAAAAAATATAGGTAAATTGTACTTCATCAAAATTAAAAACTCTGTGCATCAAAAGACAGTATCAATAGAGTGAGAAGGCAACCTACAGAATGGGAGAAAACATTTGTAAATCATATCTGATAAGGGACTAATATCCATAATACATAAAGAACTCCAAAGATACAGATGTAGTGAAAAGAAGGAGCACATGCACCCAATGTTCATAGCAGCAATGTCCATAACAGCCAAACTGTGGAAGGAGCTGAGATGATGTCCTTCAGCAGATGAATGCATGAAGAAGATGTGGTTCACAGATCCAATGGAATATTACTTAGCTATCAGAAAGGATGAATATCTACCATTTACATCGACATGGATACCACTGGAGGGTATTGCACTAAGTGAAAGAAGTCAGTCAGAGAAACATAATTGCCATATGGTTTCACTCATGTGTGGAACATGGGGAATAGTGCAAAGGACAGTGGGGGAGGGAGAAGAGAAATGGGGAGGGAGACAAAACATATGAGACTCCTGAATCTGGGAAGTAGGACTGAGGGTTGTGAAGAAGGTGGGTGGAAGAATGGGGTAACTGGGTGATGGGCATTAAAGAGGGCATGTGATATGATGACCACTGGGTGATATACTCGACTGATGAATCATTGAACATTGTCTCAAGGACTGAGATATCAATTACCTTGGCTAATTGAATTTAAATTAAAAGAAAAAAGAACTCCTAAAACTCAATAACATACAAACAAAAAACCCAATAGCCCACTTAAAAAATGGGCCAAGGACTTGAATCACTCAATGTGTATCTTCCAAAGAAGATATACAAATAGCCGATAATTACAAAAAAGATGCTCAATATCTCTAATCATTACAAATTAAGATAATGCAAATTGAAAACATGAGATACTACTTCACACTCATTAGGATTGCTACGTAAACAAACAAAAACAAAAGCAGAAAATAACAAATGTTGGTGCAGATGTGGGGAAATTGGAACCCTTGTACATTGCTGGTGGGAATGTAAAATGCAGTCTCTGTGGAAAACAGTATAGTGATTCATCAGAAACTAAACACAGAATTACTACATGGTCTGGCAATTCCACTTCTAGGTTTATGTCCAAAAGAATTGAAAGCAGAGTCTTGAAGAGATAGTTGTGCACTCATGTTCACAGCAGCATTGTTCATAATACCCAAAAAGCTGAACAGCCCAAATGTCCATAAACAGATGAATGGATAAACAAAATGTTTTGAGCTGAAGGCAAATGCTTAACTGACTGAGCCACCCAGCTGTCCCAGCCTCATTCTTTTTTAGAGTCAACTTCCTTTACTAGTTTTGGGGAAGAGGCCATTTGGCATACTTCTTTTTTTGGGTGGTACCTCTGGCAGGTACTTTACCATGCCACATATTCCTACTCGACTTCTAATTGCACTGTGGGTCACTGCTTAGCTGGCCTATACTCCTGGATCACCCTTCATTTCGTAGAACATTCTCACCTTAACATCAGGGGAGGGGTAATTGCAGAGTGAGGAGTACTTGCATTTACCAATCCATCCCTTCAAGGAAAAAAGTTTGAAGGTCCTCTTCATACTGATGTCTTTCATGGACCAATGGAAAAACATGAACAAATTTAAACTATTGAAAGGTCACTTTGGAGACTGAGTTGCTACCATATCTTCTTTATCCATTCGTCTGTTGAAGGGCATCCTGGCTCTTTTGACAGTTTGGTGATTGTGGCCATTGCTGCTGTGGACATTGGCCCTTCTTTTCACTACATCTGTATTTTGGGGGTAAATACCCAATAGTGCAATTGCTGGGTCATAGGGTAGCTCCATTTTTTAATTTCTTCAGGAATTTCCACACTGTTTTCCAAAGTGGCAGCACAAACTTGCATTCCCACTAACAGTGTAAGAGGGTTCCTCTCTCTCCAACACTTGTTGTTTCCTGTCTTGCTGATTTTGGCCATTCTATCCAGTGTAAGGTGTTATCTCAATGTGGTTTTGATTTGAATTTCCCTGATGGCTAGTGATGATAAACTAAAGTAGTATTTACAGGGAAATTTATATTCCTAAGTAAATTTTTTGGACAAAGACAAAAACTAAGGATCTATAAAAGAAAAGCAGAACAGATATGAGGAATTTGAGAGGCAGGGCAGGGGGTCG
Organism: Potos flavus; assembly: GCA_028534135.1. Taxonomy (NCBI): domain Eukaryota; kingdom Metazoa; phylum Chordata; class Mammalia; order Carnivora; family Procyonidae; genus Potos; species Potos flavus. The sequence continues at coordinate 70,029,159 of CM052900.1, read as the reverse complement.
TTGGGGGCAGGGAGGGAAAAAATGAAACAAGATGGACCAGGGAGGGAGACAAATCATAAGAGACTCTTAATCTCAGGAAACAAACTCAGTGTTGCTGCCTGGAGGGGGTGGGGGAGGGATAGGGTGGCTGGGTTATGGATAATGGGGAGGGTATAGCTATGGTGAGTGCTGTGAATTGTGTAAGACTGATGATTCATAGACCTGTACCACTGAAGCAAATAATACATTATATGTTAATAAAAAAAAAAGCAGAATAAACCCTAAACAATTCAAGATAAAGAAATAATAATGATTGGGGCGCCTGGGTGGCTCAGTGGGTTAAAGCCTCTGCCTTCGGCTCAGGTCATGATCTCAGGGCCCTGGGATCGAGCCCCGCATAGGGCTCTCTGCTCAGCAGGGAGCCTGCTTCCCCCTCTCTCTCTGCCTGCCTCTCTGCCTACTTGTGATCTCTCTCTCTCTCTGTCAAATAAATAAATAAAATCTTAAAAAAAAAAAAGAAATAATGACAAAATTATAAACTAATGAAATATAAAAAAATAAAAAGACATGTTGATGAAATCATAATATGATTATTTGAAAGACTAAAATATATTTTTTCTTTCCCAAATACTTTTATTTTATTTTTTCAGTGTTACAAGATTAAAATGTTGACAAACTTTGACATGACTGAGAAAATGAAGAACTTAAATAATATTGGGAATGAAATAAAGGATATTACTAAAAATACCATAGAAGATTAAAATCATAAAAAATTCTATGAATATCCTTATATCAAAAATTTGGAAATTTAAATAAAGTAGACAATTTTCTACCCAACTCATTCTATGTACTATTGTGTACTACTATGTACTACCAAGAAGTACTTTGATACTAAAACTGGAAAAAAAATTACAAGAAAAAAACCCCCACAATATTTCTCATGAACATAGATGCAAACATTCTTAACAAAATTTTAGCAAACTGAATAGAATAATATATTAAAAAGATTTTATCAAGTGGGATTTACCCCTGGTATGCAATGTTGGGTTAATTTTAGAAAAATTAATCGTTATCAGTTCATCATATTAGCAAATGGACATAAACCCACCTATATTTTAATCCCAGTAGATGTGGGAAAAGAAGCTGGCAAAATCTGACATCATTCCTGATAAAAACTCTTAGCAAACTAGGAATAGAGGGCAATTTCCTCAACATAGTAGAATATACCTAAAAAAATCCCCACAGCTAGCACAATACATAATGCTGAAGGAATAAATGGCTCCTTCTCAGATAAAGATTTTTACTTTACCACTGCTATTCAACATTAACTAGAGCCAGTGTGGTCAGGTAAGGTAAAGAAATAAAAGCCATCTAGATAGGAAAGGAAGAAGAAAGACTGCTTTAGTCACAGATAATGTGATCATCTACATAAAAAATCTTGTTAAATCTATAAAAATAGCTACTAGAACTAATAACTGAGTGTAGTGAGTTTGTGCAGTACAGCATCAATATAGAGAAATCAACTGTATTTCTATGTACTTTATTTTTATTTTTATTTTTTTATTTCTATGTACTTTAAACAATTGTTGCTATAATTGTTTAAAATAGCATGAACAATAGCATAAAATATGAAATATTTAGATATAAAACAGAAAAATTGCATAAGACTGTAAATTGAAAACTAAAATAATGCTGAGAAAAATTTAAAAGTACATAGTAGATATATATAAATTTATGAATTGAGAGACTCAAAATTGTTGATATCAACTCCCCCAAAATCAATCTAAAAATTCAATGTAACCCTTAACAAAATCCCAGCAAGCTTTTTTTGTTGTTGTTGAAATTGACAAACACATTTTAAAATTCATAAGAGAACACAAAGTACGTAGAAGAGCTAGAACAACCTTAAAAAAGAACAGTGTTGGAGGACTTCTACTACCTGAGTTCAAAATCTATTATAAATTAACCAAGACAGTGTAGTGCTGGAATACAGATAGACATACGGTCACTAGGACAGAACAAGGAACCCAGAAAAAGAACTACATGTAGATAGTCAACTGATTTTTCACAAAGGTGCAAAGGTGATTTAATGGAGACAGGATCATTTTTTTTCAAAAAATGGTCCTAGAACATTTGGCTATCCATGTATTAAAGAAATGGATTTTGATTACTATCTCACACCATATTAAAAATTAACTGAAAAAGGATCATAGACCTAACTATAAAACTCAGAACTCTAAAACTTACACAACAATGTGTAGGAGAAATTATTTGTGACCTTGAATTAGGCAAAGATTTCTTATATACAACAGCAAAAGCAATTATTCGTAAAAGAAAAAAAAATTGATAAATCTGACTTCATTGAACTTAAGAATTTTTCTCTCTGAAAGACACTGTAAGAGAATGAAAAGAAAAGGCACAGTGGGAGAAATATTTGCAAATCACATATCTGATAAAGAGCTTATATCTAGAATATATAAAGAACTCTCAACACTTAATAAGTAAACAAGCAACCCAATAAAAAGGGGCAAAATTTGAGTAGACACTGCTCTGGAGAAGGCATATGGATAACAGACACACAAAAAGATGTTTAATATCACTAGTCGTTAGGAAGATAGCAATGAAAACCACAATGTAATACATACTACAATACCCACTAGAATGGCTAAAATGAAAAAGACTGACCATATCAAAGGGTAGCAATGATGTAGAGCAACTGGACCCCTCATACACTGCTGGTAAGATGTACAATCATTTCAGGAAACAGTTTGGGAGTTTCCTGAAAAGTTAAAGATACATCTACTCTCTGACCTGGACATCCCCTTCCTAGATATTTACCCTCTTCTGGGTGGGCTTGGAAAGTAGGAAAATATTGATATTTTCATTTTGTTGAGCTGAGAGAAATGTAATATAAAAAATAATTGAAGATGTGACACACACACACACACACACACACACACACACACACACACACAATGGAATATTACTCAGCCATCAAAATGAAGTCTTGCTATTTGCAACAATGTGGATGGAACTAGAGGATATTGTGCTAAGTGAAATAAGTCAAAGAAAGACAATGATCATATGGTTTCACTTTTATGTGAAACTTAAGAAACAAAACAGAGGAAGCATAAGAGGAAGGGAGGGAAAAATAAAACAAGAAGTAATCAGAGAGGGAGGCAAACCATAAGACACTCTTAACTATAGAAAACAAACTGAGGGTTGCTGGAGGGGAGGTGGATGGGAGGATGGGGTAACAGGGTGATGGCATTAAAGAGGGCATGTGATGTAATGAGCACTGGGTGTTATATACAACTGATGAATCGCTGAACTCTACCTCAGAAACTAATAATACATTACATGTTAATTAAATTGAATTTAAATGAAAAGAAGATAGCTCAAATTCCATCTTGTCCTTTGTGGATTTAACTATGTCCCTTTGCCCATCCTCATCATTTCCCAACTGGATGGAACTGCAATATGGGATAGAGGAGGTCCAGGGAAACTGGAATTGTTGGTCTCAGGTCAGCAGGCACTAACATGCTATGATGTGGCTGTGTTCCCAAACCTTGCTGGCCACAGTAGCTGAGGCTTTCACCATCAGGGGCAGTCCTTTGAAGAACAAACGTCACAGTTACTTCTTGAGATTTTGGAGCAGGTTCTAAAACTTGCTTTTCATTTTATCTGTGGAGGGTTCCCTTATAAGGTTCTCATTATTGGCATCAGCTGGCTTGTGGACCTTTATGTTAAGGTGTCTTTGCAAGTACAATTTCAGTATTGAAAAACTGAGAGCGTGAAAGAAATGTCAGAGTAATTCACATGCAAAAACAGGGAAATATTTATTTGTAATAAAACTTAAATTATTAGTAGATGCATTCGTTCAACATGAATAGACTCAGAAAGAAAATGTAAGGACAACAAGAATAAAAATTGTCCTAGGGTACCATGTCTCTTCTTAGTTTGTTCACTGTTTAATGTACTCTGACTCCCTTTTTAGCCACTTTAAACTATCCTTTCCCAGAAGTAAGAGAGAGAGCCTTTCAGGAAGAAGGAAGGTTCATCTGTGTTGACTATTGCTTAGAAGATGACTAAGAAAAACTACCCATTGACTTGTGCCCATGGAGACCATAGACAGGGATATTAGTGGGTGATGCATTTGTGAGAGCAGAAGCTGTATTTGGAGTGGGTTGAACAGTGAGATGGAAACAAAAGAAGATAGCAAATGTAGGCATTCTTCAAACATTTTGGGGAGAAGGTAGATGCTGGAGGGGATAAGTTGGGCCTGGACTGATTTCTTGAAAGCATATTTAGAGATCAATGCTAAGGAGCTAGCAGGGAGGGAGACTGAAGAGTTAGAAGAGAGGAGATAATTGATAATATAAGACATGGGGGAAATGAGATCTGGAGCATAAATGGAAGATGATAGCATTGACAAGAGAAGAGATGAGGAAAGCGTGAGGACAGAGGAGGACAGGGTTTGGGTTTGGTGATGGGAAATAGAGGAGTTCTCATATGAGGGTGATTTTTCTCTGAGCAACAGGGTGTGTGGACATCTGAATGGGCAGGAAGTTGGCAGTGAGGGGTGAGAAGGATGGAGAAGATTGAAAGAACTATTGTGAAATGCAGGAAAATAAGTTTCTCAGAGAAACAGTGTATTATTTCCAGGCAATGTTGACACTGATTGCTGAGTTTGGGGAAGTACCGGGTAGCTGCATTTACTTCTTTATCCTATATCACAAATCCTACTAGAGTACTTGTTTCTGTTTTGGTAGTAAAACTAACATACTGCAACTTAAGCCCAGTGCAAGTCTTCATTCTTACTAATCTTCAAATATCACAATGGACCTTGTGAGCTTACCTAGCTCATGGACCATGAAACATAAGTTGCAAAGAAAGAAGAGAAGAAGGTGGAGAGAGATTTGAGATGTCTCTGATGAGAAATTCCTATGAGAAAAACAGTTGTGGAAATAGCTGAAGAAGGAAGCAGAGGTGAGTATAGGATTTGGTTAGAGAGAAGTCGTCCTGTATTGGTCATTTTAGAGGAGAAGCAGTTTTGAGTAATGATAGGGACCAAGGTGTGACCTTGTAAGAGGGTAGCTGGGTAAAGTAGAAAAGAAGTCAAGGAGCTGAGAAGCTAGGATTCTGCTTGGATACAGCTGTTTCTTTCAGGGAGATACAGGAATTAAGGTGAAGAGGAAGATTGTAAGCCCAGCACAAAACAAGGAAGGATGGTGAGGTGAAGAAGACAGAAGTGTGTGATAGAGCCAGCTCATACAGAGAAATGATTCTAAGTATTTTTCAACTCCATGGACACTGGCAATGCTGCAGATCAGAGCTTTTTGTTTTCTTTTGAAAGCCAATTTACCTACATGGTCTTGATAGTATAGAAAAATGGAAGTAGTCTCACTCTTTCTTTCTATGTACATTGTCTTATTTAAACCTCATGATAACAACACATTGAAATTTAGAGATAAGTGACTTGTCTTAGGCCACAGAGTGAATAAATGCCAAATAATGCAGGATTCAAACTCAGGTCCAATTGACACCAATGTGCACACTTTGTACTATACAATCAAGAGTGTATATGAATGAACACTCTCAAAGTCTATCGATGTGATGTACACTGTTATAGCTCACTAATTAACACTGGGAGAGGTACAGAGATCTGGTTAATTTTTATGGTAGGTGGTGGGCTATGAGGAAGAAAAGTGAAGATTGGGGTGGCTTGAACAAGTGCAAGGTTGTGTGCAGAAATGGGTGATCATGAAAGCAGACTGAAGAAAAAATTATGGAAAGATAAAATATGTGCAAGGAGAAAAACTTGAAGGCAGATACTGAAGTCAAATCTTGTCCACTTGCAGGATTTGTGGACGTTGGCTGCGCATGTGCGTGATTGTTTTATGCCAATGTAAACGTGTTTATGGTTACTGTTTTTCCGATTGTCTGTACTTATTTTTTTTTTTTCAACTGGAAAGTGGCCTGCAGTGCAGTCTTTCATCCAGACCATAGCTAATTCTTAATCTTATACAGAGAATCACCATGTGGTCATAAGACAGTTACTAAAGGCTTTTATGCAACCAAAAGATCACAATAAAATGGGATGTTCTGCGACAGCTCTGACATGGGCCACTCTTGCAAAGATATCCTCCCAAGAATGCAGTAAATGGAAGTGTTTTCCTGTAAAGTAACCCAAGAAAATCTATGGTCAAATTATTAAGATTAATAATAGTTAAGCAGGGTTGATGAATGTAGGATCAATACATAGAATTCATTATATTCTTTAAATTTTTTTTAATTTAAATTCAATTTAATTATCATATACTGTATTATTACTTTCAGAGGTATAATTTAGTGATTCATCAGTTGCATATAATGCCCAGTGCTCATTACTTCAAGTGCCCTCCTTAATGCCCATTAGCCAATTACTCTATATCCCACCCACCACCCCTCCAGCAACCCTCAGTTTGTTTCATATGGTTGAGTCTCTTACGGCTTACCTCCCTCTCTGTTTTCATCTTATTTTATTTTTTCTTTCTTTCCCCTATGTTCATAAGTTTTCTTTCTTAAAACCCTCATATGACTGAAATTATATGGTATTTGTCTTTCTTTAACTGACTTATTTTGCTTAGCATAATACCCTCTAGTTCCTTCCACGTTGTTGCAAGTGGCAAGATTTCATTCTTTTTGATGGCTGAGTACTATTCCAGTATGTGTGTGTGTGTGTGTGTGTGTGTGTGTGTGTATACATATACATATACATGTCACATCTTTTATGTGTATACATACATATACATGTCACATCTGTTGTTGGACATCTGGGCTCTTTCCATCTTTTGGCTATTGTGGACATTTTGCTGCTGTTCAGGTTTTCTATTTCTTCCTGTTTCAGCGTTGGTAATTTATGTTTCTAGGAATTTATCCATTTCTTCTAGATTGCCAAATTTGTTGGCATATAATTGCTCATAATATTACCTCATAATTGTTTGTATTTCTTTTTCTTTTTTTAAATTAATTAATTTAATTTTATTTTTTCAGTGTTCCAAGATTCATTGTTCATGTACCACACCCAGTGCTCCATGCAATATGTGCCTCCTCAACACCCACCACCAGGCTCACACACAACACCCTCACCCACCTCCCCTCCAAAACCTTCAGTTTGTTGCTCAGCGTCCACAGTCTCTCATGGTTCATCTCCCCCTCCGATTTCCCCCAATTCACCCTTCCTTTCCTTCTTCCAATGTCCTCTATGTTTTTCCTTATGCACCACACGTAAGTGAAACCATATAACTGACTCTCTCTGCTTGACTTATTTTACTCAGAATAATCTCTTTCAGTCCTGTCCATGTTGATACAAAAGTTGGGTATTCATCCTTTTTGATGGAGGCATAATATTCCATTGTATATATGAACCATATCTTCTTTATCCATTTGTCCATTGAAGGGCATCTTGGCTCTTTCCACAGTTTGGTGATTTTGGCCATTGCTGCTATGAACATTGGGGTACATGTGGCCCTTCTTTGTACTACATCTGTTTGTATTTCTTTAGTGTTGGCTGTGATCTATCCTCTCTCACTCATGATTTTATTGATTTGGGTCCTTTCTTTTTTCTTTTTGATAAGTCTGGCTAGGGGTTTATCGATCTTATTAATTCTTTCAAAGAACCAGCTCCTAGGTTCATTGTTCTATTCTACTGTTTTTTGATTTCTATATCATTGATTTCTACTCTAATCTTTATTATTTCTCTTCTCCTGCTGGATTTAGGTTTTATTTGCCACTTTCCCCCAGCTCCTTAAGGTATATGGTTAGGTTGTGTATTTCAGACTTTTCTTGTTTTTCAAGGAAGGCCTGTGTTGCTATATAATTCCCTGTTTGGACTGCATTTGCTGCATCCCCAAGGTTTTGAACTGTCATGTTTTCATTTTCATTTGTTTCCATATATTTAAAAATTTTTTTTCTTTAATTTCCTGATTGATCCATTCATTCTCTACTAGGATGCCCCTTAACCTGCATGTGTTTTTGGTCCTTCCAAATTTTTTCTTGTGATTGACTTCAAGTTTTAAAACTCTGTGGTCTGAAAATATGCATGGTATGATCTTGATCTTTTTGTCCCAGCTGAGACCTGATTTGTGACCCAGTATGTGATCTATTCAAGAAAATGTTCCATGTGCACTCGAGGAGAATGTGTATTCTGTTGCATTAGAATTAAATGCTCTGAATATACCTCTTAAGTCCATCTGGCCCAGTATGTCAATCAAAGCCCTTGTTTCCTTGTTGATATTCTGCTTAGATGATCTGTCCATTGCTGTGAGTTGGGTGTTAAAGTCCCCTACTATTATTGTAGTATTGTTAATGAGTTTTGTTAGTTTTATTATTAATTGGTTTACATATTTGGCTGCTCCCAAGGTGGGGCTATAAATATTTACAATTGTTAGATCTTCTTACAGGATAGACCCTTTTATTATGAGATAGTGTCCTTCTTCATCTCTTATTACAGTCTTTGGTTTAAAATCTAGTTTGTCTGATATAAGGATGGCATGATAAATGTTTCTCCACACCCTCACTTTCAATCTGGAGGTGTCTTTGGGTCTAAAATGAGTCTTCCATAGACAGTATATTGATGGGTCTTTTTTTTTTTTTTTTTAAATCCATTCTGATACCCTATGTTTTTTGATTGGAGCATTTAGTCCATTTACGTTCAGAGTGATTTTTGAAAGATATGAAGTTAGTGTCATTGTTAAGTCATTATTCCTGTAGATTGTCTCTGTTCCTTTCTGGTGTTTGTTACTTTTGAGGTCTCTCTTTGTTCAAAGGATCCCCTTTAATATTTCTAGCAGGGCTGGTTTAGTGTTCACAAATCCATTTAGTTTTTGTTTGTTCTGGAAACTCTTTATTTCTCCTTCTATTCTGAATGACAGTCTTGCTGGCTAAAGTATTCTTGGCTGCATGTTTTTCTCATTTAACACAGTGAATATATCATGCCAGTCCTTTCTGGCTTTCCACGTCTATGTGGACTGGTCTGCTGCCAGCCTTATGTTTCTACCCTTGTATGTTAAGGACCTCTTATTCTGAGCTGCTTTCAGGATTTTTTCTTTATCTTTGAAATTTGAAAACTTGACTATTATATGTTGAGGTGTTGACTTATTTCTATTGATTTTGAGGGTTGTTCTCTGTGTGTTCTGCACTTGAATACCTGTTCTCAGTTATAATTTGTTTAAATAAATCTTCTGCTCCTGTCTCCCTCTCTTCATCTTCTGAGACCCTTATTATCTGTATATTATTTCACTATATGGACTCACTGAATTATTGAAGTCTTCCTTTATGATCTAGAAGTTTTCTTTCTTTCTTCTTTTCAGCTTCCTTATTTCCCATCATTTTATCTATTATATCACTGACTCTCTCTTCTGCTTCATTCATCCTCATTTTTATAGCCTACATTTTTGACTGCATCGCAGTAATAGCATTTTTAATTTCAGCCTGATTAGATTTTGGTTCTTTAATTTCTATAGTAAGGGATTCTCTGGTGTCTTCTATGCTTTTTCAAGCCCAGCTAGTATGTTTATAATTGTTGTTTTAAATTCTGTTTCAGACATCTTACTTATATCCGTATTGATTAAATCCCTGGCAGTGAGTACTACCTCCTGGGGTGAATTTCTCCATCTTTCATTTTGTTCAGAAAAGAATAGAAGAAAGAGAAAAAAACAATGATAACTACAGTGATAAGAGAAAAATAAAACAGAGCAAACCAGAAAAAAACAAAAATAAAACAAAACAAAAACAAACAAGAAAGAAAAAAAAAACAAAACAAAAAACTAGAAGCTGGGTGTTTTGGTCTACTTGTTAAAAGAAAGTAAATCCCAAAATAAGAAAAAAAGAAAAGCTTATATATATACAAAAGTAAAATGAAATAAAAAATACAATGAAAAGATATGAAAAATAAAAAAATATAATGAATATATAAAAATTAAAAAAATAATTAAAAAAGAGTTGAAAAATAAGAAAATAGTCAAAAACATAAAACTGAAAGACTAAAGAGTAAAAAGAAAAATGAATGCAATATACTCTTTTCTCCATGAGCTGAAGATTTGTAGCCCTCTATGATCCATAAACTTGGTGCAAGCCAGTTGTTTGTGCTGGTCTTCTGGGGAGGGCCCTGTTGTGCTGATTCTCAGGTGCACTTGCCCTAATGTAATGGCACCTCCCTTTCCAGGAGGCTGAGCTCAGTGTAAGAGGCTCTGGATTCCACTATGTGGTGCTGTTTTGCTCCCTGGAATCTTTCAGATCTGATGGGCAAGTGTGAGTAGAAAGTTCACACCCCCTCTTCAATGAGCCCTCACAGAAAAGCATTCAATCACTCTTGTCTCCCTGGTTTCTGTCTGAACTCTGTGTTCACCAGGACTGTGACTGAACATTTTTACCTCAGGCATGTGGCTAGTTTCAAAACCCCCAAAATTTTACAGACTTCTGTGGCATGGACCTGCACTATTCCTCACCAAGCTTCTGCCTTTTGCAGGACCCCTGCCCGGAAAGTGGTCACACAACTGTACAGTGGTTCAATTTATGGCAACACAGAGCAGAAAGCCAGAACATAGACTCACTATTTTCAGATGGCTTCCCTACTCTTATGCCTGGGAACTCTGCCTCTCGGGCGCCCCCATTCTTCTTGTGACCCCAGGGATCTTGAGACCATGCTGTCCCACCTGGGATTCTGCCCCATTTTGCCACCTGAGCACCTTACATTGGGGAGACATCCCCCACTGTAGCAGACTTCTAAAAGTTTCAAGTTTGCACTCAGATGCTTATAATACTTTGTGGCGGCCTCCTTAAAGTAGGCTTCCTCCTTTCTACTGTATCCTCAGATATATCACCCCAGATTCAAGTCTCCAGACATCCTACCCTCCAAAAAGTGGTCACTTTTCTACTTGTAGAATTGCAACACTTCTTTTCTCAGATCTCTGATTGATTTCATGGCTGTTCAGAATGATTTGATAACTATCTAGCTGTATTTGAGGGACCAGACAAACTTAGGGTCCCCTACTCCTCTGACATTTTAACTCCACCCCCACATAATTCACTATATTCTTATATTTCAGTTATAAACACTTAAAAATGAAATGTAAAAGGATATTTTATGAAAAATTGCAATAATATATTAAGCACCTAGCAATAAATCCCAACGGGGTTTATTTTTTTGATCTTAAAAATCAGCTTCTAAAATTTACCTGAAAAAGTAAGGTCCAATGAAGCTGCAGCTGGTTGTTTTCTCATATGACCTCAATCCTCACTCTTCCTTCCTCTGTACCCTTGACAATGTCAGCCGGAAGCTCCTCACACCAAGTGGAGTCCCTTTCCCCACCCTTTGAATCTCGGCTGATCCCCTGACTTGCTTTGGCCAGTCTCTACACACTCTCCAAGTGTGTGTGTTTTATTTACTTTTGCTTACCTGCGCCTGTGTGAAAACACATCTGACTAACCAGATGGGTAAAGAGAGACATGTGATCTAGTTGGTCACCCTCTTTGCCCTAGCCAGCTGCTGATATGTGAGCAAGCCCAGTCTAGCCAGAAAAACCATGCAGTTGAGTGCCGCCTAAATAGCTAACACACAGATTTGGAGAATTAAATAAATACTTGTTGCCTTAACTAACTTTGGGGATGTTTTTTTATGAAGTGATAGTTTACTGATCAAATAGATGAGATAATTTTAAAGAAAAAGAGCAAAATGGAAGGACTCACTCTGTCAGATATTAAGGTTTGTCATTGAGCTTTAATAATTAAGGCACTATAAAGAGATAAAGACAAATTAGTGGGTAAGACTACAGCATTCAGAAAGAGATGTATACAAAAAGGAGAACTTGATATATAAAACAGGGGGATTACAAATAAGGTGTGGCACTGGAATAATTGGTTATAAAAATGAAAAATTTAAATTCCTACTCCATACTATTCTCAAAAAGTCAGTTTACAATTTTTGAAAGAAAATAACTGTAAAAGAAAAGTCTATACATTTTATTAATGGAAAATGAAAAGTTTTGTGCATCACAAGGTGAAATAAAAAGTCAAAGACTGGGAGAAAATATTTGCAATGCATAAACCAAACAGATTTTTGATCCAAAGGGTACAGAGAATTAGACTAACAACCTAATAGAAAATTAGATAAAATGTATAAAGAGAACCCAGATGTTCACTAAGCACATGAAACTTTGCTCAAGGTCAAGATTATGCAGGAGACAATGGGCAAGTTGAGAGAAATTGGTTGATTCTGGGACTTTATTCTACCCAGGACCACTGTCTCACAGAGTGCGTGAAGCTGCTTCCCAAAGCAGAGTAAAAGAGAAGTGAGTGTGAGTGGGAACATGTTAAACTCTTTCTAATAAAATCCACTGATATTTATGGAGAGCCCAACGTGTACAACGTAGCTTGAGTGGTGGGTCAGCTATGTCAGTCTATCTCCTCAGAAGAGCTAAGAAGGGCTGCCTTGGGAAATGGAGAAAAGGGGAAACAGAGGAGGAAAGAGCTCTTTGTTTCTTATTCCTGCAGTAACTCAACCATTTCAACTTTTATCTCTTTTATATATTGAGCTTTTACATCAGTTTTTGTTGGAAGATAGCGTTCCAGTATGGAAAAGGCTGTTATAGAGGCACATGGGCACCTGCAGTCTTTGTGGGCTGGGAGCTTGCACCAAAGCAGGGGCTGCAAGGCCCCACATTCTGTATGAAGATGGGCAGCCATTTCTTTCAAGTGTCTGAGGACATCTCCTTGCAGGACATCTCTTCTGCAGGGCATCTACCCTGCAGAGGTGGGGAGGAACTGGAACTAGAGAGCTCCACCACCTCAATGTGCACAGTCCACTGGGCCCAGGATATGAGCATCTGAGCAGCATCCTGAGCAGTAGAGCCAACACCTGCCACACAGGCCAACACATATAGGCACACCTTCCCCAACCCAGAAGCCTATAGAAAATTCCCATTTAGAGAAGTCCCCAAGCTCTCTGGCAATGTCCATTTAAATTTCATATCCAATATTCCCTATAATCAAGAATCTGGCAAGATTGCCTAGGTTTGCATCCTGGTTCCTCATTCATTAGCTACATGACCATGGTAATGAACTACAGTTTCTTCATCTGTGGAGTAAAATTAATAGTGGTGCACATCTGAAAGTATTGCTATGGCAATTCAATGAAATCATAACATGTATAACACTTAGAACTGTGCCTGGCATAAAGTAGGCACATGATATATTTTAGTGATTATAATAATAAAATATATTCAACTTGCTCATGTATGTCTAAACATGTGTGAAGACCCTTTGTATCAAGAGTGCCAGCAGGAGTCTACTTTTTTCATGAAGGATCTAAAAACCATTTATTCATTCATTCATCCATCCATCCACTGAACAAATGTCTATCGAGTGCTTCACATGTACCAGAGATTGTTCTAGGCTCTGGGAAATGGTAGTGAGAAAAACACACGAAGCTTCTGTCCCCATGGGGCTTCCATTCTAGCCAGGGTATGTGGGGGACTGATTCAAAGTAAGTAAACAGAAATATGTTATTTTATATATATATATATATATATATATATATATATATATATATATATAGTATGTTAAGTGGTGGTGTGGAGAAAAAGCAGAATAAATATAACTTCTCTGGGGTGGTTTCACTTTAGGGTAAGCCACCAGAAGCCCTCAACACAGACTAGAGTTTGAAGAGAACAAGGCTTCCAGTCCTGGTTTCACTGTACCTGAAGTTTTTAGAATTTGAAAAATGTGACCTGTAGCAATTTTGGTGTTGTCATTCTAGTGTCTGATGAAGCTCTTAGCACTCTCAGACAAGACTTTAGTTCCCAGGACCCCGCAAACCAGCAGTTTCTTCTCTGGCCTTAAGACTAGTCAATGGAGAGGAATGGCTGTTACAGGGCCTGTACCAAGGCCTGTGTGTAAGCTTACATGCTAAATAGCAGTCTTGGACATAAACATTCTTTTTGGTTATGAGGAAACCAGTCTTTTTCTTTTTAAAAACACACTCAACAGTTTCTGTGGGAAGAATTCAATGTTAACACCAAATTGTATATTTTTCTTGAAAATGTTGTAGATGTTTGCAAAATTTTTATCACATGAGACTAGACCTCTGATCAGCAGGTGTGCAGTTGCCTGCAGGTGATGCACACAGGAGTTTTGCCTCATATTTGGTCCTACTCATTACTTTTTTTTCTGGTTCCACAATAAGAATTTTTAGTGAAATGGAAAATAGATATGAACTGGGTAGTCTACATCTAGCTGAGAGGTCTGAAGGAGAAAGAGCCCATCTTATGGCCAAAGGATGTCTATTTTCCTTTCAGTATGTGTCAGGGAAGTGACAGCATTATCAGGCAGCATCAGAATAAGATTGGTGTTTGAGTTTTCCATTGCTTTTGGCAGAGGAAAAAACACATGGAATTGGGAATGGGCATTAGCTGTGTGATTTGGGGGCATCACAGCCTTTCCACGTTTCACTTTCTCCTTCTGTAAAATGTAGCCTTCACACTCTGACTCAAAGTCTTCAGTTTGGGTGACCAGTTCATCTTTGTGTTAGAAGCCTGATTTTTATGCTTCAAGCTACATTTAGGTAGCCCAGTTGAAAGCTGTGCATGTGGAGAAGGGCTGGTGAAAGTAGTAGAACCTGATCCAGCCAAGGTCAGAGGTTGGTAGTCAGGAAGTGGAATCACATCTGAGGAAGTAGAATTCTCATTTTGTTGAAACTAAGATGACATTTTTGGGGAAAGCATCAAATAATATGCTGTCTGTGTAAACAGGGACTGTGAGTTAACCTAGCTCTGGCCAGGGGTTCCAGTGGGGTCACCCAGTGGAAGTTGTGTTTCTCTGTGGAAGAGGTGCCTTTCTTCCTGGGAGTGACCGAGTCACATTTATGTGCCTTCAAAAATCTTCGTCTGGTGAACTTTCCTTCATTCTATCCTAACTTCCACCACTTAGAAAGTGCTGTGTTAGAGTAGTTTTACCTAATTTATTTCAAATGATGACAGGTGATTTGTCTGGAGCCAATAAGAAATTTAAACAAATTCCCTAACATAATACAACAAAACCAAAACAATCACTTCCACTTTGAAGTGTAAGGGGTTGAGAGCAGTAAAAAGAGAGATTTTTTAAAAAAGATTTTATTTACTTATTTGAGAGAAACAGAGAGAGAGAACATGAGCAGGGGGAGGGGCAGAGGGAGAGGGAGAAGCGGACTCCCCACTGAGCAGGGAGCCAAATGCAGGGCTCAATCCCAGGACCCCAGGATCATGACCTGAGCAGAAGGCAGATGCTTAACTGACTGAGCCACCCAGGCACCCCGAAAAAGGATCTTTACGTGCTAGAGTCAGTTGGCTCTTTTTTCCATGAGAACCATCCCTGGAAGTGTATCCCAGGCCAGTCCATGGGAAGGCAGCAGCAAAGATGGGAAGCTCTGGGGGCTCTTTAGTGGCTCTTAATGACACCCATTCAGGAAGATGGAGCCATGCACCTCACTGAATTTATATTGTATCTTGTTAGCATTAGTTTGTGAGAGAACATAGATACCACAAACCTACACACAGAGGTTGAGAATCAATTTGGTAGCCATTTAAAAACATTTTGTGCAGGAAATGGATTGATTTTCAGCTTGAAGTAGTTTGTTGACACTTTATAAACTCATTA
This sequence comes from Potos flavus, assembly GCA_028534135.1. NCBI lineage: Eukaryota > Metazoa > Chordata > Mammalia > Carnivora > Procyonidae > Potos > Potos flavus. The sequence goes on along the minus strand of CM052900.1, from coordinate 70,013,508 downwards.
AGCGTCAGCACGGGAGAATTTTTATCCTTTTCTGTTTGCTAAATGGCCTTTGGGTCTCTGCTCTGTACCTTAGGGTTAAATCTGGATGGTCATTGCCAGAGATGTCATGGAGCCTTGTGTGTGGGAGCCTGAAAGAGAGCCCTTTGCCTGCCTAGCTCAGACTCTGCTCAGCAGTTACTGCTGGAGTTGGATCCAGGAGCCCTTGGTGGGCAGCCTTTATGGGGTGACCAGGCAAGCACCTACACTGAAAAGATGCCTTTCCAGGCTAATGGGTGGGCCTGCAAAGACATGGTGCAAAGGTGATGCAAACACATCTGATTGTTGCACAAGCTTGGACATATATTACATGCTTTAGATGTGTAATCACTGAAATTGATGAAAATGTCTTAAATCTTTGAAGATCAACCCATAGAGAAACTATTTTTCACCTTTGTTATTAATCTGGGCTTGTGTATTGACAAGGCTAGAGGCCTCAGATGTTCTGACAGTTTGTCCACAAATGGGGCTACCTTTTTGAAAGTTACCTTGTGTAAAATCTTTATTTCCTAAATGATGGACACTGGGTGCTAATCCTTAGGTCAACCTTGTTTTCGCTCGCAAAGAACATGGCTTCTGTTTCACCTACCCAAGCAATTGTTCATGCTGACCATATCCAAAAGGCATTTGAGTAAAGACGGCGAGGTGGGCCATTTCTTCTCATTTAGTTACATAGGATTTTCCAAGTCAACAAAGCCAGCTGCCTAAATGGTTCACCTGGATTTCCAGATGATTTTTCCTCCTTTGGCTCCTGCTCATGCACCATGGTCATTCTTAAAGTATTGTTGGGTGAGGGTGGGCGGTGGGGACAGCATCCTCCTCTCCTCTCAGTTGCAAGCTGGACTAAAACATTTACAGTTTTAATGATCAATCACTTGGAAAATTTTTTTCCCCAGATGGTTATATTTCTGGTCTTTGTGATTTGTAGAGGACACCTTATTAAGCTTTTGATACCCATCTACCCCCCTTTTTTAAACTGGGAGTACCTTCTAATCCAATGAGCTAGTTGTTTGACTCATTGTCAAAGTCCAAGAGACTGGATGACCTAGCCTCCTCAACACCGTGTCTAAGCACAGGTGGCAGCAGAGATCAGATTACCACGGCTTGTGGTAAACTGCTTTCATTTCTTTGCTGCTTCCACGAAATGTACTTGTTTAACTTTTGCAAAGTCACCTTTAGGAAACAGAGAGGCTCATTCTGTGAATGGGAGACCTGTACTAGGCTATGTGCATCAAAGGACTGTAGCAATTGGCTTCAGGCCCAGCCTCCCTGGAATCCTTTTTGGATGGTGAGTCCTTTGAGCACTCTGCATCTGTCAATAGGGTCACCATTGCACCAGGGGACATCTCAGTGGTTCAGCTGGCAGCAACCAGCCCAGGGAGAGGCAGCTGCTGTGGTGAGGGGCCAAGACCAGAGGAGGTGGATCAGGGACAGTCTGGAGCTAGAGGAAGCCATGCACCACAGCACTTGGGCAGTGAGTCATTCAGACAGAGAGGCAGAGAAGACAGTGGTGACCATAAGCTGGCAGTGTCGACACCTTGACGTTGGTGAAGTAGAGGCTGTTTGTCTATACTGGCCTTCTTAGTCACCCAGTAAACACAGACAACACTGTCCTCTCACATGCCCTGGGGGCTGCATGTGTAGAAGTCAGGGCTGTGGATTTGAACCCTAGCTCTAATACAGAGGAACACATAATTTTGGGCAAATGACTTTAGGGCCAGAGTTTCTGTTTCACCTCCTGTAAAACAGAGATAACAGGGATGCTGTGAGGAGGAAAGAAGAAAACAAGTGAAGCCCTGAGCCATTGGCGGCAATGTCTAACAAATGGTGTAAGTGACCACCGTTACTTTGCTTGATGTGGGAGTAAGCACTCTGCAGCTGACTTAGGGGTCAGCCAATAGCAAGGAAAGGAATCATGGAACCGTTTGTTTTACAGAGCGTTAAAACTGCTGAGCAGGCAAAGCAGTTTATAATTTCTATTATGTTGATAATTGCTCATATATGCAAAAGCACCATAGTTAATAAGGGTCATAATCAACAGGGTTCACTTTGACCATCCATGGGCTAGAAAGCAGCGACTGCTTAGAATGAGAGAAAAACAGTGGTCCTCTGATATGCATCTTCAAAGGTTGTGGCAAAATGAGCTGCAAGCATCTGATGAATAGAGATGAGTTATTGAGAGGACACCTGGGGGACTTGGGCTTCTAGATGTTGGGCTTCTATGTATGGTCACTTGTCTCACCACAGCTGCCTTCCTGCCTTCTGTCCTTGGATGTTTTCCTCTCTCCATGAAGAGGGGGTGGCCATTCTCTTATTCCTTTGAACCAGTGCTGACCTACAGCCATTCTGACAACTTTTGAAGGAAAGTTATGCCCAGACCCTGGCCTGTAAGGCTGACAGTTTTTCCTTTCTTTCTCTTAAAACACCCTGTTGGGGATGGGTGGAAGCCAAGGAAGCTAAGATAACACACTCTGAGAAAGCTAGCCATGTGGAGAGACCATGTGGAGGGTGTCATGCTGCCAAGCCCCAGCTATTCCAGGGGTTCCAACTCAAGCACTGGGCACACTGTGAGGGAACTGTCTGGAACATTCCTGCTCCCACAGAGAACAGATGGAGAGGAACCAAAGCCCATCCACAGGGCTCAGGTCAAGCTGTCCCACCAGCTCTAGCTGACTGGATCATGCCTCTAAGGCTCCCCAAAGAGGTCAACCAATCCAGGTGTCCTACCTGACTTCCCCACTTACACAACCTCAAGCATGGTGAAATGGCTGCTATTTAATGCCACCAAGGTTTGCAGCAACAGACAGCTGGACAACCATGTGAGTGCTTCCTACCCTGCTAGTCTTGCCCTTGCCTGTGTGAGAAGCATTTCCAGTGTTGTGGCCTTGCAAGATAGCATGATGCTGGGTAAGCCAGCAGTGCCAGCATTTTATTGTGGAAGCTCTGGGTCTGGACGACACTCCACTTCATAAGCAAGTGGTGAGATGGGTCGGTGGTTCTTCTAGGACAGGACAGTATCTGTCAGTTGTACAGTTCTCCCCACCCCCTTCTGAATATTCCAGCACACACAGAGCAGTCTTGAAAAGGTCCAACTTTCATCTTCGGTCTTTCTGATCTCTCTTTTCTTGGTCACTCATGTTGATTGCAGGTGGCAGACTCCTTACCTGACCTACCCCAGTGTATTAATGGCCACAGGAAATGACCAATCCCAAGACTAAGACCTGGAGCAGTCAGGGCAACCAGGAGTCATGCATTTGAACTTACCACCTTCTGAATAACTCTTAATTCATGATTTTTCTTTTATTCATTGCATATTTAACCTGCTTTTGTGAGGTGAAATATGGATAACATATACTTAGGATAAGTAATTTCAGCAGCACTTGCTAACAAATGCATGTACATATGCACAATGCATACTTACATATCCACATGTGTGCAAAGTTTCCCTGTGTGCATGTGTGCACACACACACACACACACACACGTACATGGCCATGAGGGCATTGTGTGAATAGACTTCAGTTTGGAATTAAAAGACTAGCTGCATCCCTTTGCTGCAGGACCTGTTAGTAGATGTGGTGGTCCCACAGCCTTCTGAGCCCTCCTCAGTGTGGTCTGCCTCAAACACCCCATCACCACTATTTAGAGCATCTGCACTGCAAAGTCTGTTTGCTTATATGTGCCAAAGCACACAGTCTTTCTGGCAAGTGGGATGGGTGTGCATTAAGGACTTGGGGAGTTAAGTCAGTTGGTTTTCATATTTGACTCCACCTGGGTATTTTTAGGAGCAGCCTTTCAGAGCAAGATTTACTGGTAACTGGCTTATTGGAGGTCTCTGGGAATGAATGAGAAGGATATTCACAAGGAGAAAGACCACATGAGACAGATTGCTACAGAAAGAGAATCCTCGAGACCAATGCTGAATGCAGATTATGAAATTTTAACTTGAACACTTGACACATATAAATAATTTCTAGAGCCTATGTAGATTTCAGGGTTTAGCTAATGAAGTTTTAAAACAGGACAAGTTTTCTCAATCAGTTTGAATTGCATTTGATTGAATGAACAGTCATGCTGGAATATCATCCATTTTTTTTCCTTTTGTTTTTCTCAAGATGTCCAGAGAGAGGCAGGCTGGGGCTTGTGTCGATGCGATGAGCCTTTTGCTCCTTTGAGCTTCCTGTTCCACCCTCATCAGTTTGTGGTTTTTGTCCTTCCAAAGATGTTGGGACCATGTTCAGACATCACTTTCTGCATTTTGGTCAGGAAGAAAAAGGAAGATCAAAAGGCAAAAGTTATCTATCAATTGAGTCCTCCCTTCTATTAAGAAAACAATGATTTTCTTAGAGGTGCCATTGAGTAGAATTCAATTTCATCACACTGACCAGGTCACGGCAGTCCCAGTTAAGTGGACTCTGAGAAACAAACTGAGGGTTTTGGAGGGGAGGGGGGTGGGGGTTGGGTGAACCTGGTGGTGGGTATTGAGGACGGCACGTATTGCATGGAACACTGGGTGTGGTACATGAACAATGAATCTTGGAACACTGAAAAAATAAAATTAAATTAAAAAATAAAAGAACTTTGCTGCAAAAAAGAAAAAAAGAAATTTGTTTCTGTTAATAGGGAAGGAGAGAAAGGAAATTGTGACAGATTCCAGAGAGATGCATGCCACATTTCTGTTTAAATAAGGAAGCTAATTTAGGAAGTGGCTATCTATATCATTTTATATATCAATTAAATGAACTTAAATTATATTTATATAATTATACAAGTGTATCGATTATATGTATATAATAGATGTATTGAGGATCTTTTATTAAGTACTAGTGACTGGAAATCTTTCCCAGAGCTCAGTGGGCCAGCCTGGGGGCTTGCACCCAGGGGAGAAATGGCAGGACATGCACAGCAGGAGGCCAGGTTTTCACAATGAGCAAGCAGTGTTTGCAGAAGCATACATGAGGTATATTCCTGATCTACAGAGAAAAGGAAATGGGTAATGACTATTTGAAGCTGGTGAATTATTCATGAGGCTCTAAAAAAATACAAAATATAACTATAAAGTCATTAGTTTTCTTCCTTCGCATATAGATGAAGATGATTTCATTTAAAATGATCACCTGACATGGCCTTATAATTTGTCAGGTGATAGTGGGTTGGTTTCTCTGTTTCATGGCTAGGAAAACTGAGGTTTGGGAAGTTTGCCATTTTTTTGTTACAAAACAACCAGATCGGATTTTGAACTTAGGTCTTTGAACTCTTAAATTCATGCCCTTCCTCCACCACAGCTGCCTCTTATTTTAACTTAATCTCTCTTTCTTTTTTTTTTTTTGTGTTATGTTGGTCACCATACAATACATCATTGGTTTTTGATGTAGTGTTCCAAGATTCATTGTTTACATATAACACCCAGTGCTCCATGCGATACATGCCCTCCTTAATACCACCACCAGGCTCACCCATCTTCCATCCTCCTCCCCTCCAAAACCCTCAGTTTGTTTCTTGGAGTCCACAGTTTCTCATCGTTTGTCTCCCCCTCCAATTTTCCCCCTTCATTTTTCCCTTCCTTCTCCTAATGTCCTCCATGCTATTCCTTATGTTCCACAATTAAGTGAAACCCTATGATAAGTGACTTTCTCTGTTTGGCTTATTTCACTCAGCATAATCCCCTCTGGTCCCATTCATGTTGATGCAAAAGTTGGGTATTCATTCTTTCTGATGGAGGCGTAATATTCCATTGTACATATGGACCATATCTTCTTTATCCATTTGTCTGTTGAAGGGCATCTCGGCTCCTTCCACCGTTTGGCTATTGTGGACATTGCTGCTATGAACATTGGGGTGCATGTGGCTCTTCTTTTCATTACATCTGTGTCTTAATCTCTTCTTGTCCTTGAACGTTGTTTAATCCTTCAGGGTGGAGAACCTGAAGCATTTTCTTTTATCATTTGAGAGAAAACTGCAAAAAGAAGGGCATTTCTTAATTTCTCACAGTTTTTCCAGAGGAGAAGTCATGAGAACAAGGCAGACCATTCCCCGTGTAGCTGCAACTCATCATCCTTGCTTAGTGCAATGCCGCTGTCCTGGGAGCATCTCCTCATCTGGGCCTCACGGTATTCTCCACCAGGCTTTGTGGTGAGTTGTGAGCCTTGCCCTACCCACCTGAGTCGCTGTCACTCACTGCCTTTGTCTCTACATGTTTCATTCCTTTGGAAAGAGTATCTGTTGCTTTAAAGATGATACCTGCTTATTATAAAATTTATATATTTTCTGCATTACATATTTTACACCTCTCTAGAGAGAAATTAAAATAAGAAATGAAAGTTAGATAAGATCTCATTGTTTAGAAATAATCACTGTTCATTTGTTGTTTTAACACTATTCTAGAATCTTCCTGTGTATATATACAAATGAGCAAATACATGTAGATAGGTATTTATCATTTTACATAAAGAGGATGATATTTTATATATGGTCTTGTTACCCAATTTTTCAAACAACAATATGTCATGAACTTCTATCTATGCCAATAAAATAAATTGCATCATTATTTTTTAATAGTTGGAAGAATTCCTTTGTGTACATGTTCCATAATTTACTTAGCCAGTTTCTTGTTAATGGACATGTATTTGTTTCTTATTAAAAGAAAAGAAAAGAAAAACTAAGTAGGCCAAGTCCGTGACCCAGGCCATGCCCAGACTAGTGGATGGTGGGCCACATTCCAGGGTTCTCCATAGGGAAGGTGCTGACACACAGAGCCTGGAATGCTGAGCTTTTTCTTATCTTGCAAGTGTTTTGTGCAAAGCTTCAGGCTGCAGCTGAGACTGATAAGAGCAGGGTGGAGAGAACCGAAGGACCCAAACATCTGGAACCCATTTCTGTGGAGTTCTCAAGGCAGGTTTATCTCTTGCCCATGTTCAGAAACCCGCAAAGGGTTAATTAACTGCCCCTTGGGCAATTCTTCTTTTCCTGGGACACTATCCTCGTGGAAATACCAAATACCTGCAAAGCTAGTGCAGGAAAAAGTCCAAAGCCCTAATGACCCTTCCTTGACATTTATTGAATCTCCGCAGTGTTGAGATACGGCATTGCCCATTCTAGCTCCTTTGAGGTCACATCTGAATGGATAAGGCAGAAGAAGTTTGGCAAGACCACTGCTACCCAGCAGAGTGTGGTTTCCTTTCCTATTTAGCCAAGCTGCCTATTGTTCAGAACTAGTTTTCCTTATACTTGATCCTGGCTCACTTGGGAGTGGATCCCACCAGATCCTGGTTTGTCTTGTAGCTAGTCTTTTATCCTAGAGGCACGGATCCACCTTGCTTGCTCATAAACTGGGGCAGCAAATTGTGGTTCACAAGAGAAGGAGGGCAGAGCAGCTGTTACCAGTAACGGTAATGACAGGATTGCCGAGACAAACATTTTCATGGTGATGCATGGGAACACTAAATCCAAACCACATTGTTTAGCTTTCAGTCCAGTAAAGGGGAATGCCACATCCCCTAAAGTAAATGGAAGAGATCATAGTTTAGAAAATATGACAGAGTTGAAAACTTAAAGCTGTATCACACAGTAACATCCTTCAGAAGAAAACAATTGATACAAGGGAGTGTATATATATTTCCATGTCAGTTTATTAGTTTGGAGTCTTCCCTAGTCCAAAAATGGAACTCAGTGGCCGTGAGTCAGAAGTGCCTCAGGCAGGCAGTTAAAAGAGGGCAGGAACACTTTAACAGTCACTGTTGGGAAAGGGACACATGTTCACAGACTTAAGGAATGCACCAGACCATGAGAACCCGTTTTCATGTGTCTGCTTCCGTTCAATGTTTGTTTCAGACTGACATCAAATGCCGTACATGGAGCTGTGCGACCCTGATATTTACATGCTCTAGTTCCCTGTTTTTCTTGCGGATTGAAAAGTCACTAGGAGTCTGTAAACACTGTGCAATGGAGTTTGATTTCACGGAGGCCAGAGTAGGCTTTGGGGGAAGGGCAGGGGTCATCTGATGCTCAGGAAGAAAGGGGTGGAGGTGCAGCTTTCTCTCTCTAGCAGCAGAGCACAAAGCTAACGAATGTCAGGCTCAGGCCCCCCCTTGTGTGGGCTTGATGGGAGATGCTGGGAGCTGTGATCCAGGCAAGAAAAGGAAGCCAGGCTGCTGTCAGCAAGCATTGTTATGTAAGAATTTCTGGTAAAGGACTTTCAGAAGACAGGCTCTGAATTCCTAAAGCTCACTTGATTTGTTGTGATTTTTTCTTTCATTCTGGTAAAATTTCATATTTGCAATTCTGTATTCTTTTTCTTAATGAAGGGCCTCAACTTGAATAAGATTCTGATCCCACAGAACCTGGATCCTAGCACTATGATTTTTGGCTGTGTCACCCTTGAAATGAGTGTATTCGGGAGGTCCCAGTCAGCCCTTGTCCTCCTGCATGGCTCTGCCACCTGCTTCCTGGCAGAGGATGTTCTCCCAACAATGTGTCTGCATACAGTAGGTGAACTCCCAGAACCCTTTTCCTAAGACTTGCAAGGTGGTGAAGCATTTGCTTAGGAAAAAGAAAGCAGGAGATGAAGATGTGGACCTCGCACTCAGGCTGCAGGGAGCACAACAGCGTGAGAATCAAAGGATACCTGGGCTTCTGAATTGGGAGCAGCCGTGGCACCTGCTGATGGAGGAAGCCTGACAACGGGCATAGGGAAGTGAGTGCTTACCAGTCAGAATCTGAAGAATCTGTGATAGCATCTAGTTCAGTCTCTCATTGTACAGATCAGAAGACAGATCGGGAGAGATCCACAGCTGGATCCAGGCAGAGGTGGCTGTGAGCATGATTGACTTTGGGGACTGGTTGGGGTGTGGCAGCAGGGCCCCAGGCTGGGCAATGCTGGTCAACATGACCTCTTCCTTCAAAGACAGAGTGTGTATGAAAGCAAGCAACAGGAAAGTTGTTATGGATTTAAGAATTTTATCTGACATCCAGAGGATGGAACAACTTTTTCCACTATGACTGTGGAAACTCCAAGTGGTACAGGCATATGCTGAGGCAGAGCGGGCTGCTGGGTGCATCGTCAGATGGTGAGTGGATGCTGTGAAGCATGTCTTCTGGGGTTATTGCCTATTTCTGCCATCTGAGCACCCAGAAGGCTTGAGTACTAACTCCTGTCCTGCCTTCCCCCTGCATCTGGTGCTGGCCATTGGGAGGTGCAGATGGAAAGCCCAGGAACAAGGATTCAGTGTTGCCAGTGTTTGGCCTGGAAAGCCACTCTGCAGGACCCTGACAAGCAGACCAGGATCTGGCTGCTCAGGTGGCTCATGCTTTTTCCACTTTAGCCATCAGTAAATTAAAAAACCCTGCAGCCTGCCTCTCTACTGGGGCCAAACAGCAGGCAACACAAGCTCTCCCAAAAAGAGGATATGTAGGCTTTTGTTTAATTTCATAATCCTTGGTCTCTGTTCAAAGTTTTAGCAAACTAGGAAAAGCTGGTGGGGAAGCTGTGTCTCTGCTGAAAGCAGCTCTGTGAAATCTTCCCTTTGGACCAGCACCTCCAGGCCGTTAAGCTGGTTGAGCAGCTGGCCCCACAGGGTGTGCTTCCTAGCTCCTGAAGCCTCACCTGAAGAGACACTGTTCCATGCTTTGACTTGCACGAGGAACAAGAAGTCATCCCAGATGTGACCCAGGGGATCACCCATGTTGTGTCTCAGAGTGGTGCTCGTGGCAGTGTGCTTGTCTGAGGATGTGTCCTCTAAGGACTGGTGTCATCCTCACATACTTGTGACCCACCATGGAGCTCATGCTGGGGTATTTACCTGCGCCCTTTCAGGCCTGGAACTGGGGCACTTTGGAGGTTTTAATTCATGGATTTCAAGAACACTGACAGAACTGCAGCCTGGCCACACAGGACTCACTGGGATGTGTTAAAATAAGGGTGTTGAGATTCAGAGGTTCAGACTTAATAGTTTTGAGTGAGTCCCAGAGAGCAGCAGTTTAAAAACTGCCTCCAAGTGGATCTCTGCCTATGACTAGATCTTTGCCTTGGACTAGATTCACTATCTTGAGTGAGATCTCTGTCTCAGACTGGATCATTGCCTCACACTGGATTGCTACCTCAGACTAAATCACTGCTTCAGACTGGATCTCTGCCTCAGAATGGATCTCTGACAGACTAGGTCAAATGGTTCTCGACCTTGGCACCACATTGCCACCTTGTTCACCCAGGGATCATCACTAACTCCAGGCTATCAGATTGGGAAGAAGAAAATGAAGAGGTCAGAGCACTGGAAATGAAGTCCACTATGTTCCATGTGGAGCACCAACTTCCTATATAAACAGTAACCCGTTGTTATATGTATCATCCCATTACATTACTGCAGAAGGACCTTGCAAACTCATCAGCAGAGTGAAGCAGAAGAGTTTGTATTAGTGCCTTATCAAATCATTGCGTTTTTGAAGAAGTTACATGGATATTTAAAATCAAAGTTAAAATCGGAAATAAATCAAGCAGTTCTCTCTTGGAACATGAATAGAAATGGAAAACACTAGGAACTTTCTGGGGCCTCCTGGGTGGGGCACACTGAAGTACAAGTTGCACATTGCTGATCCTGCTCTGGCGCTTGTTTTTTAAGACACTTGGTCTGCAAAAAGTAGTACCCAAGCAAACACACACTTCTGTCACTCTGGGAATGGTTTAGCGACAAATTTGGGGGAAAGAAACGCAATTTGAGTTGCATTTTGTGCCACAAACATACTTCAAGCGTGCGCTTAACATGCAAAAAATAGTTTTTAAAAAAAGATTAGGAAATACATTTCTCCTTTAGAATTGAAATACTCACTTCAGACCCCTATCATGATCCAAGAATAACTCATGTCCTGAGTGAATTTGCTTAAGTTTGAAAAAAACAAGTCAGTATTTTAGACTCCCCTCCTCCATCCCTCAGTCAGACTCCCAATACGTGGGTTTTTTAGTTTCCCAAGCTAATGTACTTTTCAGACTAAAACAAGGATGCTGTTGAATACTTGTCATTCCTGATTACCACACTACATGTGGTAGATGCACATGGACTGTGGCTCTGTTATCTTCAGCACAAGTGTCTTGGAACTGCTTGTCTGTGTGGACCACATATTAGGGCTGCCCTTGCCAGGCAACCCCAAAATGAAATCGTCATTAAGGGTTTTGTCCCTCTAGAAGTGAATAAAGAACCACTGAGCAAGTCCAGCCTCTGAAATCACAGTGCAACCTTCCTGCTAGGCCTGGAGGAGAGGCGAGTGCCTCCATCTGCCTCCCAGGGGCTGGTGACTGTGACAGGCAGGAAGGAAGCAGGCAACATCAAAGGACTCTGGTCAGAGCTCCACAGCCGCTTGGAACCTCTCTGTGACACAAGGTTTCATAAGTCTGCATTTTTATCAGCTGCAGGCTAACAGCTTCCTTCCCTCTGTGTGCTGTACGCCTTTCTGACTTGCCAGATTTTTCTCACACATTTCAAATCCACCCTAAGTGATTCCACTGGCTAGAGCTCAGAGCTAGACCAATCCATTCCCAGTGGCTAAGTCCAGGCCTGCCCAGACCGAGACCTGGAGGTGCTCAGCAATGAGAACTGGGGGGCTGGGGTGAGGGGACAGGCTTCCTTCTGTCCTCTTGGGGACCTGGCCTGCACTTCCTCTTCCACTCTCCTTGGTTCCTCTGAAGTCTCAGAGGCCTGCCAGCAGTTGCAGAGGAAGAGTTGATTGCCATCCTATCCAGTGAGCTCAGAGAGGTCTGCTGCAGACAGATAAAGGGATTCCTCCCGCAATCCAGAAACATCTCCCTGGCCCAGCACTAAGGGGACAGAGTAACCTACAGGTTATAATTTAGGTGGACAAAAGATAACGTTCTAATACTTCTCAAACTGAGATGAAGGACCACTTTTTTCTCTCCAATTTTCAATGTATCATACAGTTATATTTTTAAAATTATGATAAAATAAATTACTAAAAATCGAAAGAAAAACCAATGACATGCAAAGTACAACTGTAATTGTTTATCCTTACATTTACCAGACATCACGTTATATTCTGTCAAATTGCTGCAACAGTTTCTACATGTCTACTGATTTCGTTGCTTATCCTGTCACAGCCAGGAATAGTCAGAGGACAGCCCTGCTCTGTGTACCAGGCTTCGACAAGTGCAGTGAGTCCTGGGCAGAGAGTATACTGGAGGGAGAGTGTGTACTGAGGGTGAGAGTGTTAGTATGTGTGTATGAGTGTGTACACATGTTTGAAGCGAGGAGTGGGAGTGTGTGTGAGAGTGAATGTGGCACTGGGCAGGGAGGGAAGGGATTTAAGTGGTGATGATGGGAAGCCTATATGGGGGCTCATCAGGGACTACCCATGCACAAGCTCTATTTAATTGTTGTGTGAGGGGTGAGTGCACACACAGTGAGGGGTGAGCGCACACACAGCCAGGACCAGTGTACAAAGAAATGTGAGGGGGGACAAGGAGAGGTCTTTTCCATAGCATAGACAGGGTGGCTAGTACTAAATGGGCATGTCATTCAGTGGCTGTTCTACTCACATTTTGTGCATAGCACCTGGACCACAGCTGCATTCAGTGTGGACCCACTGTGTGTGGGCACAGGCCAGGCGTCCACACACCATACCCTTTCCAGCCCTCCTCGTCCTGTGAAGACCTGTTATCAGCCTTATTTTACTGCTGAGACACTGAGGCTCAAAATCCTAGCAGGTCGCTGAAGTGGCAGGGCTGGAAGCCAAATTCATGACTCACACCCCCAGCTCTGGTTTTCATTCAAAGCAGCTTCTAGGAGCATCCCTTCATTTGTAGTCATATTGTTGCTGAGTCTCGCTAGAAAAGGAGTAAATGGAAAGAGAACTATTATGTGCTTTGAAAAGCACTGGCTTTCAAGAAGTGGCAGGGCCAATTTGGGTTGGGGAGACTGTGATCAGAAATATGTAACATAGTATAATATATTATGAAGCAAACTATTTTAGATAAATATTTTATAACTACTCAATGTTATGCAGGCATCTCCTTCATTGCAAGAATTGGCAGTGGGTGGGGGCACAAAGATATTTTTACTCTTCTGTAGAAATGTATTCATTTTCATTTTAAAAAAGATTTATTTACTTATTATTATTATTTTTTTGAGAGAGAGAGAGCTGGTAGAAGTGGGAGGGGCAGAGGGAGAGGGAGAGAGAATCTTTAAGGAGACTCCATGCTGAGCTCAGAGCATGACCTGAGGTTCGATCTCTGAGATCACGACCTGACCCAAAACCAAGTGAGACGCTTAACCGTGTCACTCAGGTGCTCTGAAATGTGTTCCTTTTCCATTTTTAAAAAGTTAAAACTATTTTCTGAGATTTTTTTACTTGTGACCAAGAATTAAGCTTGGCTGTTGTTAAAGATTTTCCTTTTTGTCCCTTCAAAAGGCAGTGTCTTCATGAGAGGACCTCTGGGGCTCCAGGAGCACTCAACCTGCTGCATTACCCACCCTTGGGAGGAGCCAGACAGGAGCAGCCAGCCTGCAGACCCCTCTACTAGCTGGGCACTGTGCTGGCTGGGGAGGTGCACACCAGGCTCTCTGAAGAGGCTGGAAACCATGTCTGATTTATATAATGTTGCACATTCTTCTGTAAAAATGATGGTCTTTTTTTAAATTTAATTTTATTTTTCCAGTGTTCCAAGATTCATTGTTCATGTACCACACCCAGTGCTCCATGCAATACGTGCCCTCCTCAATACCCACCACCAGGCACCCAACCCCCCACCGCCCTCCCCTCCAAAACCCTCAGTTTGTTTCTGAGAATCTATAGTCTCTCATGTTTCTTCTCCACCTCCGATTTCCCCCAATTCACCCTTCCTTCCTTCTTCCAATGTCCTCCAGCTTTGTCCTCCATGTTTTTCCTTATGCTCCACACATAAGTGAAATCATATGATAATTGACTCTCTCTGCTTGACTTATTTCACTCAGTATAATCTCTTCCAGTCCCATCCATGTTGATACAAAAGTTGGGTATTCATCCTTTTTGATGGAGGCATAATATTCCATTGTATGTATGGACCATATCTTCTTTACCATTCGTCTGTTGAAGGGCATCTTGGCTCTTTCCAGTTTGGTGATTGTGACCATTGCTGCTATGAACGTTGGGGTACATGTGGCCCTTCTTTTCACTACCACTGTATTTTTGGGGTAAACACCCAATACTGCAGTAGGGAGTCATAGGATAGCTCTATTTTTAATTTCTTCAGGAAACTCCACACTGTTTTCCAAACGGCTGCACCAAATTGCATTCCCACCAACAGTGGAAGAGGGTTCCCCTTTCTCCACATCCTCTCCAACATTTATTGTTCACAGTCTTGTTGATTTTGGCCATTCTAACTGGTGTAAAGTGGTATCTCAACGTGGTTTTGATTTGAATTTCCCTGATGGCTAATGATGAACATTTTTTCATGTGTCTGTTAGCCATTTGTATGTCTTCTTTGGAGAAATGCCTATTCACGTCTTCTGCCCATTTTTAGACGTGATTATCCGTTTTTTGAGTTTTGAGTTTGAGTTCTTTATAGATCTTAGATATCAGTTTGTAGTGCCATTTGCAAATATCTTCTCCCATTCTGTGGGTTGCCTGTTTGTTTTGTTGACTGTTTCCTTAGCTGTGCAGAAGCTTTTTATCTTGATGAAGTCCCAAAAGTTCATTTTCGCTTTTGTTTCCTTTGCCTTCGGAGACATGTCCTGAAAGAAGTTGCTGTGGCCGATGTCAGAGAGGTTACTGCCTATGTTCTCCTCTAGGAATTTGACAGATTCCTGCCTCACGTTGAGCTCTTTTATGCATTTCGAGTTGATCTTTGTGAATGGTGTAAGAGAATGGTCAAGTTTCATTCTTTTACATAGAGTTGTCCAATTTTCCCAGCACCATTTATTGAAGAGACTGTCTTTTTTCCACTGGATATTTTTTCCTGCTTTGTCAAAGATTATTTGACCATAGAGTTGTGGGTCCATATCTTGGCTCTCTACTCTGTTCCACTGGTCTATGTGTCTGTTTTTGTGCCAGTACCATGCTGTCTTGGTGATCACAGCTTTGTAATAAAGCTTGAAATCAGGCGACGTGATGCCTCCAGCTTTGTTTTTCTATTTCGACATTTCCTTAGCAATTCAATTTCTTTTCTAGTTCCATACAAATTTTAAGATTGTTCCAGCCCTTTGAAAAACGCCGGTGGAATTTTGATCAGGACGGCATTGAAAGTATAGGTTGCTCTGGGAAATATATACATTTTAACGATGTTTATTCTTCCGATCCATGAGCGTGGAATGTTTTTCCACCTTTTTGTGTCTTCTTCAATTTCTTTCATAAGTGTTCTGTAGTTCCTTGAGTATGAATCCTTTACTTCTTTGGTTAGGTTTATTCCCAGGTATCCTATGGTTCCTGGTGCTATTGTAAATGGAATCGATTCTCAAATTTCCCTTTCCATATTTTCATTGTTAGTGTATAAGAAAGCAACTGATTTCTGTGCATTGATTTTGTATCCTGCCACATTAGTGAATTGCTGTATGAGTTCTAGTAGTTTGGGGGTGGAGTCTTTTGGGTTTTCCATATAAAGTATCATGTCATCTGCAAAGAGAGAGACTTTTATTTCTTCTTTGCCAATTTGAATACTTTTTATTTCTTTTTGTTGTCTGATTGCTGTTGCTAGGACTTCTAGTACTATGTTGAACAAGAGTGGCGAGAGTGGGCATCCTTGTCGTGTTCCTGATCTCAAAGGGAAGGCTGTCAGCTTCTCCCCATTGAGAATGATATTTGCGGTGGGCTTTTCATAGATAGATTTTATGAAGTTGAGGGATGTTCCCTTTATCCCTGTATCTTGAAGAGTTTTAATCAGGAACAGATGCCTGTATTTTGTCAAATGCTTCTTCTACATCAACTGAGAGGACCATGTGGTTCTTCTCTCTTCTCTTATTGATGTGTTCGATCACATTGATTGATTTGCGAATGTTGAACCACCCTTGCATCCCAGGGATAAATCCCACCTGGTCATGATAATAATAATCATTGATAATGATAATTATCAATAATATCAGTAATTATCAGTTATCAATATTATAGATAATTATCAATAATCAATAATCATAATCATTGATAATGATAATAATGATAATGATAATGATAATCCCATCATTATTCATGATGAATAATCTTTTTAATGTGCTGTTGGATCCTATTATCTAGGATCTTGTTGAGAATCTCGGCATCCATATTCATCAGGGATATTGGTCTGAAATACTCCTTTTTGATGGGGTCTTTGCCTGGTTTGGGGATCAGGGTAATGCTGACTTCATAGAAAGAGTCTGAGTTTTCCTTCTGTTTCTATTCTTTGAAATAGTTTCAGAAGAATGGGTATTATTTCTTCCTCGAATATTTGGTAGAATTCCCCAGGGAATCCGTCAGGTCCTGGACTCTTGTTTTTTGGGAGGTTTTTGGTCACTGCTTCAATCTCGTTACTAGATATTGATCTATTCAGGTTGTCAATTTCTTCCTGTTTCAGTCTTGGAAGTTTATAGGTTTCCAAGATGCATCCATTTCTTCTAGGTAGTTTAGCTTATTGGCATATAACTGCTGATAATAATTTCTGATGATTGTTTCTATTTCCTTGGGATTAGTCGTGATCTCTCCCCTTTCATTCATAATTTTGTTAATTTGTGTCCTCTCTCTTTTCTTTTGGATGAGTTTGGCCAGTGGTTTATCTATCTTATTGATTCTTTCCAAAAACCAACTTCTGGTTTCGTTGATGCATTCTACTGTTTCTCTAGTTTCTAACTCATTGATCTCTGCTCTAATCTTGATTATTTTCCTTCTTGTGCGTGGGCTTGGCTTAAATTGTTGTTGATTTCCCAGTTCTTTAAGGTGTAAAGAGAGCTGGTGTATTTGGGATTTTTCAATTTTTTTGAGTGAGGCTTGGATGGCTATGTGTTTCCCCCTTAGGACCGCCTTTGCCATATCCCATAGGTTTTGGATCGATGTGTCTTCATTCTCATTGGTTTCCATAAATTGTTTAATTTCTTCTTTGATTTCCTGGTTGATCCAAACATTCTTGAGCAGGTTGGTCTTTAGCCTCCAAATGTTTGAATTCCTTCCAAGCTTTTTCTTGTGGTTGAGTTCCAGTTTCAAAGCATTGTGGTCTGAGAATATGCAGAGAATCATCTCAATCTTTTGGTACAGGTTGAGTCCTGATTTGTGACCCAGTATGTGGTCTATTCTGGAGAAAGCTCCATGTGCACTCGAGAAGAGCATTCTATTGTTTTAGGGTGCTACGTCCTGTATATATCTATGAGGTCCATTTGGTCCAGTGTGTCATTCAAAGCTCTTGTTTCTTCATTGATTTTCTGCTTAGATGATCTGTCTATTACTGAGAGTGGTGTGTTAAGATCCTCTACAATTAATGTATTCATATCAATATGATTAACAGTTGTCTTTGTAGCTGGCTGCTCCTATATTGGGGGCATAAATGTTTACAATTGTTAGATCTTCTTGGAGAATAGACCCCTTAAGAATGATGTAGTGTCCTTCTGTATCTCTGACTATAGTCTTTAGCTTAAAATCTAATTTATCTGATATGAGAATCACTACCCCAGCTTTCTTTTGAGGCCCATTGGCATGAAAGATGGTTCTCCATCCCTTCACTTTCAGTCTGGATGTATCTTTAGGTTCCAAATGTGTCTCTTGTAGATAGCATATGGATAGATCCTGTCTTTTTTTCCATTCTGTGACCCTGTGCTGTTTTATGGGAGCATTTAGGCCTTTCACGTTGAAAGTGATTATTGAAAGATAAGTTTTTATTGACATCATGTCGCCTGTGAAGTCCTTGTTTCTATAGATTGTCCCTGTAAGTTTCTGTTTTATGTCACTCTTGGTTTCTTTCATCTTTTATAGAACCCCCCTTAATATTTCTTGTAGTGCCGGCTTGGTGGTCACAAACCCTTTTAAACCTTGTCGGTCTTGAAAGCTTTTTATCTCTCCATCCATTTTGAATGTGAGCCTTGCTGGATAAAGTATTCTTGGCTGCATGTTCTTCTCATTTAATGCCCTGAATATGTCTTGCCAGCCCTTCCTGGCTTGCCAGGTTTCTGTGGACAGGTCTGATGTTATTCTGATGGACCTTCCTCTGTATGTAAGGAATCTCTTCCCTAGCTGCCCCCTAAAATTGTCTAAAATTATAATTATAATATTTAAAATTGTCTAAAATTATAATTCATGAATCTCACAATCATATGTCTGGGTGTCTTTCTAAACTCGTTGATCTTGGGGGGTGTCCTTTCTGCCTGTAGGATATGAACACTTGTTCAATTCCCCAGATTAGAGCAATTTTCATCCAGAATTTGATCAGCTATATCTTCTAGTCTTCTTTCTCCAACACCTCAAGATTCCAATAAATCTGATGTTGGAATGTTTCATGGCATCATTTATTTCCCTAATTCTGTTCTCATGGCTTCTAAGTAGTTTGTTCCAGCCCTCCTCCTGATCTTTCTTCTCTATCACCTTGTCCTCTAGATCACTAATTCTATCTTCTGCCTCTGTTATCCTAGCCGTTAGACTATTTAGATTAGAGTGGATCTCATTGATAGCATTTTTAACATCAGCCATATTGGCTCTCAGTTCCACCCTTAGAGATTCTATGTTGTCACTAATGTTTTTCTCCAACCTAATCATTGCCTGGATAATTGTTACCCTGAATTCCTTTTCCGACACACTGTTTATGTCCAATATCCAATAGTTCTGAGGGAGAGGGTGCTGTCTCTGGCTTTTTCCTCTGTGGGTGTTCCTCCTCCTAGTCATTCTGATGAAAAGTGGTTGAGGGGATGTATAGCTGAATATATCAACCATGATTCAGGCAAGGTGCACCTTTAAAGGCTCCAAGTCGGCTCTAAACCAGGGTTGAATTAGTAGCGGCTCCTTCCTCACAGAGAAACTACAGGGCCAACACACAGGGAGAGCACTCATGATGATGTCTTTTGAGCAACAGTCCTTGTCTTGTGCCTAAATAGCCCATGCCTTTCTCAGGGCAATGATTTGGATGGGGGAAGGCTGTGTTCCACAGCTGGAACAATGTCCTTTGGAACCCTCTGCACTGTGATGCGTTCCCCTAGACCTTCAGTGTGAGGTTCTGATGGTGGATGATTCAGATAAAAGACATTTGAAACCTTCTTAGGAATTTTATTTTTACTTTGTGTCACCGTCAAGTTGACAAATAAATCCTGGCCCCTGCTGGGAAGATATGTACTCTCTGGTGGGTAGAGAAGGTATTTCGGGTTGTGTTGCTTGCCACAGAGCACAGTATGAGCAGTATCCTCTCTAGATTGGTCTAGTCACCATGGTTGCTGGCTGCTCCCCAGTATCCTGCTTCTCTAGCAAAAAAGACATTTCTAAGATTATTTTATTTTATTATTTTATTTAACTTTTAAAAAAGATTTTATTTATTTGAGAGAGAGAAAGAGACAGAAATAGTGACAGAGAGCATGAGTCAGGAGGAGAGGGAGAAGACATGGGGCTTGTTCCCAGAACCCTGGGATCCTGTGCTGAAGGCAGACACTCAACTGATTGAGCCACCCAGGTGCCCAAGACATTTCTAAGATTTTAATCTGTTGAGTAATTCATCCTCTGGAACCATGGCTATCTTGACTGAGAGATAATTCAGTTTGATTTTCTTAAAAAAAGAAATTTCAACATATGAATGGGAAAAAATTTTGTGTTAATAGATTCTTCTGGTCACCACCGTCCTCCATGTTGCTTATCTGTATTTGACTTTCCAAAGCAGTAATTTTGGCCTCATTTCCAGTGGTTCTATAGCACTAGGCATAAATGTCTGTAATGTTAAATAATTGGTATTTTCTTGTCACAGACAAGAAGTCATGGTGGTATGGTGACAGGTGCCCAGAGGACTTAGGCTCATGTCCAAACATTCAATAACTCTAAATAAACAGCTTTGGGTCTGTTCCCTCTTTTGTAAAATGAGGGGCTTGAAATATCATCTGAATTCACTTCCAGCTATAAGTCTCTGACTTTGATTGAATGCCCTATTCCAGGAGATTTTTGCTTAGTATGATCTGCAGAAAAGCAATAATTTATTAAATATTCATTCTGTGCTATCATCAGGCCAGGAAATTTTTCTGGAATCAAAGTGATATAACGAGATTGAGAATCAAGAGGTTGGAATCAATGCCTTTGCATTGCCTGGAATTGGCTGAGGGCTCTGGATTTCTTATCCAACCTGAGCACCTATATCCCCATCTTGAAATAAAGGTGGGGGAGGGTGAGATAGGCCTCTGAGGCCTATGCCCAGTCTCAAACAGTTCAATTTCACTCACACCTTTGTTAAATACAATCCCGTGGATTCTCTTTCTTAGTCTTACATGATCATAGCCCATTGCATCATTTCTTTCTTTTTTTCCCCAAGTAGTTTTATTTTATTTTTTCAGTGTTACAAGATTCATTGTTCATGTACCACACCCAGTGCTCCATGCAATACGTGCCCTCCTCAATACCCACCACCAGGCTCGCCCAACCCCCCACCCCCACACCTCCGAAACCCTCATTCTGTTGCTCAGAGTTCACAGTCTCTCATCACATCATTTCTAACAGATGGTGGTTCATCCTCAGACTCCATCATCAGGAGATTAAAGCTCTTGATGGGTTAGAGCAGCTACACTGAGCCTGGAGTCCCGAGGACAGGAACAGGTTGTGAGGCAAAGTCAGGATGTGTCCATAGCCCCAGAGTAGATGGAACCTTCAAGCAAAGTTTCAGGACTGACCTTGTGCCAACTATGAAGAAAGTGACAGTGTTCTTGTGGTTCCATCCTCCTTTTCCATGCCTTGCCCTCTTTAGACATTCTCCCATTTCTCAGTTAATTAGCTTCTACATAGTTAATGTACACTTCTGGTGACAAATCTGCCTTTCTAGGAAGTGATTTGATAAATTCACTTACACTAAGTTATAAATGAATTTTATCACTCCCACTTTATGCACGTAAAGGCACAAAAGCTGTCGAACTTCATTTCCAACTTAACAATATCAGTAGTTTCTGAGAATTTTCTTTCCTTTCAGGGCTCAGTACTAGGCTACAGAAATGAGCAAAACTTCAGTGGTATGTTGCTTTGCTGTGCTCTGTTGATGTCGCCAACCTGTAAGGTATTATTTCTGACATATTCATACATCACCATGACACACATGGGGTATGTCCATTTTTTAAGCCCCAGAGATTTCTCAGGGAACATGCTCAGCAAATTGATTTTCAAAGATCTTATCAAAGTTGTGTGCTAAATGAGTGAAACCTCTTATTTTCCTTCAGAAGTAGCTTAAAATTAAGGATGTATTAGTGACGAATGAGAGAATATATTTCCTCATGACTTTACCAAACATTAGAACCTCTGAGAAGAGACTTGACATATTCACCCTTTTTCCTCTGGTTGGAAGAGTCAGGACAGAAGGTGAATTTATGAAATCAGTTCTATCTAGGTAGGTCTCTTTGAAAATAAAAATTGTTTGCTCTTGTATATTCTTTTGTGACAACACAAGCTTTTTCATGTGCCTTTCAGCTTAGTACAGTTTAGAATTTTCTAGTGCAGGACTTAGGGAACAAGTTTCCTTCTTTTCCTGTGCCAGTTTCAAGATTTTAGGCTGTTTTTAGTACTGTCATTAATAGTTATGAATTTTCCTTTCCTTTATTTAATTTTAAAAAATTAAAATTTTTTTATTGTAGCTCTTTTTTAAAAAATTTTATTTTATCTTTTCGGTGTTCCAAGATTCATTGTTCATGCACTACACCTAGTGCTCCATGCAATATGTGCCCTCCTCAATACTCACCACCAAGCTCACCCAGCCCGCACCCCCTTCCCCTCCAAAACCCTCAATTTGTTGCTCAGAGTCCACAGTCTCTCATGTTTCATCTCCCCCTCCAATTTCCCCCAATTCACCTTTCCTTTTAATTTTTTAAATTACAAATTTAGTGGCTCCATCCATCCATCCACCCATCTACCCATCCACTCATTGGTGCTGGATCCTCTGTCAGTTCTAGAAATCCCAATATAAATAAGATAGTCTATGACCCTTCTGTGTTCTCTAATCACGTTCTAGATAAGGAGGTCTGTATGGCATGATCTGGTTAAAAGGATGCTCAAGGGCTAGGGAACATTGTGAGCATTAAAAACGGAGTTGGTTACTGTCTTTAGGGAAGTTTTATTGATTCCTCTTCATGTGGACAATGATAAATTGACTATGATAACTTGTTGGTTATGACAAATGCTTAGCTCTATGTCTGGAATATTGGCTTTTAAATAAATACTTGAAAAGCTGATGGATGGATACTCGTAAGAAACTTACTGGTGGGATGCCTGAGTGGCCCAGTTGGTTAGGGGCCTGCCTTTGGCTCAGGTCATTATCCCGGGGTCCTGGGATCGAGTCCCAGGTCAGGCTCCCTGCTCAGTAGGGAGTCTGCTTCTTCCTTTCCCTCTGGTGCTCCCCTTGCTTGTGCTCTCTCTCTCTCTCATACATAAATAAAATTTAAAAAAAAAGAAGCTTACTGGTGAGAAGTGTCCATATGAAATGATAAATGTTAGTAGAGCTTTAGATTCAAGGCAAAATTGCTCAGTAGACAATCTTGTGATTTGAACTTTGGTGATACAATGCTATTTCATCATTTTTAAGGGTTTGGTACAGAAAGGACTCATCTTCTAACTGGCAGAATACTGTTACTTACAAATAGTGTTGGGTAAAATAGGACTTCTTACTTCCTTTATGCCCAAAATAGGCAGTGTTTCTTTGAGAAAAAAGGCTCTCATTCCAGAAATATGGTATCATCACGGTATTCCTCTAGATGCTAAAAAATACTCTGTGGCTACCATTTGGTGAGGACGATTCCAAACTCTGGGAAGGAGGTGTTATTTCTCGTATAAGACAAAGAGTGGTTTTTTAGAGCTAATTATTTCCTTCTGTCAAACAAAGCAATAGCAAATGGTCATCTAACTCTTTCATCATGACCCAATATAACCACCTCACCCACTTCCTTGCTCCAATTTCCTGCATTGCTACAGAGCAGGTCTGTGGATTTAAGTACAACATCCTTTAAAAAGCATGGCCAAAAGTTCTTGCTGTCTCCCCAGGAGGAATAGGAAGAGGGTGGAGCTCACACAACAGTTTTATGTGTAAATAGGAATCTCATTGATGAAAATGAGACTGCTTTCTGCACAGGATATCTACAAGAATATTAACAATTCGGTGTTACTTGCTGCTCACCTTAATAGATATTTTACAACCTGGAGATACAACAATCTCAGGAATTTCCCTGCATCACTTTCCTCCTTAGCATTAGAATCACAGCCAGTGGCACTGAACTGCCTTTGGTCATGATTCTGCCCCATAGAGACCCTTAAATCTGGTTGCTTATTAGAAAAGTACCTGCCCTGCACTTTGGCTATATTGCGAAGGAGTTCTTGCCTGTTGAACACCCAGAGGAATTTCATGCTCCGCCTACTACCTCTTTCATTCTGCCATCCATGAAAAGTGGCCATCCTTTCTCAGTTTTGTTCCCAAAGTTCTGGATCGAAGGCAAAGACTTCATACTTAAGGAGAATAAGTGGACAGCAAATGGGTAGAAACCTGGAAAAACAGACAAAGAAGGTGAGAGGCAGTGTGTTCTCCTCTTACTCTGGATGCCACAAAGGGTTATGTCATCTAGATAGTGTCCTAAAGGCCCAGAACAATGGTTACTGGTCAATAAAATGCTCTTGGAGTGATATAACCTTAATAATTTCTCAGCGTACTGAATCTGAAGAACCAGTGTTGTGACTACCATTGACCTTTGGCACTAGCTTCCACATGTACTTTCCCACTCTTGGATTTCTTTTCAACATCCAATCATTCATACACTTCTCTGTGGATCAACTGCTCACGGGGCATCTGTTCTGTGCCCTGCAGTGCACTGTGCTCTTGAGAGGTAAAGGTGGAGACAGCAAGGAAGGTGAGGTGAACAGATAGTTTCCATGTGGTAAGACGGAATGATCACAGGAACACTAGTGTGAAGACGTTTTGGATTCTTGTTGGTCTGCTGGATGCATGGCATTGGAATGGCATTTACCTAGTTGAGAGTTAGGATTCCCAGAGATGTGATTGGAGTCTCATGTTCAATCTCACAGCTGCTTCAGTTTTATACTTCAGAAGATCAGCTCACTGCTCACTTAAGGCATTTCAGTACAAACTTCTGCTGTGTCCTCCTCCAACCAGAGTAGATAGCTGGAAATTTGCCTTTAGACATTCATTCATTGTCATTCTTTTCGGTCACTCCTTGGTTAAAATAAAAATTGACTTAGGGAGGAGCCACCTTAACTTGACAGCTCATGTGGGTATCACATCGCCGTTCAAGAAAGAGGTTTGGATGAAGGGCGGGTGGAGAGCAGAGGGAAAAGACTCATGGTGACTAAGGAGAAAGGTCAGTCTTGAAATAGAAACTTGAAGTCAAACTTCCTTCGCAGTGACCCCTAGCACAATGCCACTTGGTAGCTCTGATGGCTACTGTTGAGCTGGGACAGGCCTGGGTCATTTGAATGTATTACCTATTCTCACTTTGCCAGTTGCCCTTTAGAAGGGTTAAACTATGGAGACTGTAGGGTGAATCCTTGCCTCTTACATTTATCAGTGCAGAGTCAGAGTTCCATGGGGAGGGTGGTAAGGAAGGTAAAGATCAGCACTGGTTTTCTAAAGAGATTATGTAAGGGAGATGTGGGATGCACTGAGAACTCAGGGGTAATAACGAGACCCCAGAACTCATCACACCTATCCCTTTTGCTGTTGGATAAATTGGAGACTCCAAGGAGGTTAATGTGTCATTGCCAAGTTCAGGGAGAGACTGTACTCAAGCTCCTGACTTCTAGTCCATTAGCCCACAGCAACCAAGCACTGTATCCTGCACTGATGGGTGCTTCTTTTCCCTAGTACCCAAGGCACACCACATCCCATTCTGCCAAAAGCAGGGAAAGTCCAGTGGTGATGGACTGGAAGGCACTCACATACACTATTTGCGATAGTTAGGCCTGTCTGTCCTGACCAACTATAGGAAGAGCCAGGGAATGGGTTTGAGGTAGGATGAAGAATTTTTTGAAGGTGGGGAAACTTGCTTCAGTATAAGCTTAGCTCATGGCCTTAGCTCTAGATAGTAGTGTTGGCAGAGCCTGATTTGTGGTGGTGGTCAGTGCAGGTCAGTTAGCAGGCAAGACCGTGAGCTCTTTGAGGAAGCAGATCACAGCTGATTCCTCTGGGCATCCAATGTCTGTATCCAGAGCAGGAGGTGTCCAGCCAGGGGACATATCCTTACTGAATAAATATAATGTGTTAAATGTTCAGCTTAGTCTCTAATGTGCTATGGTGTAGTGTGGTGTGGTATGGAACAATACAATACAGCATAGCACAGCATAGTATACTACAGTATGGCTAGTAAGTTTATTATAGTACAGTACAGCACAGTATAGTATACTACAGTAAATTATGGTATAGTACAGTATATACCATATATATATACTATATATATAGTAGAGCATGATATAGTGCAGTATAGTATAGTACATTACAATTTAGCACAGAATAGAATATACAGTAGAGTGCAATATAGTGCTATTATAGTACTTGTAGTACAGTGGGTATAGTATAGCACAGGGCAGTATAATATATAATGCAGTACAGTTTACTACAGTACAGTACTTATTTTTTTTCCCCAAATACTTTTATTTTTTCAGTGTTACAAGATTCATTGTTTATGTACCACACCCAGTGCTCCATGCAATATGTGCCCTCCTCAATACCCACCACCAGGCTCGCCCATCCCCCCAACCCCTCCGCTCCAAAACTCTCAGTCCCTTGTTCTGAGTTCACAGTCTCTCATGGTTCTT
>CM052900.1:69931300-69987067 GCA_028534135.1 Potos flavus | reverse complement strand
TTTTTGAGAGTTAAGTTTGAGGAGTTCTTTATAGATCTTAGATATCAGACCTTTGTCTGTAGCGTCATTTGCGAATATCTTCTCCCATTCCGTGGGTTGCCTGTTTGTTTTGTTGACTGTTTCCTTTGCTGTGCAGAAGCTTTTTATCTTGATGAAGTCCCAAAAGTTCATTTTCGCTTTTGTTTCCTTTGTCTTTAGAGACATGTCCTGAAAGAAGTTGCTGTGGCTGATGTTGAAGAGGGTACTGCCTATGTTCTCCTCTAAGATTTTGATAGATTCCTGCCTCACATTGAGGTCTTTTATCCATTTCGAGTTTATCTTTGGACAGCTATATGTAGAAGAATGAAACTTGACCATTCTCTTACACCATACACAAAGATAAACTCGAAATGGATACAGTACAGTACTTATAGTAGAGTGTAGAAATTATAGTACTCTAAGTGTAGTGTACTCTATATAGCACAGTGCAGTATAGTGTATTGTAGAGCAAAGTATAGTACAGCATAGTATGTAGGACGATACAGCAATATGCTACACAGCAATGCAGTGTAGTATAACAAAGTATATATATTACAGTGTAGTATAGCACAGAAGAGTACAATGTACCAAAGCACAGACTAGTACACTAAATATAGCACAGTATAGTACATTATATTACAGTGTAATATAGTACCATGAAGTATAGTTCAGTACAGTATAATACAGCAGAGTGTTGTATAGTACTGTATAGCATAGCAGAGCAGCTTACTGTATATAGTAAATATAGTACAGTATAGCACACTATGGCACAGTATATGTGCAGTGTGTTACGGTAGAGTAGTACATGCAGTATAGCATGGTGCAATACAGTACATGTAATTTGTTCAGTATTGCACAGCATAGCACGGTTTAGTAGGGTAAATATAGCACAGTACAGTACAGTATAATACAGTAAATGTAGTACAGTACAATCTAGCACCATCTAAAACAGTGCAGTGTTGTACAGTTCAGACTAGAACAGTATAAGACAATGTGGTACAGAACAGTATAGCATGATACAGTACAACACAGTACAGTAGAACACAGTCCAGCACCGTCTAGAACAGCGTAGTTGAGGACAGCTCAGACGCATGGTCTCACAGTCCCAGACAGAGCGGTACAGAACAGGAAATACAGTACAACACAGTACAGTAGAGCACAGTCTAGCACCATCTACAACAACGCAGTGGAGGACAGCTCAGGCGCATGGTCTCACAGTCCAGGAGAGAGTGTGGTACAGCACAGCCCTTTCCAGTTCCGCCTCACATTTTTCATGGTTGTTTGGTATGGCATGGTTTGGATGTTCTGCCATCTGTTTCACTGTCTCCTTGTTGATGGACTCATGGATTATTTCTGGCCTTTTGCTTGTGTAAACAATACTGGTACGAAGAGCACCGTATGCATGTGTCTTTGCAGAAACATGTGGTTATTTCCCTATTTTCTGAATGAGAATTAGGACCGAGGATCAGAAAGGCCCTGCTGAAACTTTTTCCACTCTCGGAGTGATGTGATGATGTGCAGCTGGCTGAGGTCCTGGAACTGTAGTGTCCACCCAAGTGTCTCTGTGGCACCACACGGTATCCAAATCCATCTAGCTAGTCAGGCTTCAGCTGGTGAACCTCAGCTACTTCCTCAGGGGGCCAAGAGGGAGGCGTAGGGCCTTGTTCTGCCAGGAGCCCCCAGGATGGGGGGAGCTTGCCCAGCCTGCTGGTGGAGGCAGCCCAGGGTACAGTGCAGCACAGATCTGCAATATCAGCAACTCTTCATCAATCTGGTGAGACCAAAGCCAAGTCTCAAAACAAACATTTCCTGCATGAACAATGTGTTTGTTATATTTTCCTCATTTGTTTATGATGGCTGTGTCAGCCACACTGATTTACATAAACACTGCCAATCTTGGGATGTTACATTCTCAACAAAAGTAGCTGAGTACAAACAGCATTCCTCAGTTTTAATTCATATTGTCTAAACATAGCAGATGTTGATAAAATGAGCCAACAAGAAAATACAACAAAGGAGACCATTTCAAGGGGGGCTTTTGATTAAAATGCATTCCAGATTGACAAAATGTTACAATATTAATGGAATGGATCATTTAAATGTCATATTTGGCTCCTACAGAGCCAGCCACAAAGCAAGCTTTACTCAAACTTCTGCAGCTTCCAGAAGTAAATGTACAGGATGAATGTATATGTATTTGTAATTGAGTCGGTTCTATGGTTCTTGCTCCTCTATTAGTTATTTAGTTGTTTATTTTTATTTTTATTTTTTTAAAGATTTTATTTATTTATTTGACAGAGAGAGAGAGATCACAATTAGGCAGAGAGGCAGGCAGAGAGAGAGGGGGAAGCAGGCTCCCCGCTGAGCAGAGAGCCCAATGAGGGGCTCGATCCCAGGACCCTGAGATCATGACCTGAGCCGAAGGCAGAGGCTTTAACCCACTGAGCCACCCAGGCACCCCTAGTTGTTTATTTTTGTACATGCTGTACTACTGCTGTGTTGTGGCCTCAATCCTGGACTTGCTGGAGAGGCATAACCTGCCAAAGGATGTTCTTTGCCTTTCTTATTAGCCATGTCAGTCCACGCTGGGCCTAGAGTTTCCAGGAACTGGTGCTAGGACATAGTCTTGCCCCAGTGGGCCAAATGATTGATTTGGAACCTCTCAGTAATGTGGTTCTGGGAAGCAGGTGTTACAGTCCAAGAGGATATGATTGCAAATAATGAGGCAACAGTGGACAAGGATTTGGTAAATTCCTTACACTTTGTATTGACAATGAGGGAATGATGTTCAAAGGCTATTGGCAAAATCCCGCTGTGGAATCATTTAAAATAAACTACAGTGAGCAGTAGGGTTCAAGCCTCTCATAGTAAGGGATGACATAATCAACATTGAATGTTGACAGTGAGCCTTTGTTTATTATGGTTAATAGAAAGAATTAAAATGGAATACTGCATCTTTGCCTTTTAATGAACACTTGGATTCAAAGAAAGAGTCCTTGGAATTACTGTGGATGCCATGGGGCCCAGAGTGACTGGGCTGGTGACCCTTAATGGGTGGGAGACACTCCCAGTGCAGTTCCTTCCTAGGCCGTCTCCGCATCCCTGGGATTCTTTGGTGGGAGAGCTATCTGTAGTTGGAGCAGAGGCTGGAGCCCAGTGCAAGCACAGTGAATGGGACCTCAGTCAGGCTTCAGTGAATTCGGGCAGGTGTGGAGGATGGCCTCTGCACCCCTCGCATTGCTGCCTTTGCATTCCATGTGCAGACATGGCTTCCCACTGCAAGTAGGGCTGACACTTGGGGAATTTATGTCCAGATTGAAATGCAGATTTTAGCACTCATTGCACTGGGTTGCTTTTAAAAATTAAATTCTGTAAAGCTCTTAAAACAGAACTTATTACATAACAAATACCCTGTAGATGGTAGCTATTACTGTTGCTACGTTTATTTTTGTTTCTAGCTCATCAGTTCCAATTCTCACCACAGGGCATTTACATCAGCCTTTGTCATTGTGTGGATCAGCCCATCAGGATGTTGGAATTAGCCCTTGCATGTGTCTGAGGTCCTTCCAGAGGACAGATGGGGCAGAGCTCAATCTAGGGGCAGAGACTGTCACTCAGATATGAAAGCTTTGATATAAGGAGAAGGGAAGGGAAATAGAATTAATTACTTCTTTGACCAAGAAGGAGGCAAGGAAACATCACAATATTTCTTTGTAGTGGTATAATATTATTACTTCTTTAGAATTTGGCATTTTATACAATGGTAACAGTCAGGTCTATTTTGTAGATGGAGAAATAAAGACCAAAGAAGCTAAGTTGCTTGTCCAAGATCACACAGAGTTTGGAGGCATCTCCAAACTCAGACTAATGTTTCATCTTGTCTGCACTGCCTTTTTCAATCAGACTTTTTATGATCTCTAAATCAAGGAGTCCGTTCTACAGTGAGAGGAAAGAATATGGTGTTTAATGCCCATGTAAGTAATTTGTTCAATAGCTTTGAAGAATGTTCATGAAGAATGATCACTTTCCAGCTACGGGAAAGAGTAGAAAAGGAACAGAAAAATGACAAAAATTATTTTTCTCTATTCCCATTAGGCCTTGGGTACTGGTGAATTGCCATTAATTTTTTTAAAATTAAAACTTCTCATTTTGAAATAATGGTAGGTTCGCAACAGTTGTGAAAATATAATACAAAGACACCTAGTTTCTGCCAATGGTAACATCTTGCAAAATTATAAAACAATGTCACAACTTAGATATTGACATTGATGCAAAGTACAGAATGTTTCCATAACCACAAATATCCTTCCATTTTTCCCTTTTATAGCCATACCTACTACCTTTTCCTATGTATCCACCTGAAAGGGGACAACCACTAATCCATTCTTCATTTCTATAATTTCACCATTTCAAGAACATTATATAAATGAAATGATATGATGTGTAACTTTTTGACTCAAGAGTAATTCTCTGAAGATTTATACAGGTCGTGTGTATCACTAGTTCATTCCTTTTTATTGTTGGGTAGTGTTACCTGGTGTGAACATACCACTAATTGTGAATCATTCACCCAATGAAGGATATCTGTGTGTGTTTCCCACTTTTGGCTATTATAAATACGGTTGTACATTCATGTATAGATTTCTTTTTGTGTGAACGTAAATTCTCATTGCTCTAGAATAAATGCCCAGGAAAGCAACTGCTTTGTCTCATGGTAATTGTATATTTAGTTTTTATAGTCAAGCTGTTTTCCAGAGCGACTATCATTTTATATTTTCACCAGCAACACGTTAATTATCTGGTTTCTTGGCATCCTTGCCAGCATTTAGTGTTATTATGATTTAGCCATCCTGATAGGTGTGTAATAATATCTTTTTTAAATTTACATTTCTCTACTGGTTAATAATGCTAGACATTTTTTCATGTACTTATTTGTCATCTGTATATTTTCAGTGAAGAGTCTCTTCATGACTTTTGCCAATGTTCTTATGGATTTTTTATTTTTTTACTGATAAATTTTGAGAGTTCTTTAATATTTTCTGTCTATTCTTTAAATATCCTGTCAGATATGTGGCCTGAAAATATTTTCTCTCAGTCTGTAGTTTCTCTGTTCATCCCTTTATTGGTGCCTTTCACAGAGGAAAATTTTTTAATTTTGTTGAAGTCCAATTTGTCATTTTTTCTTTTGTTGATTATAATTTTCCTATCAAGTTTGACAACTATTTGCTGAATACTAGATCATGAATACTTTCTTTTATGTTTTTCCTAAATGTTTTTTTTCCCCAAATACTTTTATTTCATTTTTTCAGTGTTACAAGATTCATTGTTTATGTACCACACCCAGTGCTCCATGCAATACGTGCCCTCCTCAATACCCACCACCAGGCTCGCCCATCCCCCCACACCCTCCCCTCCAAAACCCTCAGTCCCTTAGCTAATTTGAGCTAATTTTTGTAGAAGGGGTGAGACTTAGGTTTAGGATAATTTTTTTGGCCTCCAGATGTCCAATTGCTCTAGCACCATTTGTTGATAAACTACTTTTAGGCCATTAATTTGCTTTTACAACTTTGTCAGAAATCAGACCTATTGGTGTGTGTCTACTTCTGGTTCTTATGTTCTGTCTCATTGATCTCTGTATCTATCCCTTCACAATACCACAATAACCTCAATTGCTATAGTTATATAAGTCCTGAAATTGGGTACTGATTCCCAATTTTTTCAAAATTGTAGCTATCCTAGTTTTTTAACTTTTCATATACATTTAAGTGATTTTCTCTTTATCTACAAAAAGTCTTAAAGAGATTATGACAGAAATTGTGTTAATCCTGTATATCGATTTTGGGGAAAGTTGGCATCTTTACTCTTCAAGGCTTCCAATCTACCAACACTATATATTTATTTCTTTGTTTATTCAAATTATATTTTATCAGCATTTTTGTAATTTCTGCCATACAAGTCTTGTACATGTTTTGTTACATTTACACACAATATTTTCCTTTTTTGGACCAAATGTAAATGGTATTATACTTTTAGTTTCAAGGTCCATGTATTTAATGCTAGTATATAGAAATACAATCAGTTTCTCTGTTTATTTTATATCCAATGACATTGCTGCACTCACTAGTTCTGGAAGTTTTTTTGTTCTTTTTTCTTCATTTTCTTCAGATTCTTTGGGGTTTTCTATGTATTGCACCATGTCTTCTGCAAATAGGGATACTTTCACTTTTTTTTTTTTTCCTGATCTGTGTGCCCTTTATTTTCTTTTCTTGCTTTATTGCACTGGCTAGAATTTCACTACTATGTTGAATAAGAATGTAGAGTTGTTCACAGTCTTAGGGAGAAACCATTCAGTCATTCGCTATTAAGTATAATATTAATTGTTGGTTTTTCTGATGTTCCTGAATCAAGTAGAGGAAGTTTCTCTCTATTTCTGTTTTTCTAAGATTTTTGAAAAATCATGAACAGGTATTGAATTTTATCAACTGACATTTTTTCACTAATGGATACAATTGGGGTTTTCCTTCTTTAGTCTGTGAATATGGTGGATTTTAATGGTTGATTTTTATATACTGAACCAGTTTTGGATCCTTGACATAAGCCCCATTTGGTCATTGTATATAATTCTTTTTGCATATTAGTGAATTCTACTTGAAAATATTTTGTTAAGGATTTTTACATCTATACTCATGAACGATATTAATCTGTAGTCCCCTCAGGCCACCCCTCCCCTTTTTGAACTGTGTGTGTCTAATTTTGAATTCAGACTTGCTCCCTTCTCTTCTATTTTTTTGAAATGATTTTGTAGAATTGGTAGTAATTCTTATTTATATGTTTGGTAGAATTCTTCAGTGACACCATCTAGACATGAAGATTTTTTTTTTGAGAGTCGTTAATTATGAATTCAATTTTAAAAATACTTTTAGAACTATGCAAATTATCTAATATTGAGTGAATTGTGGAATTTTGTACTTTTCAAAGAATTCTTCCATTTCATCTAATTTGCCAAATTTATGTGTGTAGAGCTGTTTGCAGTATTCCCTTATTATTCCTTTGATGTCTGCAGGGAAAGTGATATCCCCCTTTTCTTTCCTCATATTGATATTTTGTGTTTTCTCTTTTAAAAATAAGTTTTGCTAGAGGTTTGCTAATTTTATTGATCTTTTTAGAGTACCAACTCTTTGTTTCACTGATATTCTTTTTGTTTTCAGTTTCAGTGATTTCTATTCTTACTATTCTTTCTTTCTTTCTACTGCTTTGAATTTCTGTTGTTCTTTTTCTATGTTCTTGAGGTAAGAGATTAAATTACTATTTGAAAATTTTCATTTTTCTAATGTATGCATTTAGTGGTATAAATTTCCCTTCTGCTTCATTTTAGTCACACAAATTTTGATATGTTGTATTTTCAGTTTCACTGGGTTCAATGTATATTTTAGTTTTCTTTGAGATTTTTTTCTTTCCCCCTCCTCCTCCTCCTCTTCCCTCTCCTCTTCCCCTCCTCCTTCTCCTCCACTCCTCCTCCTTCCCCTTCTACTTCTTCCTCTTCTTTTCCTTCTTCCTCTTCCTCTTCCCCTTCCCCCTCCCCTTCTCCTCCCCCTCCCCCCTCCTTCTTCTTCTCCCTCTCCTTCCTCTTCCCCACCTTCTCCCTCTCCCTCTTCTTCTTGACTCATGAGTTTTTAGAAGTGTTTCAGAGGGTTTGTAGTTTTCAATTGATTGGATATTTTCCTGTTGATGATTTTTGGTTTATTAACATTGTGGTCAAGGAATGCATGATTTCAGTTCTTTAAGATTTGTAGAGTTTTTATTTTATTTTTTTAATGCTACAGGATATAGTTTACTTTTTATTTAATTTTTAATTTTTTTAATCATAAGTTTCAGAGGTAGAATTTAGTGATTCATTCGTTGCATATAACACCCAGTGCCCATTACATCAAGTGCCCTCCTTAAGGCGCATCACCCAATTATCCCTTCTCCTCACCCACCTCCCCTCCAGCAACTCTGTTTCCTAGAGTTCATTATCTCTTCTGGTTTGCCTCCCTTTCAATTTTCATCTTATTTTGTTTTTCCTTCCCTTTGCAACAATGTGGATGGAACTAGAGTGTATTATGTTAAGCAAAATAAGTCAGTCAGAGAAAGACAAATACTGTATGATTTCATTCGTATGTGGAATTTAAGAAACAAAACAGATGAACATAGGAGAAGGGAAGGATGTGGTCTGTTTTGAAGTACTTTCTTTGGGTTCTTGAAAAAAATGTCTGTTCTGTTGTTGGGTGAGGTATTCTACAAATGTAGACCTGTTTACTAATGGTGTTGTTGATTTAGTCCATATTCTGGCTAATTTTCTGTCTAATTCTTTTAATAATTATTGAAAGGTGTTGAAGTTTTGTACTATAATTATGGATTAGTTTATTTCCCCTTTTAATACTGTCAGTTTTGCTTCACGTATTTTGTGATATTGTTTGGTGTATACATATTTAGGATTTCTATGTCTATTTGGTGGATTGACCTTTTACCATTATATAATGCCTCCTTTCGTCTTGTAATTTTCTTTGTTCTGAAGCCAACTTTATTAGCTATTAATATATTCACTCCTACAATCTTTTTTTAAAAAAGATTTTATTTATTTATTAGAGAGAGAGAAAGTGAGCAAGGAAGACATCACAAGTTGGGGGTGGGGGAGAGGCAGAGGGAGAAGCAGACACCCTGCTGAGGAGGGAGCCCTTTACAGGGCATTCAGGGCTTGATTGCAGGACCCTGAGATCATGACCTGAGCCAAAGGCAGATGCTTACCAGACTGAGTCACCTAGGCACTCCTCACTCCTACTATATTTTGATCATTATTTGAATGGTATGTCTTTTCCATCCTTTTTACATTCAATCTGACTATATCACTATGTTTGAAGTGAGTTTCTTGTGGACAGCATATAGTTGACTTTTGTTCAGACCATTTATATTTAATATGCTTATTAATATGTTAGGGGTTAAGCTTGTCTATATATATTCTGTTTGTTCTTTCTGATTTTTATTTTCTGTTTTCTTTTTCCTTTCTTCCTGTGGGTTGAACAATTTTTCAGAATTTCATTTGATATGTCTATAGAATTTTGAGTGTATCTTTTTATATAGCTCTTTCAGTGTTTTACTCTAGGTATTACATTATCTATCTTATCACAATTTGCTGGTGCTGTCATTTTGCCGGTTGGGAAGACTTGTAGAAATTTTACTTCCAGTTCCTTTACCTTCCCATTTTTATAATACAATTATCTTAAACATTTCTTCTGCATACATTTAGAACCATATCAGACTGTTAAAATTTCTGCTTCAACTGTGTACTGTATTATAGTATAATATACTATACTCGAGAGGAGAAGAAAGTTTACTGTTTTTACTTATATTTGTGCTTACTGTGTTCTTTATTCCTTCCTGATGCCTCAAGATTCCTTCTTTTATCATTCCTGTCTGTTTAGAGAAATTTCTTTTGCCGTTCTTTTAGGGTAGGTCTACTGGTGACAGATTTTCTTAGTTTTCCTTCCTCTGAGGGTCTTTTGATCTCCTTCTCATTCCTCAAGGACATTTTCACTGGATGTAGAATTCTGGTTTGTCAGTTACTTTTTTTTTCAGCCTTCAAATCACTTGTCATATCCTCTGGCTTCAATGGCTTCTGAAGAGAAATCTTTGGTTATTTGAATTGCCTTCCTCATATAGGGGAGGTATTAATTTTTCTCCGGATTCTTTCAAAAAGTTTCTTTGTTTTTCTTTAATTTTCATAAGTTTAGTTATGATATGTCTTGGTTTCTCTGCGTTTATCTTGTTTGGGATTCACTTAGCCTTTTGAATCTATAGGCTATATCTTTTGCTAAATTTAGGAAGTTTCCAACCGTTATTTCCTTGTGTACTTCTCAGGCTTATATACTTTCTCCTCTCCTTCTGAAACTTCAGTAACACAAATGTTAGAGTTTTTGTTATAATCTACAGGTCTCTAAGGGTTCTATTTATTATTATTTTTTCAATCTATTTTTTTCTGTTTTTCAGATTGGGTAAATTCTTTTGAGGTCTCCTCCAGTTGACTGATTCTTTTCTCTGTCCCTTTCATTTGGCTGTTAAGCCCATTCATTGACTTTTTATTAGTTATATGTTTTTAGTTCTCAAATTTCCATTTGGTTCTTTCTTCTATTTCTTGCTGAAACATTTATGTGTTTGCTGAGATTATTTTTTCATTTTTTCAAGCGTGTTTTGTATTTGCTCATTGAAGTATTTTTATGTTGGCTGCTTTAAAATCTTTATCAGATAATTCTAACATCTGTGTCATCTCAGTGTTGGCATCTTTTGCTTTTTTTCATTCAGTTTGAGATCCTTCTGATTCTTACAATGATGAGTGATTTTACATTGAAACTTGAACATTGAGTACTATAAGACCTTTGCTTTTAGTTGGCCTCTTTTGACACTGTTCCAGTGGGGAGCAGGAGGGTGCTGCCCCATTATTGCCAGTTGGGGGAGAAGTCCTGGTTCCTTAGTCACCCTTGACACCCAGGGGGAATTTAATCATTGCTCTGGATGGGTGTGTTGGGAGTTTTGAACCCCAGTAGGCCTCCATGGAAATATCCTGGCTGCGAGGGGTAGAACTCTCCCCTGATGTGGCTGTACTAACATCATGGCAGAGGATGACCGTTACTGCTGGGTGGTGGTGAAAGTTTTGAGTCTATCCTAGGCCCCCTCTGATGCCACTTTAGCTGGCAGAGAGAGGGGAGCCCCATTATTGCCAGGTGATCCCCACTGATACCAACTTATGGGATTGGGCTGGGATTATATGGTGGTACTTCCTTACCTCCTGGAGAGGGTGGGATTATAGGCTCCTGACTTGGCATTTGTTAGCGTGGTGTGGGAGAAGGACTACAGTTTTTCTTTTTCTTTTTTTTAAATTTAATTTAATTTTTTCAGTGTTCCAAGATTTATTATATACCACACCCAGTGTTCCATGCAATACGTGCCCTCCTTAATACCCACCACCAGGTTGAACCAACCCCACTCCCCCGACCCCTCCAAAACCCTCAGTTTGTTTCTCAGAGTCCACAGTCTCTCATGGTTCGTCTCCCCTTCCAATTTCCCTCAATTCACTTTTCCTCTCCTTCTCCTAATGTCCTCCATGTTATTCCTTATGCTCCACAAGTAAGTGAAACCATATGATAATTGACTTTCTCTGCTTGCCTTATTTCACTCAGCATAATCTCCTCCAGTCTCGTCCATGTTGATACAAAAGTTGGGTATTCATCCTTTCTGATGGAGGCGTAATATTCCATTGTATATGTGGACCATATCTTCTTTATCCATTCGTCTGTTGAAGGGCATCTTGGCTCTTTCCACAGTTTGGCGATTGTGGCAATTGCTACTATGGACATTGGGGTACATATGGCCCTTCTTTTCTGTATCTTTGGGGTAAATACCCAGTAGTGCAATTGCCAGGTCATAGGGTAGCTCTATTTTTAATTTCTTTTTTTCTATTTTTAATTTCTTAAGGAATCTCCACACTGTTTTCCAAAGTGGCTGCACCAACTTGCATTCCCACCAGCACTGTAAGAGTGTTCCCCTTTCTCCACATCCTCTCCAACATTTGTTGTTTACTGTCTTGTTGATTTTGGCCATTCTAACTGGTATAAGGTGGTATCTCAATGTGGTTTTGATTTGAATTTCCCTGATGGCTAATGATGATGAACAGTTTTTCATGTGTCTGTTAGCCATTTGTATGTCTTCTTTGGAGAAGTGTCTATTCATGTCTTCTGCCCATCTTTTGACGTGATCTGTTTTTGGAGTGTTGAGTTTGAGGAGTTCTTTATAGATCTTGGATATCAGCCCTTTGTTTGTAGTGTTATTTGTGAATATCTTCTCCCATTCCATGCGTTGCCTCTTTGTTTTGTTGACTGTTTTCTTTGCTGTACAGAAGCTTTTTATCTTGATGAAGTCCCAAAAGTTTATTTTCTCTTTTATTTCCTTTGCCTTTGGAGACATGTCTTGAAAGAAGTTGTTGTGGCCTATGTCGAAGATCAAGAACATGACAAGGATGCCTACTCTCACCACTGTTGTTCAACATAGTACTAGAAGTCCTAGTAACAACAATCAGACAACAAAAAGAAATAAAAGGTATTCAAATTGGCAAAGAAGAAGTCAAACTCTCACTCTTCACAAATGACATGATACTTTATATGGAAAACCCAAAAGACTCCATCCTCAAACTACTGGAACTCATATGGAAATGCAGTAATGTGGCAGGATACAAAATCAATGCACAGAAATCAGTTGCTTTCTTATACACTAGCAATGAAAATATAGAAAGGGAAATTAGAATATCATCCTTGCTGGATAAAGTATTCTTGGCTGCATGTTCTTCTCATTTAGTGCCCTGAATATGTCTTGCCAGCCCTTTCTGGCTTGCCAGGTTTCTGTGGACAGGTCTGATGTTATTCTGATGGGTCTTCCTCTGTACGTAAGGGATCTCTTCCCCCTGCTGCCCTCAGGACCTCTTGTCTAAAACTATAATTTGAAAATTTCACAATTATGTGTCTAGATGATTTTCTACACTCGTTGATCCTGGTGGGTGTCCTTTCTGCCTCTAGGACACGAACACTTGTTCCATTCCCCATACTGGGGAAATTTTCATTCAGAATTTGGTCAGCTATATCTTCTAGTCTTCTGTCTTTTTCTACCCCCTCAGGGATTTCAATAATTCTGACATTGGAACGTTTCATGGCATCATTTATTTCCCTAAGTCTGTGTTCATGGTTCCTAAGCACTTCGTTCCAGCCCTCCTCCTGACCTTTCTTCTCAACCATCTTGTCCTCTAGATCACTAATTCTATCCTCTGTCTCCATAACTCTAGCTGTTAGACTATTTAGATTAGATCGGATCTCATAGAAAGGGAAATTAGAGAATTGATTCCATTTACTATAGCACCAAGAACCACAAGATACCTGGGAAAAAACCTAATCAAAGAGGTAAAGGATCTGTACTCAAGGAACTACAGAACACTCATGAAAAAAATTGAAGAAGACAGAAAAAGATGGAAAAGCATTCTATGCTCATGGATTGGAAGAATAAACATTGTTAAAATGTCTATACTGCCCAGTGCAATCTATACTTTCAATGCCATCCTGATCAAAATTCCACTGGTACTTTTCAAAGTGCTGGAACAATCCTAAAATTTATATGGAACCAGAAAAGACCCCAAAGTGCTAAGGAAATGCTGAAAAAGGAAAACAAAACTGGGGGCACGTTGCTTGATTTCAAGCTTTACTACAAGGCTGTGATCACCAAGACAGCATGGTACTGGCACAAAAACAGACACATAAACCAGTGGAACAGAGTAGAGAGCCCAGATATGGACCAGCAACTCTATGGTCAAATAATCTTAAGACAAAGCAGGAAAAAATATCCAGTGGAAGAGACAGTCTTTCCAATAAATGGTGCTGGGAAAACTGGACAGCTATGTAGAAGAATAAAACCTGGTCATTCTCTTATACCATACACAAACATAAACTTGAAATGGATAAAAGACCTCAATATGAGGCAGGGTTCTATCAGAATCCTAGAGGAGAATATAGACCACAGTTTTTCCTGTAGTGTTTGGCTGAAATACAATGGTTATTTTGTAAAATGTTGTTGTCTTGCTAGGCTGCCCCTTTCCTGGATCTTTGTCTAGAGAGAGTAAGGTTCAGTTAGGGCTGTTTTTGTCTATGCGCATTGACATTTCCACATTGCTGTCTTCTTCAGCTCCAGGTCTGTGATATACAAGGCAAAAAACAAAAAAACAAGCCCCCAAAAGGCAAAAACCAGGGAACTCAATTTTGTGTCATTCCTCAAGTCCTGAGGTCTCTAGCTGGTCTGGCTTCCTCTCTCTACCTTTTAGTGTTTTATGTATAAAATGTTCAGTATTTTTAGTTGTACTTAGTAGGAACAGTAGAGTACACCTACTCTATCTCCCCAGAAGCAGAAGTCCTGTCATTAACTTGTAAATGTCTTTGCCAAATAATATAAACAGCAAGTGGAGAACCAAAGGGTGGAAATTTTTTTTTT
Source organism: Potos flavus (assembly GCA_028534135.1). Taxonomy (NCBI): domain Eukaryota; kingdom Metazoa; phylum Chordata; class Mammalia; order Carnivora; family Procyonidae; genus Potos; species Potos flavus. The sequence goes on along the minus strand of CM052900.1, from coordinate 69,972,991 downwards.
TTAAGGGTGGAAATTTGTATGCAAATGCAACATCATGATCCAATAATATCCAACTCCAGAGAGGACTTCGAATTTCTTTCTAGTTGCTGGAGGTGCTTATGTTCTCTTGATGTAGATATCAGTTAATTTCCACAAACTTAATTTATGTTGGGTTATTCTGGGACCCTTGCATTGAATTTCCCAAGGAAAGCCAAGGGGACAAGTGTAAATTTGCTTCACAGCAATCACTTCAGAGTGAAAAAAAATGTGGCTGCAAAAGATGACTAAGTTTCTGAGGTGGGGAGTTCGGACCATCAAGGCTCCAGGAGGGGCAGTGTCTGCATTTTGAACACAGAGACTTCATAGTTCACATCACTAAGCAATGATGGATTTAAGTGACTGTTTCTGGACAAGACACATTAATAGATTTCCTGTGGCACTTCATAATGAGCAGTTAATTTTAGCCTGCTTAGAGGAGAAAGGAGTCCTTGCTGGCTGATCAACTCAGTTTTCAGGGAATCACTATAGTGACAAATACTGTTATAAAGTATACAGAGGAAAACAATTAATAAGTGCCTGCTGATGATGAAGTGTTGCCAGATTTCCTGTGAAATGGAGAAGTGGTGTGAAGACCAGGCCATCTATTGACATCTCTGGTAATTAGTGCTTAATGTGCTTTTGAACCCAACTTTTCCATTTGTATGTTGTTTCTAACTAAGGGTAGAAATGGAAACTATTTATTTTTGGATCCAAACCATAGACACATTTAGGAGTTTGGAATTCATAAAAAGAAGACTAAGAAGTGATTAAAGTAACTTTAGTAATGTAGATTATTTTAGAAGTCATCAATTTATCTAAGAACAAAACATCTTGCTTCAAATTATAAGCTGCTGTAAAACAGTAGTTGATTCTCACCACCTCTTCCACCATTATATCCTACCATTAAAACGAACTTACACTTGGCACATAAATTTCCTGAATGCCCCAGCCCAAGCCAAGTCTACTCACTTGTGACATGAAATAAGGTCTTCAGAACTACAGGTTACTCTGATGTTCTAGGGCCTGGCCCAGTGTCTGGCCTAGAGTAGGTGCTCAACAAATGTTTATTAAATGAATTGACTATGGGAAATGTGTATACTCCATATCCCTAAATCAGAAGGAAGGTTACAGTCTATTTCAACTTGGCCCTTGAAACTGGGTTGGTTTTCAGATGAGTAAAGACATTTATTTAACTTCAAGGTTTCAGGTCTACTTTGTGAATAAGATCTGAGTTTTGGAAATGACCTTGACTTAGTATGGGACATTATGGCTTATTCTTAAAAGAACATTATAGTATTAAAAACCTAATATATGTATAATTAGAGTTCCTCTCTCAACTTCTAGATGTGTGTCATTATTTATGGTGGCACAATAAAAAATGTTTTAAGTAGTATTTTAGCATCTTGTATGATACTGTCTTATGGTTTAAGCTGAGTTGTACATGTGGTGGTAAATGGCCCCCTTGCCGGTATTAGTTAAAATGGGGTGAGGTTCGGGGCACCTGGGTGGCTCATTCAGTTAAGCGTCTGATTCTTGATTTCAGTTCAGGTCATGATCTCAGGGTCGTGAGATCGAACCCCAAGTTGGGCTCCATGCTAGGCGTAGAGCCTGCTTGAAGTTCTCTCTCCCTCTTCCTCTGTCCCTCCCCTCTCTTTCTCAAAAAAAAAAAAAAAAAAAGAATGAGGTTTGGTTTCGTACAAGAGAGTCACTCAACCCCAGTGATTTTACCACACAGAAGTTTGTGTTTTCAAACAGTGTCACAAAACTATACCTGGCTATAAAAGAGCTGAGAAGCAGTGAATGGTTGTTGTTGCTGTTTTTTAAGATTTTATTTCTTTTTTTGACACAGAGAGAAAGCACAAGGGGGGGGGGCAGCAGGAGAGGGAGATGCAGGCTCCATGCTGAGCCCAGGACCCTGAGATCATGACCTGAGTGGCAGGCAGACACTTAACTGACTGAGCCACCCAGGAGCCCCTCAATGAATGTTTTTAACTGGGAATGTTGTTGCTCCTAATAAAATTGGGATTATGGTGATAAAATAGAAAAGAGGATGATATTTAGTTGACAATCTGCATTTTCTGCCACACTATTGAAGTGTGTATTTATATTCACTCCTTTACATTAGACTGGAAAGCCTCCAAGCATTAATTTCCTATTGCTTAATTAAGTTATTATTGCTTATTGTTTAGTATGAAAACACAATCACACACTTGACTTTTTTTTTTTTTTTTGTGCAGAGATGGTGTGGAATATCTGTGAATTTGCTTTTCTGGCCAAATGAGTTGATCAAGATGGAAATATTAATTTGTTTGAGCAATTGTTTAAACACTGAATTGAAGAAAAAGTCATAGTAATATATATTACTGAGAGAAGGGAAGTAAAACATTGAATATGAATATCACTACTCATAGTAGATAAGAAGTGAACCTAGGAGAAAACTGGGGATATCAGTAAGCATGTTCTACTATGGTGGAGCCACTGGAGTCTTTGCTGGCTACAGAATTCTGGGCTACAGTGATCATGAATTTGTTCCAGGAGTATGCAGGAGTCTTAAGGCCTTTTTCTGTGGAAACGTATTTGAGAATAAGCTATCTCAAATTATTTACCTGGGTATGTTCAAGGGCTGGTGTTTCTACTTACAGAAGCAATTTTTTTTCACCTGTTGATGTTTTGTTTTTTCTATATTCTCATCTTATCCTCACTCCTTCCATTTAACTTCTCCCCTTTCCATTGTTTCTGATCTCATTGGACCATCTTATTATGTAAGCTTAAATAGCCCAAAAGGAACAAAATTATCAGGAAAGTGGTCCCATACCCCATCTGAGGTATCTCTGTAAAAGTTCTGGTACAAACCACATCCAATCCCATGTTCTTCCATAATGAAAAAATTTGCTATGCTCACCAACTATGTCTCTTCTATCTTCAACTACAGGCATATCTCATTTTATTGCCCTTCACTTTACTGTGCTTCTCAGATACTGCATTGTTCTTTTTTTTTTTTTTCCACACTGAAGGTTTGTGGCAACCCTGCATTAAGCAAGTCTACTGATAGCATTTTGCCACCAACACCTGCTCATTTTGTGTTTCTGTGTCACATTTTGGTAATTTTTGTAGTATTTCAAACTTCTTATTACTATATTTATTATGACTATCTGTGTTCAGTGACTATGACCTGCTGAAAGCTCAAATGGTTAGCATTTTTAAAAGATTTATTTATTTTAGAAAGAGGGAGAGAGAGCACAGGGGCAGGGAGGGGCAGAGGGAGGAGAGAAAAAATCTTAAGCAAGTTCCATGCTGAGTGCAGAGCCCAATGCGAGGTGCCATCTCATGACCCTGAGATCATGACCTGAGCCAAAATCAAGAGTTGGACGCTTAACCAACTGAGCCACCGAGGTGCCCCAGATGGCTAGCATTTTTTAGCAATAGAATATTTTTATTTTTTATTTGTTTTTTTAGCTAAAAACCAAAAACTATCTATTTTTTCCATGAGCACTATTTCATATGATTTTAACAACTCTGAGGAAGCAAAAACAAACATACACACACAATAATACAAAAGCATTTGCAAATTTTGTCCATCTATTGATTTTAAGAAATAAAATTATATTAAAATTCTGTTTAGTAACCAATATTTTCTATCTTTATTTTTTAAATTTAATTTTATTTTTTCAGTGTTCCAAGACTCATTGTTCATGCACCACACACAGTGCTCCAAGATTCATTGTTCATGCACCACACACAGTGCTCCATGCAATACGTGCCCTCCTCAATACCCACCACCAGGCTCACCCAACCCCCTCCCCCTCCCCTCTGAAACCCTCAGTTTGTTTCTCAGAGTCCACAGTCTCTCATGCTTTGTCTCCCCCTCCGATTTCCCCCAATTCACCCTTCCTTTCCTTCTCCCAATGTCCTCCATGTTTTTCCTTATGCTCCACACGTAAGTGAAACCGTATGATAACTGACTCTCTCTGCTTGACTGATTTCACTCAGCATAAGCTCTTCCAGTCCCGTCCATGTTGATACAAAAGTTGGGTATTCGTCCTTTCTGATGGAGGCATAATATTCCATTGTATGGAATACAATGTGATGGACCATATCTTCTTTATCTATTGCAACAGAATATTTTAAATTAAGGTATGTACATTGTTTTTTTGGACATAATGCTATTGAATACTTAACAAGTCTAGTAGAGTATAAATGTAACTTTTGTAGGTTTGTTGGCTATTTTAAAAAGATAATTTAACCTCCTCTTTATAAGGCATGTGAAAACAAGACCATTGTGTTTTTATAGATTTCATATTTGTATATTAGATGATAATCTTTTTTAATTGCTTTAATGGCAATAGCAATAGCTAATATTTATTGAGCACTTATAATATGCCAGTTTAAAGCTTTGTATGTGATATCAGTCAAGATTTACTTGTCAATTAACAAACCACCTTAAAACTTACTGGCTTAAACTAAGGAACCATTATTCTTGCTCATGAATCTCTGGGTAAATGGGGCTGGTTTTGTTGATCTTGGCTTGGCTTGCTCATACATCTGAGGTCAGCTGGTGAGCTGACTGAGGCTGGCTGGCCTAAGAGGGCTTCACTCAGATATTTAGCAGTTGTCCAGCTAATGTCTAGGAATAGATGGTAACTGGGACACCTGTCTCTTCCTTCAGCAGGCTAGCCTTAGTGTGTCCACATGGCAGCAACACTGTTTCTAGAAGGAAGATGGGAGAATGCGTGACCTCATGAGGTACAGCTCAGAACTGGCATGAAGCTACTCTCACTATTAGCTAAAAAGTCACAGGTCCAGCCCAGAGTCAAGGAATAGACCCCACCTCTTGCTGGGAAGAGTTGCCAAACCACATTACAAAGGGAGGATCCAGAGAAGGGTAAAGAAGTGTGGCCATTTTTATAATCTACTTCTCATATGTTAACTATTTTAATCCAACAATTCTGTGAGACAACACTACTCTTATTCCCATTTTATACAGGAGGAAACTTAGGCTCAGAGGGGTTAAGTAACTTTGTTTTAAATTGTACTGTTCAGAAATGGCAGAAGTAGGACCCAAGAAATTCTTGTTCTAGAGCTTGTTCTCCCAGCCATTCTAAATGAGCTGTGCACATTGGACTACAACCAACCCGAGTTGTCCTTGATATCTAGTTTAACATTGGGGTACATATGGCCCTTCTTTTCAATACATCTGTATCAACTTAGGTTGGTTGGCCATCAAAAAGAGTAGTAGCAATATAAAAATATAGCAAGTGTCAATGCCTAACCATTTAAAAGGATTTTGAAGAAACTCAATAAAGTGGAAGGTAACTTGTGCACAGCTCATTTAAATAGATGCAGATTACGCAGGTTCACGATTATGCCATTTTTCCTCCCATACCTTCTTCAGTAGTACCACTAAACATTTCTGAACATGTTTGTGTTCTGAGAGGCAAAACAACTATTTAAAGTCCTAAGGATCCTGGATGTGTGTCTTTGTGGGTTTTACCTAACAAATATGTTCCCAGATTGTTCTACGCCCTAGTGATCTAATCATGGTAAGGCCCATGGACACAGATGGGATTCGAGAAATTAATTCTCGGGGCACTTGGGTGGCTCAATGGATTAAGCCTTTGCTTTTGGCTCGGGTCATGATCTCAGGGTCCTGGGATCGAGCCCCGCATTGGGCTCTCTGCTCAGCGGGGAGCCTGCTTTCCCCCCTCTCTCTCTACCTGCCTCTCTGCCTACTTGTGATCTCTGTCTGTCAAATAAATAAATAAAATCTTAAAAAAAAAAGAAGTTAATTCTCAGTCGTCATCAGGCTGAGACCCCAAGAATAGAGCAGACCCTCTGAGATAATGTGATGTGAGAGGATGTGTGTGTCGTAGGAAATGAATCACTTACCATCAGATGGATCCAGTCATGGTTGGTGAGGCTCCTGAGCTGCCACATTGTTTTTACAAAGGTCGCCAACTCCAGGGTCCTGACACTTAAAGAAATACAAGGATACAGAATCCACTGGTGACCAAGGAAAACAAACAAAAAGATGAATCTGTGTTTAGGATGACCATAGGCCAACATAACCCAGTCAGTGACATGCAGCAGAGTGGAAAGAATGATCTGCCTAGAATCCCAACTCTGCATTGTTCCTGAAGAGTCAAAGAAGTCCCTAAACTCTCCCTCCCTGCCTCTGGGTCTATACCCCATGGTGGAGTGGCTGGGGGAAGACTGATGAGGCCTCTGAAGGCCTGGAGAGCACGATCTGTGCTCTGCTGCTGAAGAAGTTAGAGGAAAAAGAGCAACAATCATGCAGAAGTTCTCCCAGCATGTGGCATCCTGTCTGTGAGCAGTGAAATCCCACACATCTTGAAAAGAACAGATGTTCCCTAGAATAAGCAATCACCTTTCCAGGACAATGACTAATGGAGAGCCAAAGTCCTTCAGTGCGAGTCTCTGTGTCATGGTGAGATCGAGAACATCCTAGTTGATGACCACAAGTTACTGATGGGCAATTGTGCCAAGACTTTCTTTCTATACTCAGAAGGTGGAAAAACACTAAGATTTCAAAGGCATCTCCTGGAGAATATAGTTGAAAAGCAAAGGGAAATTTCAGCAATGCTGAGAGGAATGTAGATAGTGCCTATGAATGTAGAGAGACCACATGAGATGGCTGGAGAGCTGCCTTTAGGAGGGGACAGAGAAGCCTCTGTGTTTCATGTCCTCACCAAAGGCACATTACCAGGATGCCCTCATCCTGGTAGCTTTGGAGTGAGTGACTCTTTCATACTTCTTTTTACTCATATGAAAACAACCTCTTCCCAGTTGTGTGCTTTGAAAAACAAGCAGCCCAAGAATTGTACCAGGGCAGCAAATGACCCAGAAAGGCAATGATTGACTGACGGTTGAAACTGTGGACAAGACACATTCACGAAACATGAGGAAATGAAGACAGACTCTGCCAAGTCAGATTCTCCGACATCAGGTTAGGAGCATGGAGGAAGAAGGCTATGTTGGTGAATCATACACAGAACACAATGGTAGGGGACGCTGTGCATGCTTTCCTCGTCAAAGGGCCCAGAACTACCTAATTATTGTAGTGCCTTTTCTCCTCCCTTCCCAAGGAATATCTGCAAGGACACACTGTTCCCTAATTTACTAAAAGCTAAGTATATTCCTATATAATTTTTTTTAAGAAATTGGGATGAGTAGTGCTAGTGTTACTTTATTTTTGTCTTACCAACACTCATTTCTTCAATGTCCAAACACTATCACTTAAAGAAGTCTTAGAAACAGACAAGGTGTCAGACAAGCAGGCCAGCCCCTCCTGCACTCCACACAGAGCTCCCATTGACTGCAAACCTATTGTAAGTCAGGGCCACTGTAAACAGAGCAGAGACAGCAATACTATGAAACCCTGAGCCTTGGTTGAGTTTGCCAAACTGAAGTTATAAGATGAGAACAATGATTCTCCAAGGAAAAGGGACTTACTTACCATGAATTTCCACTGTAGAATCCTAGGACAAAGTGTATCACTAAAGACAGATAAATGTATGGAGTGCTGTGTATGTGGACCTCAAAGCTGTTTTCTGGAGGTGTTAGAAAGAAAAGCTCCCTAGCAATGTGAGTTTGGGTAATGTTGGGTTAAACAGGTTAAATGGATTTCTTAACTGTAAAATTTCTCAGAATATTCTTATCCTAATGTGCATTGTGAGTCTCCAGGAAGAGTATATTGAATGTAGTGCTTCCCAAACAGGTAACGGTACTCTTATTCTTCTCTTTCTCATGGGAAGTGGCTCAGTGTAATGAATAAGCATGTGGGCTCTGGGATCAGCCTGTCTGCTTCAATCCAGGCTCTCCCACCTATGAGCCATGTGGCATCTGACAAGTTATGCAGGTTCTTCAAGTCCCAGTTTCCTCATCTATAAAAGCACCTACCTTATAAATGTAAGGTTATGGGATATAAAGTAGGTAACTCATATAAAATATTGCACTTACTCCATGGCCTCAGAGATAGTTACAGCTTAATAAGTTATTAATATACAGCATCCTGCAGAATGAATGTTGCATGGTGTACACTTTTCAAAATAGTAGCGTAGTGGACATTGGAACTGCTGCTTAGCATTGATGACCTCTCCCTGGCTAAAATAATTCATTTAACTGGTCTAATGAGAAGGATGCTCAAGAACATTCCTTGATGGTTGTGAGGAAAAGATCTCCTTTTGAATCTGAGAGATAAGTGTAGGGACGTGGACTGTGGGAGGTGTTTTATTATAATGAGGTGAGTGAGTCTGAGGAGGAAGCAGACACTCAGAGGCCAGCAAGACACAGATGATGCTTTCATCAAACCTTACTCAAACTGGCCCTTCCCTGGACTTTTCAGTCAGGAGAGCCTGTAAATTCCTTGAAGCAACTAAGTCTGAGTAAGCCTGTTACTGGCTGGCTAAACCTTTCCGCTGATAGAGGGGTGAGTTCAAGTGGATAAAGAAGCAGTGTAGTGCACTGGAAACAGCTCCAGAGCACACTTGCAGCCCCAGCTTTCTAGAGATGGGCTTCACACTTTCCACCTATCACTTGACCATTCTACCTCTTAGTTTCCTCAAGTATAAAAGGGAAAGATTAATATTTTTTCTGTTCAAACTTCATGGTTAAAGTGAGGTACAAAGGAGAGAAGGTGTGTGAAAACACTCTGGAGACAGTCAAGTGTTCTATAAATGCGGCACAGAAATATTTATAGCAACAGTGGGAACTTGACCCTTCTTGATTTAAAGCCGTTATACTGTGGTGGTACAAGATTTTTGGCTAATGCTAAAATAAGAACATAAAAGCCAGCTGTCAAAATATTATAATTGGTCTCTGCCTAACCCTAAGGCTTTAAATTCTGTGATGCTATAAGTTTAAGGGCTTATCTGTGATTTCTGCCATTCTACAGTACTCTATCCCATTTAAAACTCTATAGCTCTGAATATTTCAAAACAGACTCTGAAAGTATTCATGTGTAAACTAAGAACATCAGCTCTGGTAATTTTATTTTACTTTTAAAAATTTTCAAGCTTTGTAAAATATTAGTCCTCATTTAAAGTTTGACCCAATAGATCAAGCATTCTTTGATAAAAGGTAGTGAAGTTTTTAATTTTAGTTTTAGAGAGAAATAGAATTTTTAGCTAATAGCATGGTAGAAAGTTGAAATAATCTATAAAAACAAGAAGGAAGAAATTCTTGAAGGACTTTAATGAAATTGAAATGTTAAATTATTAGCAATAGTAATGATCTGGTCTTTATTGGGGAAGACTATTCTCTGTGGGTTTTTGAACTTCTAAAAGTCTTGCTGGGAATTCTAAGAACATGAGGTCCTGACTGCCCTTTGGCTGGATCATTTCTCAAGGTTATGTTTGTAGTGAGTAACTTTGAGCAATGGGATAAGGTCTCCCTCCAAGACAAAGATGGGCTTACTTACTGTTCACTGTAACAAAGGTGGATCAGATATGACACAACCCCACTGTGAATAAAACATCCATCAGGGACCTTCCATGTAAGCCCCAGGGGACTTGGGGACAAGGGACACTGACATTTACCTGCTGATGCTCTTGGTGTTTGCTGGGTACTGAATGAGTCCTGTGCCTCTGACCCAGGAGTCTCATGTCTTCTGCCAGTATCCATGAAACAGAAACAGGCAAATTTTACTAGCCTACAAGGAGAGTAAAAGCAGATCCTTGATTCTTCACAGGGCTTGACACTTTTGGTGATGTGTTTGGTTGATTTCCACGAAAAATTCACTTAAGGATTCACTCCTATGGTGTTCAGGTGTTCTTTGTGGGTTCTTGGCATCCTCATTAACCAGCAGAGGGAGCCCATGCTAATTAATTAGGTGAAGCTAACTTTTCTTGTAGTACACATGTTAGAGCATCTTACAGATAAAATCCACTTACACTTACCCTGCTGCTGACAAAAATGTAGAACATAAAACAATAGCATCATTGACGTGGGCTTCAGGGCATCAAAAATAAAAACACTGCATTTTCCAAGGGAACACCCCCAGGAAGGAGGAAGTTAGGGAATGTGCATTTCTGCCCCAGAAGAAGTTGAAGGTAGTATTTTTTCAATAAAGGATTATTCTAAAGTTGATAGCCATGGATTTTATGAAAAGAGAGGTCCTGAATATAATTAAACAGTTACCTTTGGAACTCTAGAACTATCTTTCCTTTATACCATATATACTATTAAGAAATGAGGTCCTAACATGGAAATTAATCTGCTTAAAAACTGTTCACAAGTAAGGCAGACAAATATGCGCACATGCAGGTCCAGTGCACTTTGCTTTGGCATCTTCACTTATACCCAGGACAGTTTCAGGAGTCTGTACTTATACCCAGGACAGTTTCAGGAGTGCTGGGCAAGTCCAGGGCTGACCATCTGCTTGGGGTTAGGCTGATTTCCCTGAGCAAGTTTTAACCTCATACTTGACAATCTCAGTAACTTCTGTTTGTTTACAAAATAAAGCTTCTCTGGGTGGAAGCACACACACACACACACACACACACACACACACACACAGAGAGACACGACATTCATTAAAGTAAGGGAGAAAACTTAATAATTCAAAATTGCACTTAAAATTGCCCTATGGAGGGAAACAGAATATTAGTAACGATAAAGGCAATGATGGTGAAAACTGTTAGATATTATCTATTGTTACTTGAATTTTATTCTGGAACTTATATAGTTCCAGATATATAGATTGTACAGTGGAGATTGTATATTAGAGATATGTAGATTGTACAGTGACATTATTCAACCTCTGAATCTGGCTTTCTCATTCTATTTCACAGTAATCTAATTTGGAAGATTTGACAAAGTGGTCTCTTTACCTGTGTGTTTTTTCATTTTCTCATTAGTTTTAATTTTAATTTTAATTTAATTTTATTTTTTTTAGTTTTTTTTTAGTTTTAATTTTTAATTGTTTTATTTTACTTATCACTATCACCATCTTGCTTAAAAATATCTTAGAGAGATAGAGTGGCAGAAGATTAAAAATAGCGAGGACAAGAAAATGGCTGTTTTTAAAATATGATTAGTCTTTAGGGAAGGCTATGCTCTTGAAGATTTGTAAGAGGAAGTGATGTAAGTAAAAGTAATTTTCTCATACAAACAATGTTATGAGTAAAGGGTTATTTTCCTAAATAAGGGCTTATGCCTAAAATTTAAAGGAATACTTTAAATACCCTATTGAATTAGCTGCAGATACTAGCTATAGAGTTTTCTCAGGCATATTGCAAATCAGTTAGGGAGGGCAATTCAGAAGCTGGTTGCATATTGTTTATGATTTAATTTGTGCAAGTAAGGCTGGAGGATCCCTGGGAGAGCTGCTGGTTTCAATCTGGGAACTTTAGGGACCCTGGTGAGGCTGAGGGCGCAGTCAAATTTCAGTGGGGAAGGAAGGGAGAGAAAGGAAATGGATACTGGTTTTGTCAGGAAAACCCAAAGAGAGAGAGAAAGTAGGGCAGCTCAGATGTGGAAGGTGAGGGAGGCAGGGAGTCACCTCTTTCAGGAGTTGAGAATCCTCTCAAAAACTCTTGACTGGGACAGGGAGGCAGAGAACGAAGAGTTCTACAAAAACATGAAGTAACCACCACATTGACAGTGCTGTACTAGGCGCTCTTCCACTTGAGGTCAAGGAGGAAATGTGGCTGCTCTCCCAGACTTTCAGTTCGGTGTACACAGCTCAGTCCAACCACTGTGCACATCTTGAGCTGACCACTTCCTCTTGGGCATGCCTGAGAATGAGTTAAGGTTATTCGAGATTAGATTTTTTCCCCCTCTTGTCCCAACAATTTCTGACATTTTTCACACCTTGTATTTTGTGATCCAAAAGAAATGTTACCTTGAAAGTGGAAACTTTATCAGAAATCTGGCTTTTGTATTTTACCCACAGCTCCTTTCCATGGAATGCATACATAAAAGGCTGAAAGCAAAATAAAATCCTTTTAAGTCACAGACACAATTATAAACAGAGGGGACTTTTTCTCCCAGACCTGAGATCAGCTCTGGGGGCAGTGATATAGCTCACCGGGGCAAGTCTGAACTTGGGCTTCAGCACTTTGAATCTGAATTGGGTTAGTTCAGAGGAAAGAGGTTGTTGACTATGCTGATACCTGCTGGGAGGGTCGCATAAAGCCTCTCGCCACAGACTCAGCCACCATGGCTGTGCTGACCCATAAACGACATGTCAGGCACCACAGAGTCCTATTCATGAGCTCGTGTTTTTGGAAGAAAGGTCCAGAGACTCTAAAAATGAGCAGTGAGACAGTGACATCATAATTGTATTTATTATTTCAGGTTAGACTGGCACCTACTAAATCACTAAGGCCACAGGTAGGTTTTTCCACTTGAGGGAAGTCTTCTTTTTCCTTCTAAAGCTGGATTACTGGGAGGAGTGAAGCATGCACGTTCCCCAGGAGTGCCAGTGTGGGTGAAATAAAGACTCAAATAATTCCCACTTCATTTTATTTTCACATATTTCCCTCCCTAAAAGTTGAGTGGATTAATTTTTATAGGGCACAGACTGGGGCCAGCTCACACACAGGCCCTCCCAGCTGTCATCTCCATGGCGTGATGGTAATGTGAGGAACATCTCAGGACATCTCTGCTCCTTTGGGGCCAGAAATTCCCGTTTTATCTAAGCCTTTGGGTTCAACTTTCAAGCTTGAATTTTATCAATTTATTTGAAAGACATGATAAAATTATTAGAATTTTAGCATAGACTCATTTATCACATTAAGTCTGACAGAATGGGACTGGTAAATTTCAGTGGGGAAGGAGGGGAGAGAAAAGAGTGAGCGAATGAGGTTCCACCTAAAGAAGTGTCCTGACTGATGGAAACATGCGTGTGTGTGCACTTGTGTGCACACATGTGTGTCCAGCATAGTTGAGGTGGGGCGAGAGTGCATGGGAAATGGAAGTCCTACCAGTCTACAAAATGGTTGAGATGTGGATGGTTGACAGATGGTGACTACACTTACCATGATGAGCACTGAGTAATGTATGGAACTGTCGGATCACTATATTGTACACCTGAAACTAATATAACACTATATGTTACTTATACTTCAATAAAAAAATAGGAAAAATGGTTGAGATGTATGATGTATGTTAGAACTTGAAGAATGAAAAAAAACTGTATATGGTTTGTGATATATACATATGGTTTTAAACAAAATTCATAAAGTAAAATAAAGGTTAAAAGAGCAATTGTAGTGATCGATCACCTGATTACCGGGTTGCGTTTCAGATCATAAAAACTCCAAGGCTTGGATACTTAAGAAAACTTTGTTTATTGATTTATTTTACCACAGACTGAAGGCCGGTCTTAGTGTGGGGGCAGCCAGAAGAACACAGCTTCCTGTGGCTCTGAATCACCCCAAAGGCTGCCTGGGGGAGTCTTTCTTTCTCTGGGGCTGTGGCTTCCCTGCATTAATATTTTCTTTCTGGGTCTCACAGCAGCTGCATCCTAACTAACCTCACGCCTGAAAAGAAGGATAAATCTGTGCTGAGATTAATGATAATGCACTTAAATTTACATAACATGTCAAGTCCAGAAGGATCCCAAAGTACCATATAAACCTCCCGGAGGTGCGGGGGTGCAGGAGGCTTGCTCCAAGCCTCACAGAGTTGGCAGATGGAGCAGAAAGGGTGGGACCTGGGTCCTAGCCATGGCAGCCACAGCAGGACCACTCAGATCAGATGGTCTAGAAGCACAAAATGCTTGACAGACTTGCTTGTATTGGTTAAACTTTTGCAACATTCCAGCTCAGTGACTTAGATGAAATTGTGTTCCCTCCATTTTTGCAGATGAGGATCGGAAGCCTGACATGAGGAGAGGCCTGATGTCAGCAGCAGACCACAGATGTTTAGTGGCCGGAGAATGGCAACCTGGTCATTCTGGCTGGCCCCGCTGGCGACTCTGAGCTGCTGCACAGCTGCAGGGTGGGGAGGAGGAGCTGCCAGGCGACCCAGTTCGTGCCCCTTCCTTGCTTCTCTGCTTTAAGCATGTGGCCTATCGCTGTTTTTCTTATTCTGTCTGGAATGGCTCCTGCCTGAGGGCTCACTCCCTCATGTCACTCAGGTCACTGGCCAAGTGTTAGCATGACAGGGAGGACTTCCCTGAGCCCTTGACCACTGTGTCTGTCCCTAGGTATCACTCATCCCCTTAACTGCATTCATCCCATCATAGCATGGACCTATGTGAAAGTGTATTCTATTTTCATTGGTACTGTTTATTGTCTAGCTCCCCAACTAGAATATAAGCTCCATGAGTTGGGGCTTTTATTCCATCCCTGCTGTATTCCCAGTGCCTGGAACAGGGTCTGAGACTTAGTAAGTGCTTGGTAAACATCTCTTAGATGGGGGAATGGAGTTGTGGGATGTGGGATGATTGTAGTCCTTACATCATTGGTCCACAGACTGGGTGGAGAGCATCAGGAATGTGTCCAGATGAGGCCTTAGGGAACCTAGTCCAGTGCCTTATGTACAGGTGACATTTTATTGAATTAAATGGAATTTTTTTCTTGGAGAAAGGTCTCTATTTAATTTAGGGAATTTTTGATGTTGGACACTAGGAAGATTGAAGCTTTCCTTTTCCCTTTGGGAGGGGAGTTGGTGTATCTAGGCTAGGGTAGATTAAAACAGCTGAGTCTCTCTGACTTTTTCCATTGGGAGAAGGTGGGCAGTTGATTACATTGGAGTCCCTAATTGGATCTGCCCTGTTTGAAAGTCACTTCTCCAAAAGGAGTCAGAACTACACGCAGAACAATGGCTACCTCTGTCTTTAAGAACGCAAGGATCTTTGGACAAAAGGTCCAACAGTCAGAGGACACAGTATAACCACATCTGTGAAATGTTCGGTGGGGCTGTGCAGAAGGGAGATCTTAGGACGGTAGGATTTTCAGGGGTGGGGAGAAGGGGAAGGGGTGTTCCAGGCAGAGAGAACAGTAAGCGCAGACCCAGCAATCCAATAGCATGTAGGTGTGGACAAGGAGGAGCTATGTGCCCCTGCAGTTAGGTGGTGATATGGATCCACACCCTGGGATATGATCTCATTAGCTAAGCAGGACCAGGCCTGGCCAAAATTTGTCAGGAGGACCTCCCAGGAAAGCCCTGGGTACTGCGTAGATTGATGCTTGTGATTCATTCAGTGGCAAATCTTTCTTCTGAGTCATTCTTGAATCAATGTTCCAGGACACAGCATGTGTGTGTGTGTGTGTGTGTGTGTGTGTGTGTGTGTTTGTGTACGCATGTGTTTGTATGTGAAAGGGGATAGCTCATTCTTAGACAAGTCGAGAATCCCTTACATCTCCTGAGGGGGTCAGATGGTTGATATCCTCCTGATGTCTGGGCTGTGGGGCTTTCCTTCTGCTAATCCATCTTCCACTGGCAAGATTATTTCAGTTGCCTATTTCCCTAGAAACGATCTCTTGGACTCCTATGTTCTGAGATGATTCTGGCCGATTTTAAATCAAGGAGAAGTGCACACGCAGATATTTCCCTGCCCTAGAATACCCTTCAGAGGGTTAGGTCAAGTGCAGTGGGATGCTCCTCCACAAGAAAACCTCTTCTGGAAAAGTGAAGATGTCCAGCTGTCCATGGGATGGTGGCGATGGACCAGGGATCCGGGCAGAGCTCACACCAGGAGAGGAGGGACTGTCCCCAAGGAGGAAGTCAGCTGGATGACAGGCATTGAGCAGTGCTCTGATAATGTTCACTGTGTAGGGTACGACTGTCCACCCTAAAGCATCCCTTTGTCTCCTGTACTATCTGCCTCTGTTAACCCCAGATCTGAGCTCAAGCACCCTGTTGGAGCACATCCCCTTTCTTAAATAAAGGTATTTCTTAATTACTTTGGTGGATGTGATAATTTGGTATGTGTGCATGGCACACCTTATCTGTTTGCTCCATGGCAGGGCATGGGCACTCACTGCCCACTCAGGGATGAGACTGCGTGCTAGTTTACTCTCAGCACCGGAGTGATTGGGTGGGGGTGAGGAGAGTTGGCCTGAGAGCTGTAAAAAGTTGGTCAAGAAGGCAATGGGTAGACTTTGTTCTCTTTCCTCACTGATAATCTCAGAGAAGGGATTTAAATAAAAAATTTTGTATTGGTCTTGTCTTCAGTGGCCACGTCTTCCCGAGTAATTTTTGGTTTTTTTCCCCTTTAATATTATGAAAATAGTTTGACGTGCTTGTTACTGGTAGGCTTGTAACTAAGACTCATAGGCCAGTAGTACCTTTTAGAATAGTTTTAAAAATAATTCTTGGTAGCTGGATATAGGATGCTGCAGGTCATGGGATAAATATGGGAATGTGGCATGCTTTCCACAGTGACTCTCTCTTTCCTTTCTTAAGATAAACAGCCCTCAAAACCAAGATCAAGAAAACTCCAGGCTTCAGAGCACCATTTATATTGCAACATAAATAGGTCAGTTCATAGATGCAAGTTTCCCTGTGACATTACTTAACTATGTATGGATGCAAGAATTTTATGGTCACTGCATGATTTTACTTCTTATTGCCAAGTATACATAACCCACATTAGCAAGTTGGTAGTAAAAAATGATTTTTCTACATTTCTTGATTGTTGTATGTTTGAATTGTAAACTATGTGATGAATATTCTTATCCATATGGAGAAATATCAAGAATTCTCTTTGTGTAGCTGGGCATATGTATCTAAACTTTCTGGCACACCCAAGTAATAAATCTCTCTGGTAATTTAGACTGCATGAAGCTTGTACTTAAGGTTCCAATTCTCTTCTTGCATTTTTATTCATTATTGTGTTGTTGTCCTGGGCCGAAGGTACACCCACCTTATCTCTGCCAGATTCCTGGCAATTGCAATTATACTTGGAAATGCTGGTCAGTAAGGGGAGGAGTCCCCTTAATTACAAAATGCAGCGCTTGTCATCTGAGAAAAATGAAGCACCCCCAAACCTGATGAGTGATCTGTAATCATCCCCTCTCTGTGCTTTATTTCTTCCTGTGTGGTTGTCTCTGACATGCCCATTCCTGTGCGCTGACTCTCACCTCTGGGACCTGCTCCTGAGCTGACACCCACCTGCTGCAGTGGAAGGAAGGTTTGCTGCCTCCAGAGAATTATTTTAACAAGCAAGGAGCTGGAGGAAAATGCCAAACCAAACCAGGTTTTTCAGCATGAAAGAAAAAAGCAAAGCACAGTTATGGCCTATCAATGCCTTTTTCTTAATCCTCTCAGTTTGCTTAGGTTACATGTAACCTGCTTTCAGTTTCTTTCCCGCTCCCTATAGGTACGTTAATTTGTTTATTAAGTTAGATACCATGTAGGGCCACTAGATGTCGCTGCCTTCAATCAGTTTCGCTTCGGGCTCAGGAAGCTAAGGCGCTTGGGAGCCAGCCAGGCATAAGAAGAGAAGAGCCCTAACCTCAAGGATTGTAGGGAGGGCTGCAAGGGAGTGCTTGGGGTTGGACGCACTTCCAGAGATCCTTTGCCAGGTTGAAGCGAAGGTGAAGAGAGCAGGGAAAAGGCGGTCACACTGCGGGGCCAGAGGTCAAGGAGCAGGTGCCTACCTGGAGGCCCTGCACAGGCTGGCACTGGGGTGCTAGCGCTCATCCCCAGGGATGCGTGCTTGCGGAGGCAGGGAGATCTAACGTCACACAACTGTAGAGGCACATGGCTTACAGGGAAAGCCTTAGAAGTAACACCTAGAATGGCCAGATATTCGGAAACATGCCCTTGGGGGCAAAGCTGGCACCTCCAAGGAAGAGTGTCATTGGACGGGTGGCATCAGCCAAAGCTTGCATTTATTTTTCTGATAATGTTTTTATATTTCTTGATTCAATTACTTGTCTTCTATTCGCAGTATTACACAGTTTTACACAGTTTTAATATTCATTCATCTGCAGCTAATTTGTGTCAAAGGTGCAAAACCCAAATTAGTCCATCTGTTACAACCCAACTCCAGTTAGAAGGCTTAGAGCATTCTAGAATGTCTAGAAGAAAGAGGATAACAATAAAATACTAGATTCTGCGTTTTTGTTCCCACAGATACATTTAGGAGCACATGTTACTGACAGAGACTCTCCCTGTGTTTGGGAGCTGAGGGTATCAATTTCCTGTTTTGGAACTTAGGATGGTGAGGAAAAGCCTGTCAGCACGGTACAGGGCACAGTGAACTATTTCCCTTGTAAATAAGGTTTTTTGCTAAGGAGGGAGGAGATCATTTTCTTCTGCCAGCCCAGCTAGAAATAGAAGGCCTCTGGGCTAAGGAGAATTCTATCTCTGGTGGACACATTTGGATAGATTCGATTTATTCCTACTTGAAGGAGTTAGTTGGATGACAGAATTCAAAGGTTTTATTTACAGCTAGCTGGTGTTCGGGCTGTGGCTAAGATAGTTCTAAGTGAGGATCCCAGAGGTGCAAAGGCAGGAGAAACGAAAGCATTGTTTACCAGATACTCAAACCAAATCTGGGGCTCATTGATTAGCAAATGTGGAGCACTGACCATGTGCCAGATGCTGCTTTAGGCTGGGGATACATCAGTGAACAAAACAGACAAAATCACACATTTCTCTGGAGTGTGTCTTTTTGTAGGAAGAGACACAAAACCAATTATATATGTGAATACGATGAGCAATGTCAAGGAGAAAATAAAGCAGAGAAGGGAGATGGGAGTATAGAGTGAGATGGTTGAGGAAGGTCTCCCTGAGAAGGTGACATTTGAGCAAATACGTGAAGGATGGGAAGCAGTGACAGAGAGGCTGGGGGATGGCATCTAGGCCTTGTCAAATATTCAAGAACTTTGCCACCCAGTGGTTCAACCATTAGTGTCTTGGAACTGAATACGGTGGTAATATTTACACCAGGGAAATTGGCAAATGCTACAGTCCAAGGCTTGTTAATTTGGGCACCTGGCTTCTCAGTGTATCATGGGACAGGAGAGGAGAGGTAGTGGTGGCCTGCCCAGGACCAGGTCAGTCCCTGACTCTGGGGCAGGGTTGCAGTTACTGGAGGAGTAAGGTTGTGCTAGCTCACAGGCTTGAGGGCTACTGCTAAAATGTCAGCTTGGCTATTTGTAGGTAGTGCTTTGCTCGATAGCCAGCCTTTCTCTTCATGTTGATGATATCTCTTTAGAAGAAAGTAGGTCTGAAAAGTACCCTAAACTTAACAGTTATCACACATTTCAGGACCATCTTTTCTTCTTGAAATGATGTGAGAGCTAGAACATTATTCTTTACAGTCAGGCCAGAGGAGCCTCAGTCCGTTTTGCTGAGTGGAGGTATGTCTATAAGCTGTTTTGGATAAAAAGTGTCCCTGTGAACCTTCTTCCCCTTGTACATTCTCAGGCTGCCTCTCCCTCCCTCCTAAGCTATACCTCCTGAGGATGCCAATGAATTAAACACTGTGCTCCGCAACATTTTGAAAAGTATATGGTACACCTTAAACTTCAGTAAGAATTATTTTGGTATTATCTATGATTTTGACTTTGATACATTTGGCTCTACCAATTTACTTTCATGGTTATTATAAACACTCGAGGTTAAATTTTAGAGAGAATTTAGCCCTGACCCAGGTTATATGGTTATATATGGTGGGCACACTTTAGCAACCAGGAGGAGTGCTGCTGCCCTTTAGAATGGGCAGAGCCAGAGCAATCCAGAGCACACAGATCTCTCTTTTGGGGCTAACAAAAACATTCTGGAAATTTTACAAGAATTGACTTTTCTGTGAAGTTTCCAGAACTTTCACCTACTATGTGGTCTGGCACCAACAACCCACATCCAGCTGGGAGCAAGGAGCTCAGAGGTGCAAATCTTCAGTGAGGGGTGAGGCGGGCCAGGTGTCCAGACCCTGGAGCCATGAAGTCCAGGCACTGTCCCTGTCTGGCCTTGACTCACTCTTTCGGACAGGAAAAGCCACGGTGGACTCTGAGGATTTTATTGGGGTCAGCTGCTGAGGACCTGTATGCTGCCTTCTCAGGGAGCCATGGCTGCTCATCCTACTCCTAGGAAGAGTGTTTGGGAATGTGTGGGGGGTGTTCTTGATTTTCCTAGACTTGGAGGAGTGCTTTCCCTGCTCAAAGTACCAGTATGTCCCATGGGGAGAGGCCAGGTAGTGCCTGCTACTGCATTTAGCAGGAGTCAGCGCTATAGCAGGAGGGTATAAAAGAGATAGAATCTCTGATTTGTGTTCTGAACATGGCTATACCCGAATGCAGAGGGATGACAGCTGAAGAGTGCTTGGAAGCCTCACACAGTGTCCACAGAGATGCTGCTGCGGACAGAGCAGTGGAGTGGGTGTGAGGGACTATAGTCCAGTCAGGGCTCATTAGCTCTCTGAGCATCTTGGTCAAAGTCCTTACTTCTGTGGGTCTCGATGACTTCTGTAAAACTAGAAGGCTGACCCAGATGATCCTAAGGCCCTACCCTTTGTAGTTTCTAGTTGGAGATCAACAGACTGTCCAGAGTTCCTCTCAGTGGGACAGGTGGGCAGCTGTGGTTTCCTGAGGAGCTGACTCTGTGGTTTCCTGAGGAGTTGAATGTGTGTGACAGCACATTCCAGGCAGGGATGGGCCATGAGAATAGTGACGGCTGTGCCCTGTGGTCAGCAGGGGACTGGACCTCAGAAGGTGTTGACAGCAGCCCACCATTTGCATGCAGTGATTCCCAGATTGTGTGAATGGAGATTGGGGTCCTGTAAGGAAATCTACTGGTGGCTGTCACTGGCCTGAGCTCTGCCATGGCTGTTGATTCTTCTGATGGTTTGTGGAAGGGCTGAGAAAACTGGATCCCAGCAAAGGAGAGAGAGATGCTCATGAACTGTGCTTTGTTTTATGTACATATATATTGGGATGGTTAGTTTTATGTATTGGTGTGACTAGACCACAGGGCCCAGATAGTTGGTCAAATATTATTATGGGTATTTCTGTGTTTTTGGATGAGATTAACATTTGGATCCTTTGAGCAAAGCAGATTGCCCTTCAATCAGTCATAAGGGTGGGCCTCATCCAATCAGTAGAAGTCTTGAATAGAGCAAAAGGCTGTTGTCCATAGAGTAAGAGATAATTCTCCTGCCTGGTGGCCTTTGAACTATCTTTGAGATATCATCTCCTCTTGCTTCCACATCATTTTCTGGCCTTTGGATTTGAACTGGGACATCAACTATCAGCTCCTCAGAGTTTGGACCTGCCATCTTCTCTAACATGAGCCAGTTCCGCATAATAAATCTCTCTCTCTATTGATATATGTTTATATTGACATTGATATATATAAATATATAGATACAGGTATATATTCCATTGGTTCTGTTTCTCAGGATAACCTTGATTAATATAAGTATCTGATTATCTCACATGCTGGAGGAGGGAAAGCAGATTGGTTGTGTTCATGAAGCAGTGTGTTCAGAAGACTCAGGATGTGTTTGCAGGCTCCCATGGAGAAATAAGTGCATTAGTTGAGCCCAAGAGTTGGAACTGCATGGTGGAAATGCTGCTGGATGCAGCTGGGATGCTGCATAGATTCAAAGTCCTCCCTCCTCCAGAGATGAGGGGAGAGTAAACACAAGGTCAATACCTCACACTTCTTTCCTACTGTCCACACTGATATTCCAAATGAACAAGTCCAGGGATGTTAGAGGATAAGCAAGCTAATCTATGTATACAGTCACAAGGTTTTCAAAGAAAAATGTTGGGGAAATATTCAATATTATTGCCATTATTATTTTTGGGTTTCATTCTACCTACTACATTTAAAGAAAATGAGGAATAGGATTCAATGATCTATGTGTTTTGGCAAAAAAGTTAAAATTTCCCCCTGGTTCGAATTGAAAAAAAACCTCTCATAATTTTCAGGTCAGACATATAAATATTCTAAACAAAAACTCATTAGTTCTGCCCACTCCACCATCTATTGAGTTAAGACTGGCTAATCCAGAGGTTGACACAGTTAAATGAAAAGGTTCATTTGGAACTGTTAACACCTTGCAATAACACCTTGCACTCATATAGAACCCTTCATGCTGAAGGATTGCAAAGTACTCTGCAGACAGTGTATAAATAGAAACCCTCCCCCTGACCAGAGGCAGCCTCCTTACAGGCACAATGCCACCAAAACACACCCCCACAGTCTTTTTATTGAAAGAGAAAAGTGAAAACTATTTTCTCCGTTTCAAACTGAAGGAGTTTTTCCTTCATGCCAATCAATTCTCGGATTCTCTGACCAACTTGATGTCCAACTGACCAACTGGATAGCTAACAATTCAATTCTGACACTAATTCCTAGAGTTAGCATGTACTTTACAGTGTAAGGGCTCAGTTCCATGGCACTGTCCCCACATAACACACCAGTTTCAACTGTGGTGCCCAAGTTACCCTTATTTCTGCCTGGGTGAGTACAAATTTGGAAATACCCATAGCCCCCTCTCAGGTTCAATAATTCACTAGAACAAATTGCAGAACTCAGGAGAGCACTTTACTTACTATTACCAGTTTACTATGAAGGATACAACTTAGGAACAACCATATGGAAGAGATACATGGGGCATTGTACTGAGGGTGGAGAGTGCCAATGGAGCTTCCATGCTCTCTTGAGGTTCACTGGCCCAGCAGCTCCATGTGTTCACCAACCTGGAGGGCTCTAAAACCTGTCCATTAGGGATTTTTATGGTTTCACTATAGAGGCACAATTGATTAATTCATTGGCCATTGGTGATTGGACTCAATTGCCAGCACTCCTCCCCTCCCCAGAGGTTAAGGGAGGATGGGACTGAAAGTTCCAACTCTCTAATTGTACCTTGGACCAACCCTTGTCCTGAAGTTATCTAGGGACTCATAAGAATCACCTCATTAGCCTAAACTCAGGTGTGGTCCAAAGGGGCTTGTTATGAATAACAAAAGACAGTATGATCTTTCAGGGAATTTTAAGGGTGAGGTTTTAGGAGATTGATGCCAGGAACCAGGGACAAAGACCAAATATATAATTCCCATTAGACTGTACAAATGACAGGGTATTTAAATTGACAGTACTGGTCACACCGGAGTGAGAGCAGTACTAATGTGAGCATGTTACTCACATGGAAGGAGTTCTAGGGCATCTTAAATGACTTCCTCATGTTTTCTCATCTCACAGCACCGACTAATAAAATTTCTATGGTGATGAAATGTTCCAGTATGTTGGCCACTAACCACACGTGGCCAATGAGCCCTTTACATGTGGCTAGTGTACTGCATTATTATTATTTTATTTGATGATTACTTTATTTAATTGTGTTTTACAAAGCTTTATAGTACAGATCCTCTGGAAATGACCTCATGGGGATGGGGCAGCTCCTGCTGGATCAGGAGCAAGCCCTATGACTCTCATTTCTTACTTCCCTCCTTGAAACTGTAATGCAAACTGAAGAGATCCTGACATGTCCAGAAATGTTTAGTGTTGGATCTACCCACGCATCCATCCATTCATCCTACCCATCCATTTATCCATCCACTTATCCTTTGAACAAGTATTTCTTGAGCATATTTAACACTTGGTCATATTCGATGCTTTTCCAGGTAAACAGAGGTTTTGAATTTAGAATTGCCCAGCAATTCTTAGTATAGGTGCAGAATCAAATTTTTTAAAAAAAGATTTTATTTATTTATTTGAGAGAGAGAGAGTGAGTGAGAGAGAGAGCACAAGAGCGTAGGCAGAGGGAGAGGGAGAAGCAGACTCCCCTGCCAAACAGGGAGCCTGACCCAGGGCTCTATCTCAGGACCCTGAGCCACCCAGCTGATTGAGTCACCCAGGTGCCCCTAGATGCAGAATCAAATTTTGAGTAAGTGCAAAGTTAATCACTAAAACTGTGCTTAAACATACTCTTTCCCAGTGACTGCGGATTGAGGGGTGATGCCAAGGTGGACAAGAGGAGGAGTGAAATGGTATGAAGTATGACTTCAAGCCTTAAATATTTGAAGGGTCCTCCCTGAAAGAGATAATGGCTGTCTTTAACATGGATATGTTCCTATTGTATAAATGTAGTGCTCCTTAAGTAGAGTTATTGGTGATTCTTGCAATCAGGAGGGCATTGATGATGGAGGGAAGCTGAATAGCTTGGAGGACAGCATCTTAAGGAGCTCAGTTATTTTCTCTCAAGTAGAATGGTGGGTTAGAAAGAGGGGAGAGAAACCAGGAGGCATTGAAGTGAAGTTTAGGAGGCTGAGGGAAATGACACTCCAGGGAAAACGTTAAGAGCAATGATGGAGACAGAAGCAACTGGAGCAAAACTGGGCCAGGAGAGAGAGCTCAAAGCAAGGTGAGTTGCCGGTGCAGCCTGTGTCCCCAAACAACAGAGGCTGGCAGAAGTGAGCACTGGGCACAGGTCTGGGGAGGTGCGAGGGAACACTTGCAGGGAGGGATGGACCCTAGGGCAGAGCCTGAGGCAGGTGAGCTCCTTGGAAAAGAGTTGCCCCAGGGCCTGGCTGGAAGAGGGGCTCCCTCTAATCCTGAGATGAGTGAGCGCAAGGTGATAGACACATGGTCTCTCTTACTTGGTGGTAAAATTGGACCTTTGGGGTGGCAGGTGGGGGTGAGGAATGAACAGTTTTTCCAAGAGGAAAGAGAGAAAAGCCAGACAGAAGTTACATTAGGCAAAATTTTTGTGCTTGTTAAATATTTCATGAGAAGGCCCTTGGCTAGGGCCCTTTATACATGTGTTAGTCAGCGCTATTGTAACAAATTACCATAGACTGGGTGTTTCATAAACAACAAAACTGATTTCTCACAATTCTGAAGTCCGATCTTGATGTGCCAGCAGTCAGGTGAGACCTGTTCCAGGTTGCAGACTTCGTTGTATCTTGCAATGGGGCAGAAGAGGTGAGGGAGCTCTATGGGTTTCCTTTATAGAGGCACTAACTCCGTTTATGGGGCCTCCACTCTCATGACCTAATCACACTCCAAAGGCCCCTGCCTCCAAATACCATAGCCTTGGGCATTAAGATTTAAACCTATACGAATTTAGTCCATAGCAATCTGAAATGGTTTGCCTGGTCTTCAGTGGTTTGGGATCTCACCTTTAGTCACTGTGGTGTTTTGATCCACAGAACTGGACAGTGATTCTTATGACATTGCTTAAGACTCTAAGAGATGGGGTTGTTTCTCATAAAGGACACTTGCTTTTCTGTCTGGGCTATATTGTGTCTGTGGCTGGGCTATAGTCCTCTTTATTCTTTCTGTGACTGAGTTTGAGGTGCAGCTGCATGAGCTTGCAGGTCCTGGGAGTTAGTTTGTGTGCTTAAGATAGCCCAGGAACTTTTATGAACTTAAATTAATTGTGGTCAATTTATACCTATACCTTGGCATAAAGGGCTCAGTTTAATTTCTATCTCTTTCTCTCTATGCATATGCAAACACACACACAAACACACTTATATACACACAAACATATACATATATATGTACACACACACATATATAGAAAGGTTTAGAAAAAAATCAGACCAAGTGATTGGTGATTTATGTAAATATTAGAATTCATGAATTCCATTCCAAGTAAATCCTTTCTAAACAAAATATATTAATATATATAATAGATATTATTATATTACAATATATTAAATATATATTTGTAAGTATATAAAAATTAATATAAATATATATATTCTATTCCAAACAAATCCTTCCCAGGCAAAATACATATATATATGTGTATACACACACACACACACACACACACACACACACAAGCCAGATGTATGGCTGATTCTACAGCTCTGCATTTTGCTTGAAAGGATTTGTTTGGAATGGAATTCATGAATTCTTGTATTTACATAAATCACCAATCACTTGGCCCGATTTTTCCAAATCTTTACGAGCTTACATAAGTATTTTTAATCTAATTACTTTGAAGTAGTGCAGTTATTAGCATTCCCGCTGTTCAGGCTCCTCATTCCAGGGTCGAGATAACTATGCCTTTGAAATGTTAAGGTCAGACCCTCAGACTGAGGAATTTGTTCCTTCCTTGGCTGTGTGCTGGGCCGAGCTGTCAAGCACACACAGCTGGGGACATGCTGGTGGTCCTGGCCACAGAGATGTGGGATTGGGTGGTAGCAACAAAACAGCCCAGCTTCAATGCTGAGATCTGGAATGTAGACTGAAGCCTGTGCAAGAGAGTTCAGCCCAGAGCAGACACTGACCCAGAGGTGTTCAGAGGACATTTGGGTGGACGGCAGGTGCTCAGGTCATTGCTCTGGGCTTGTGCTGGGGCCCTGGCTCTTGGGAGGATAAATGGAGTACTACAATGAATCTTCCAGGGGAAGTCTGCAAGGTCACTACAGTTTTTCCCTGGGGTGTCAGCTTTCCAACCTCTCAGGTTCCTGACTTTGTTTCAAAGCATGCTTCTTTTCTCGTATAAAACCTTTACAATTTGACTTTTATCCAAGAGGGAGTGAAGGCAATTGATGGTAATTTTGTCAAGTGTTTAGTTTAACATATAAAAGTTGAATTTTCATGCCAGAGTTTGACATTGTTTTTTTGTGGGTGTTGGTCTCTGCGTGTCCCTCTAGACACATGCAGTTCTGACCAGCACAGAGGTGTTTTCAGAATGAAATTTATACCCCATTAATATTAACTGGGTGAAAAATGCATCGCTTTTCCAGAAAAGCTTATTCGGGGTCACCTTGACTCTTTTCCAGCAAGTGGGGAAATGGTGGGATGTTGTATGGCAGCATATCCCCTGCACATAGGCCCAGGAGACTGAGATCCTGGTGAGCTATGTGAGGTTAGGGTCTAGGCTCTCCACCAGCATGGGGGCAGCATGCCACAGGCTCGCAATGAAATGGCTCAAGCTTGCTTTATCAGCACCTGCTTTTGAATTGCTATCGATTATGATGCCGTCTACCTGTGTGGCCCCTCCCACAGGAAGATTGTCCCATCCACTGTCAAAGCCAGTGTGTCAGTATAATATCACTCCAATGTGGGTGTAAAAAGCCCAGCTGTAGAGGAAACTGAAGAACCACCAAGGCATGCATGTGTCCAGAGGTTGCTGTTCAATGACACAGAGGCCCATGGCTTTCCTTGGAGGTGGTGCGTGTGGCAGGGTGGGTCTTACCCTGTGCCTGGCCTGGGTGTGAGGTTCTGGAAATCCCTATGAGGAGGGGATGCTGAGGCCTCTCCTTGCACAGAGGCCCCTCTGCTCTCTGGAGATGGTTCTTAGGCAGCCTGGGAAGGGCAGGAGGTGATCCCAGTGGGCTTGGAGGCAGCCAAGTGATGGTCCAGTCAGCAGCTCTGTGGGAAGGGGTTTCACATTTGAGCTCTTGCTTCCACTTGCTCATTGTGGCTTGAAATTCCTTTACTAGGGGGAAGAATTCTTCCAAAAGAGTCAGGTTTCAAGTCCTCATACTTCTTTTGGCAATTTATAACAGATTTGTCATTGGATCTGGCCTCAAGGGCTTTGAGAAAAGACTTTATTGTCCACCTTAAAATTATTTAAAAAGTCCTTAATTATGTTTTAGGAAATTTATGACTTTTAAAGATGGAGAGTCTTTTAGAGACTTATTTAGCTGTGTGACCTTAAGCAAGTTGTAGTCATCTTTTTAGACCTCAAATGATGTTTCTTTAAAAGGAAGTAGTTGTACTATATGATTGCTCAGATCTATACTAGTTCAAAAAGTAACAGTTCTCCAATTAGAATCTTTAATGTAATGATTTTCATAATCAGAAAAAGAGTGCATACATGATGCATTCAGGTGACTAAAAATCACACTGAAATATAAATGGCCAATACCAGGTCCTTTCCTGAGGTCGGTATTGATAAAGGGCAGGAACACAGAAAGGTGAGGAGAAAAGAAAACAAACACAAAAGGTGTCAGAAATACACTGCACTGGCCAGACAGGATTTGAGTATCAGTTTTGCTGGTTAGTCTGTGTGACATTGGGCGTATTGCTTGACCTCTTGGTTTGCTGATCTCTGAGGTGGTAGAGCCCAGTTCGGAGGGTATCATGAAGCTTACTGCAGTTAGAGGAGTGATGGGCACATGCATGCTTACCTCAGGGGCTGCTACTCTTATTAATGGTGTTCGTTTGTGAGCCATGTCCTGGTTAGCAGCAGTTTGGAGTGATTTTCCCCTTAATTCAAGATTGCTTCTGAGTCTGGGAGTAGAAAGAGATAAAGGGAGGAATGGAAGTTTCAGCCTTGGCTTTAAAAAGTTGATGAAGCAATGGGAAGTGGCACCTCCATTTTATGGAGGAGCTCTATAAAAAAAAACATGTCTGGTGTAGCACTGAAAAACTACTTAGTTTTCTTCCTTTGGCTCTGCAATTTGCATGGATTTTGAAAAAGGTGCTAAGTTAAAGAAAAAGCAGCATATTATGTATTTTCAGGGTTTAATGATTTATGCAATTTTTTTTTAAGGTTTAAAAAAATTTGTTTTAGGGTGACCTCAGTTGGCCTCATAGCCTTAAATATTTCTGGTCTGAATGGTGTTTGAAAATACAATATAATATGTAAAATCTGTCAATGTCCTTTTAATGATTCCATTGCCTGGGTACAAGCGTCATGGAGGATGCTGTGCTTTCCCTCTCTTCATGCTACCACACCAGCTGGCCTTGAACCTTCTCAAAGGCCAGAACTCCCTTGAGGCTCCTTGCTTTCCCTTGCAGGCCAGTGACTGCCACCCAGGAATCTGTGGCAATGCCTTCCTCCCCAGGCCCCGGGAAGTCTCTGGGGGGTTCACAGAGGGGTGCCTTTTAGTCACATACAATAGGACTATGAAAATAAGGACAAAGGATAAAATAATAACAACAATAACAACAAAGGATTAAAAGGAAGATATAACCACAATCCAAAGATACTTGCTGCTCTTAGCTTTAATTTAACTTTGAAATTTCTGGCAACCTAGGTAGATAGATGATAGAGATAGAAATTAAATAAAACACTATAAACTACATGATTTCCATTATATCATGAATAGAAGTAGGCTACTTTGAATCTTGACTTAAGAGTTTTGTTCTCAACTCTCAGAAGAATATGTCGTGAGTGTCCTTATGTAAAGGATATTGACCGAGTAATCTTGAATAGAAATGATGCAACAATTTCAGGGACTATATTCTTTATATATCTATTTCTCATGTTTTTTCTTGTCCATCACACGAGAGGAGAACACCTACCCTAAAAGGTAAGATGAGTCCAGAATAACGAGAGGGCCTCAAAAGAAGATTCTGTTGCATCACTGATGAAGAAGGTACACACAGTGCTGCAGTCCTGTTAACCATGATGTTTTCATCTGCCTGACTGCCAGTATCTCTTACTGCTGTGTTCTGCCCACTGGATTGACCCTGTTCCAGTGTGGCTCCAACACAGAAAGGAAGGGAAGAATGGGTCAATGTGATGATGTAGAGGTAAGTAGGGACCACATGCAGGTCTTGCTAAGGGTTTTGGTTTTTCTTTCTTGTTTTTTTTTTTTTTTTAACTCTTATGTTTAATTTTTCAAGAAAACATCCTGGAGCGCCTGGGTGGCTCAGTCATTTATCATCTGCCTTCAGCTTAGGTCATGATCCCAGGGTCCTGGGATCGAGCCCCACATTGGGCTTCCTGCTGGGTGGGAAGCCTGTGTCTCCCTCTCCCACTCCCCCTGCTTGTGTTCCTGCTCTTGCGGTGTCTCTCTCTCTGTCAAATAAATAAATAAACTCTTAAGAAAAATAAATAAAGCCATCTAAATTGGTAAGGAAGAAGTAAAACTTTTACTATTTGCAGATGACATGATACTATATATAGAAAACCCTATAGACTCCATCAAGAACTGCTACAACTGAAAACTGAATTCAGTTTTGGTCTTTCTTATAAGAGCAATGGAAAGCCATTGCAGACTTTATTTTTATTTCATTCTTTTATTGTTATTTTTAGCATGGAAGACACATGCTAGGTTTGAATTTTGAAAATATTACTCTGTGTGTGTTGTGTGTGGAGGTAGCAGGGGCAAAGTGTGTGAAGAGGACTGCGTAGGAAGCCAACACCACAGGTTAGATGACAAATGAAGGGTTTGGTTCCAGGTAGGATGGTGGCAGTGGGAATGGAGAGAAGTATGTGGACTTGTGGTAAATTGGGTGTGGACTGGGTGATGAGAGAGAGGAACATGCCAATGACAACTCAGATTCTGGAATGCAGCATGGAACAAGGAGGCTGTGGAAGGAGGATGATGGGTTTGGTCTTGGGTGTGCCTATGGGTCCCCAGGAGGGGATAGCTGGTGGGAGTTTAGATGTACACATCTGGATTCAGGGATATCTTGGATGACAGGTTTAAACTGGGAGCCCTCTGCATGTCAGTGGTAATTGAGAGTGGGAGATAGTCCATGGCAAGAAGAGCCATGGACTTTGGAATCAAGAACAAAGAGATGTTCCGGTGTCTATGCGTCAGGGAAAGGAGAAGCCAGCAAAGGAGACCTAGCATGTGGAATTGGGGAGGGAGGCCTGGGGAGTGTGGTGTCCCAGGACTCCAGGGAGGAGAGTGCCTTGAAAAGGGGGAAGGGAGAAGTTGTGTACTGTTAGGAGTGTGCCCATCTGGCGACTGAAGTGGGGGTACTTGAATTTCATGAGAGTTGTCTGGGGCAGTGGTGAGGGTAGCAGCTAGGCTGACATGCTGAAGAGGACACAGAAGATGAGAAAATGGAAAAAGTAAATGTGAGTAAGTCTTTGAAGAAGTTAGATTATGAGGGAGAAGAAGAAAGGGATAGAGTCATACGGTTGAGGAGAATTCCAACAGATTTCTAAGTGTGTTGGGGAGTGGGGTGGGGTGGGGTGTGAAAGAGTTAGGTTCTAAAGTTTATATCACTTCAAATATTTTTCGCATCATTAGCCCAAAATAACAAATGTACAGGGTGCAGGATTCCGACTAGTGTTGCTATATTCTACTACCTTGCAGGATACTTTGAATATGGAGGTGTAACTTAAGCATAAGTGATCCTACGGAGATTGCCATTGTGGTGACGGGGGATGGCTACCTTGAAAAATGAGAATGAAGTCTACAAGAGGATATGAGACACAGAAGTTAGAGAAGGAAAAAAAAAAGGGATGAGAGACGTCTTAAGTCTCCTAGCCAGCTAGGTGTAATACATGCTGTCCTGTCTAAAATTCTTAACTCTATTCCTTAAAATGTAAAAATAGCCCCTGGCCTCTGCCCTTCACTGTTGTCCAGACAGTTCTGCTTCATCACTTAATAGAACACATTTTGCGATCAGCTCATACCTCTGAGCACAGGTCCTGTTTCTGACTTGGAGCATACACTGTGCCCATAACTGACAGTTTGAGCTCCCCCATTTTCCCTCTCCAAATAATCCCCATAAGCGCAACCCATCACACTACACCTCCGTTGCTGGACCTAGCCATCGCCCAGACAGCCAGGAACCCAACAGTGCCAGCTCTGGATAGCAGGGCCTGCCTTTGCAAAGGGAAAAGGAACAAGCCCCAGAAGCGCAAGCGTGGGAAGAGTTTGTGCCTGGGAAAGGGATAAAGTACGAGGAGTCTGTTTGCCAAACACCCCACTTAGCCATGTTTTCCAGTGCTAGTGCCTATTGGAGATGGGATGAGGAAACACTCAGAGTGTTTCTCTGCCCAAGAATGAAGAAGGCGCACTTTCTCAAAAAACCTGTGATACATGAGAATTTAGATTTCAGTAGTTAACTGTGCTGTTGTCGATCCAAATAGAATGGGTTTATTTTTTTATTTTTTTCATACAACAAAAACCATTCTCTATTTCCTAAGGATCCAGCCATCAGATCCAGGCAAACAAATAGTCTGTTCAGAATAATGAAAAAAATAAAATCTACATGGTGTGAGTGTGGGTATGGAGATGGGGACAGCCTTCTCTTACCTCCCTGTGGCTAATTGTTCATCTCTAGCCCTCCTTCACTAATCAACCATACAGGGGTAGACAGCACACCTAAACCCCATGTAGACTCATTCACACCTGTGGATGACCCTGTCTGACCGCCTTTACTGGGTACACTAAATGGGTTCATAGCTTCACAGCTATGAATTAGTACATCTGGGCAGATGTACGCTGTGGAAACATCTCTCAGTAAGATAGTGAAGTGGTAAAGCGGCTGCTGGTAGTGAGCCCAAACATAAACAGGAGAGGGGTGACAGAAAGGACATGTCAAATTGAGAAAGAAAGAAGACTTTTTCCATGGACGTTGTGGGGGGTGTAGAACCCTGTGTATCTGTCTAATTTTGATTCTTGGATTTTGGGTGCTGTAGATTTTTGGCATTCATTTGTGATGCTATCATTATGATTGGCCGTGGTGGTACATTTTAAATTCAATTTGACTGTTCTGGTTTGGCCTTGTGACTTGCCCTTCCAGTAATGGGAATCTGTGCTTCTGGAGGAAGCAGTAGTGTGGGGTTAGAATCCTGTAGGTAAAATAGCAGTCCCCAGGGAAAGATTGAAAATCAAAATCCCAAAGGATCTGATTTGATGGGCAGGGAATGTGGCATGGCAAGAGCCTATGACAGTGGTGACACCTTAGTGCAGAGGGGTATCTCTGGAGAAGGACCTTGGCTAGCAACTGGGAATATGGTAGTTAGTGTCTAAATGGGAGGGTCCAGGAAGCACTAAGCTTTTGCTCTAGCATTAGGGGAACACTGGATAATTAGTCATTCTGGTGGGACTCTCAGGTGGTTGATTGGATGACTTGGGAATTAGAGACAGTACGTCTTGGTGGCCTCAGTTCCTCAGAGGTTGCACCATCAGAAAACATATTGTGTTGTGCCTGGTTCTGAACTCCGACTACACATTAGAATTAAATGAAGACCTTACTACTGGTGCCCAGCGCTCAGCTACTAATTGGCTTATGTAGGAACTCTGGGGTGGAAAGATATATTGGCATTTTTAAGAACGACAAGGATAATTCTAACTCACGGCCAAGGACTGAGATGTTTGGTAACTATCTGGTCTGCTAAACTACTCCTCTTGCTGCTGCGATGGGGCTGTTGGCATACTCCTTCTCCTGGATGCATTTGGCTCAAAAACAAGCAGGCATTTCTATGTCTCACTTCATTAAGTTAGGATAAATCTGAAGTAGATTCTGATAAGTTAATATGTATTGGTAAACCTTAGAGGAACCAACAAAAAAATAACTAAAAAAAGATGAAAAAATCATTAAAGGAATTAAAATATTAGACTAAGAAATAATGCAAAAGAACATAGTAAAAGAGTAATAGAGAAAGAAAAAGACACGAGACCCATAGAAAACAACGTGTAAAATGGCAGATATAAATCCAGCTCTATCAATAATAATGCTAATGTGAAAGAATCAAACAATCTAATCAAGTAAGCAATTTAAAAGGCAGAAGTTGTCCCACTGGATAAAAATACAAGATCCAAGTATATATTCCATACAGAGAACAAAATTTAGACTCAAAGATACAAACAGGTTGAAAGTAAAAAGATGGTAAATCTATGCCATGCAAACAGCAGCTATAAGAGAATTGGAGTGACTCTAATAATATTAGACAAAATAGACTTTAAAAACAAAAAAAAAATGCTACTAGAGATAAAGAGAGATATTCTATAATGATAAGAGGGTTGATCCATTAAAAAAATATAATAGTTTTATGCACAAATACATCTAACAGCAAAGGCCCAAAATATATGAAGCAAAAACTAAAAACTTGAAGGAAAAATAAAATTCAATAATGGATGATAGTTGGAGACTTCACCAATTCACTTTCATAATGGATAGAAAAGGTAGGCAGAAGATTGACAAGGAGACAGAAGGCTTGAACAGCATTATAAACCAACTCCACTGCATAGGTGCTTTACCCAAAAAGAGCAGAACATATGCTCTTTTAAAAAATTTTATTTTTTTTAGCTTTCTGAGTTATAATTGACACAACATTGTATAAGTTTAAGGTATACAATGTGTTTATTTGTACACTTATATATTGTAAAATGATTATCATAATAGGGCTAGGTAGCACGTTCATCACCTTACATAATTATTTTTTATTTTCTGTGGTGAGAACATTTAAAATCTACTTTTACCAATGTCAAAGTATATAATCACCAATATGTATAATAGATCCTCAGAACTTACTCATCTTATAATTGGAATTCTGTATACTTTGCATTCTTCCACCTCCCAACCCCTGGCAACCACCATTTTACCCTATTTTTATGAATTCAGCTTTTTTGATTCCACATAAAGAAGTGGTATCATACAGTATTTGTCTTTCTCTGGTTTACTGCAGTTAGCAGAATGCCCTCAAGATTCATCCATGTTGTAGCAAATGGTAGCATTTCCTTCTTTCTCATGGCAGTTAATATTCCATTCATTTGTAGAAGGACTCTAAGGTTGTTTCTGTATCTTGGCTATTATTAATAATGCTGCCCTGAACATGAGAGTTTTAAAATCTCTTTGAGATCCTGATTTCATTTCTTATGAATATATACCCAGAAGTGGGATTGCTGGATCATATGGTAGTTATATTTTTAATATTTTGAGGAACCTTCATACTTTACACAAGGAACTCCACTTTATGTAGTGGCTCTACCAGTGGTGGACACTCTCCCTAACAGTGCACCAGGGTTCCCTTTTTCCACATCCTCACCAACACTTGTTAACTCTTGTCTTTTTGATGTTAGTTATTCTAACAGGTTTCAGGCAATACTTCATTCTGGTTTTGATTTACATTTCTCTAATGCTTAGTGATGTTGAACATCTTTTTAGGTACTTATTGGTCATTTGTATTTCTTCTTTGGAAAAAAATCTATTCAAGTCCTTGGCCCATTTTTTAAAATGAATTGTTTGTGTATGTATGAGTTCTTTATATATTTTAGATATTGAGATACATGTCTACAAATATTTTCTTCTGTTCTTTCCTTTGCTTTTTCATTTTGTTGTTTTTTTATTACGTTGTGCAGAAGCTTTTCAGTGTTCTGTAGTCCCACTTATTTATTTTTTATTTTGTTTATGCTTTAGGTGTCATATCTAGAAAGTTGTTGCCGAGACCAACGTCAAGATTTTTCCCTATGCCTTTTTCTAGGAGTTTTACAGTTTTATGTCTTATATTTCAGTCTTTAATTCATTTCAAGTTGATTTTTTGATTGGTATAAGATAGGAGTCCAGTTTTATTGTGTGTATGATTATCCAGTTTTCTTAACACATTTATTGAAGAGTATTATCCTTTCTCCATTGAGTATTCTTGACTCTCTTGTCAAATACTTGTTGACTATGTATGCAGCAAATTGTTTCTCGGCTCTTGATCCTGTTCCTTCGGTCCATGTGTTCATTTTTAGGCCAGTACTATACTATTTGATTACCATAGCTTCCTAGCATAGTTTTAAATCAGGAAGTGTGATGCCTTCAGCTTTGTTCCTCTTTCTCTATTTTGTTTTGGCTATCTGGGGTCTTTTGTGGTTTCATACAAATTTTAGGATTTTTTTCTATTTCTGTGAAAACTGCTTTGGAATTTTCATAAGTATTTCTTGGATGATGGCTTTGTGTAGTTTGGGCATTTTAGCAATATTGTCTCTTGATCCTGGAACATGGGACATCATTCTAGTTTTTGTGTCTTCTTTAATTTCATTCTTCTAAGTCTTATAGTTTTCAGTGTACAGATCTTTCATCTCCTTGGTTAAATTTATTCCTAAGTTTTTACTTATTTTTTAATTGTATAATTGACATACAATATTATATTGGTTTCAGGTGTACAACATAGTGATTCAACATTTGTATACATTGCAGAATGATTACCACAATAAGTTTAGTTCCCATCTGTCACCATATAAAGTTAGTGCAATATTATTGACGATATTTCCCATGTTGTACATTACATCCCCATGACTTATTTATTTATAACTGGAAGTTTGTATTTCTTAATCTCTTTCATCCTTTCCAACCCCTCTTCCTTCTGGCAACCACCAATCATTCTTTGTATCTCTGAGTCTGGGTTTTGTTTTTTTGTTGTTGTTGTTGTTTAGATATCACATATAAGTGAAATCATACAGTATTTGCCTTTCTCTGTCTGACTTATTTCACTTAGCAAAATACCTTTACGTTCCACCCATGTAGTCACACACGGCAAGATTTCATTCTGTTTTTATGGCTGAGTAGTATTCCACTCTGTGTGTATGTGTGTGTGTGTGTGTGTGTGTGTGTGTGTGTGTGAGAGAGACATCTTCTTATCCATTCATCCATCAATGGACACTTAAGTTGTTTCCATATCTTGACTACTGTAAAAAATACTGCAGTGAACACGAGTATGCATATATCTTTTTTGCTTGTTTGTTTTTGTTTTTTGCTTATATCTTTTTGAATTAATGCTTTCATTTTCTTCAAATAGAGTTTTATGGTTTCAAATTTTACACTCAGATGTCCAATTTATTTTGAGTTAATTTTTATATATGGTGTAAGATAGTGGTCTAGTTTCATTCTTTTGCATGTAGCTGTCCAGTTCTCTAACACTATTTATTGAAGAGATTGCCCTTTCCCCATTGTATATTCTTGCTCCCTTTCTTGTAAATTAATTGAACATATACGTATGGGTTTATTTCTGGGCTCTTTAATCTGTTTTACTGATGCGTCTGTTTTTATTCCACTATTGTATTGTTTTGACTACTGTAGCTTTGTAGTACAGTGTGAAATGAAGGTGCAAGTTACCTCTGACTTTGCTGTTCTTTCTCAAGATTTTTTGGCTACTTCCTTTTGTGGTTCCATATACATTTTAGAATTATTTTTTATAGTTCTCTGAAAAATGCCAATGGAATTTTAATAGGGGTAGCATTGAGTCTGTAGATTGCTTTGGGTGTATGGACATTCTAACAATGTTAATTTTTCCAGTTCATGGTATATCTTTCCATTTATTTGTGTCTTCTTCAATTTCTTTCATCAATGTCTTATAGTTTTCAGTCTACAGATCTTTCGTCTTCTTGGTCAAATTTATTCCTACATATTTTATTCTTTTTGATACAATTGTAAATGGAATTATCTTGATCTCTCTTTCTGATAGCATATTATTAGTTTATAGAAACTCAACAGATATTTATATATTAATTTTGTATCCTGTATCCTGTATCACTTTGTTGAATTCATTGACTAGTTCTAACAGTTTTTTGGTGGAATCTTTAGGTTTTTCTATTTGTGGCATTGTGTCATCTGGAAATCCTCTGAGTGTATTGTGCCTTTCTGCTGGCTTTGGCTAGATAGCTGGAGAGTGTAAGGAGTGGGGCATACTTACCAACTTTCCTATTTATGGCATCTTCCATTCCAATTTGTATGACTTTTTAAAAATTTTTATTGCCTAATTGCTATGGCTAAGACTTCCAATAATATGTTGAATAAAAGTGAGGAGAGTGGGAATCATGTCTTGTTTTTGATCTCATAGGAAAAGCTATCAGCTTTCCACTGCTGATGAATGGTGAGTATTGTGGGTTTTTCATATGTGATGTTGAGGTAAGTTCCTTCTATACTCACTTGGTTGTGTGTTTTTATCGAATGGATGTTTGAATTTTGTCAAATGCTTTTTTCTGCATCTATTGAGATTGTTAAAATAATACGGTATATCACATTCATTGATTTACAAATGTTGAACTATCCTTGAATACCTGAATAAATCCCACTTGATCATGGTGTGTGATCCCTTTAATGTACTTCAAACTTAGTTTCCTAATATTTTGTTCAGGATTTTTGCACTTGTGTTCATCAGGGATAATGGCCTGTAATTTTTATTATTACCGATATTTGTGTGTGTGTGTGGTGGTCATTCTGGTTTTGGTATCAGGGTAATGCTGGCTTCACAAAATGAATTTGTAGGCATTACCTCCTCTTCAACTTCCTGGAAGAATTTGAGAAGGCTAGGTATTAAATCTTTGAATGTTTGGTAGAATTTACCAGTGATGCCATCTGGTCCTGGACTTTTGCTGGTTAGAAGTTTTTGATTACTGATTTAATTACCTTACTAATAATCAGTCTATTCAGACTTCCTATTTCTTTATGATTCAGTCTTGGAATATTGTAAGCTTATAGGTGTTAATACATTTCTTCTAGATGGTCCAATTTGTTGGCATATAATTGTTCATAATAATCTCATAATCCTTTGTATTTCTGTGGTATCAGTTGTAACTACTCTCATTTCTGATTTTGTTTATTGAAATTCTGTCTCTTTTCTTGATGAGTCTAGCTAAAGGTTTGTCAAATTTGTTCATCTTTTCAAAGAACCAGATCTTAGTTTTATTGGTCTTCACTATTGTCATTTTAGTCTCTATTTCATTTATGATCTTTATTATTTTCTTTCTTCTACTAACTTTGGGCTTCATTTGTTCTTCTTTTTCTAGTTCTTTGAGGTGTAAATTGTTTTTGTGAGATTTCTTTTGTTTCTTAAGGTAGTCCTGTATTACTATGAACTTCCCTATTAGAACTGCTTTTACCGCAGCCCATAGTTCTTGTACTTGCATTTCCATTTTCATTTGTGTCTAGGTATTTTTTCATTTCTCCTTTAATTTCCTATATTACCCAGTAGTGGTTCAGTAACAGTTCTTTAATCTCCATGTATTTGTAGTATTTTTCTTGTAATTGATTTGTAATTTCATAACATTGTGGTAGAAATGATGCATGATATGATTTCAATCTTCTTGAATTTGAGATTTGCTTTGTGGCCTAATACATTATCTATCCAAGAGAATGTTCAATATGCACTTGAGAAGAATGTGTATTCTGCTATTTTGGGGTGGCATGTTCTATTAAGTTCCTTTGGTCTAATGCATCTTTAAGGTCAATGCTTCCTTATTTGTTTTCTGTTTGGGTGATCTATCCATTGAAGGGTGTTGAAGTCCCCTATTATTGTATTGCTTTCCATTCCCTCCTTTAGGTCTGTTAGTATTTGCTTTATATATTTTGGTGCTCCTATGTAGAGTGGATATATATTTATAAATGTTATATCTTCTTGCTGGATTGATTGCTTTATCATTATGTGATGCCCCTCTGTCTTCTATTACAGTCTTTATTTTAAAGACTATTTTGGACGATATGAGCATAGCTACATCAGTTTTCTTTACATTTCTATTTGTATGGAATATCTTTTTCACTGTTTACTTTCGGTCCATCTGTATCTTGTAGGCAGTATACAGATGTGTCTTTTTTTTTTTTTAATATATCCCTTCAGCTGTCCTATGTTTTTGGTTGGACAATTATCTGTTTAATTTAAGGTAATTGTTGATAAATATAAACTTATTGCCATTTTGTTAACTGCTTTCTGGTTGTTTTTGTAGTTCTTCCCTATTCATTTCTTCTTCTTTCTCTTCCCTGGAGGTTTGATGACCACTGGGTTTATGTTTAGATTTATTTATCATTTTTTGGTGTAGTTACAATAATTTTTTCTTTATGGTTACTATGAGGTTCACATGCATCATCCTATGTATATAACTGTCTATTTTTAGTTTGAACACATTCCAAAAGTACATTTTTAGTCCCCTCCTCCATGTTCTATTTTTGATGTCAAATTTTACACCTTTTTATTTTGTGTATCCCATATATTGTTATTGTAGTTTTAATTAATTTTACTAGTTTTGTCTTTTAACCTTCATAGTAGCTTTATAAGTGATCAATACACTACTTTTACTTACATTTATCTTTCCCAATGAGATTTTTACTTTAGTGTCATTTCTTTTTAGCTTAAAGAAGTCCATTTAACATTTCTTGTAAGAGCAGTTTAGTAGTGATGAAGTCCTTTATCTTTTGCTTGTCTGGAAAACTTTTCATCTCTCCTCCAATTTTGAATGATAACCTTGCTGAGTATTCTTGGAAACTTTTTCCTTTCAGCATTTTGAATATGTCATGCCACTCATTTCTGGCCTGCTAAGTTTCTGCTGATAAATTTGATAGGCTTATGGGGTTTCTCTTGAACATAACAACTTGCCTTTCTATTGCTGCTTTTAAGATTCTCTCTTTAAATTTTGACATTTTGATTGTAATGTATCTTGATGTGGATCTCTTTGGATTTATCTTATTTAGAACTCTCTAAGCTTCCTAGACCTAGATGTCTGTTTCCTTTCCTAGGTTAGGAATGGTAAAAAAGATGATATATATATATTATATATTATATATATATAATGATGATATATATATATATTATATATATATATATAATGATGATAGATGATATATATATTATATATTATATATATATGATATATATATATATCTATTATTCAGCCATAAAAAAGCCATAAAAAAGAAATATTGCCATTTGCAATGACATGGATGGAGCTAGAGAGTATAATGCTAAGCAAAATGAGTCAGTTCATAAAAGACAAATACCATATGATACACTCGTATGTGGAATTTAGCAAACAAAACAAACAAAGGGAAAAAAAGAGATAAACCAAGAAATAGACTCTTAAGTATAGAGAACCAACTGATGGTTACCAGAGAGGAGGTGAGTGAGGGGAGGGGGAAATAGGGGAGGGTGATGAAAGAGTACACTTACCATGATGAACATAAAATATAAAATATATACAAATATATATAAAATACAAAAAACATAAAATATGATAAAAAAGAAATGTCCAATAAACCTGTCTTAGCCAAACAACAACAACAAAAAACAAAAAACAAACCAAAAAACCCACATAAAAAATAAAATTCTTCATAGTATTATTTGGGAAGTGTTCCCCCTCTTCTCAATTTTCTGGAAGAGTTTTGGTAAAATTTTCTTAAGAGTCTAGGCCTGGGAGTTGAGGAGCAAGATGGCGGAGAAGTAGGAGGCGGAGATAGTGACTGATCCCAGAAGTTCAGCTAGATAGTTATCAAACCACTCTAAACAACTACAAACTTAGCAGGAGATAGAAGAGAAGAAGAACAGCAACTCTAGGAACAGAAAATCGACCACTTTCTGGAAGGTAGGACCTGCAGAAAAGTGAATCCAAAGCGATGGGAAGATAGACCGCGGGGGGAGGGGCCGGCTCCCGGCAGCCACAGAGCAGCGGAGCACAAAATCGGAACTTTTAGAAATCTGCTGCACGGCCTGGAGGCTGCCTGAGTGCGGCATCGGGGCCTCCAGACACAAAGAGCGGCGGGCGGGACGAGTGGTGGGTTCTCCACCCGCGTTAGCACCGTTGGCTCCCGCCTTGTGTCCCGCGCGAAGGGGAGAAAACTGGAGGCGCCCTCCGCCCAGAGGCTGGAGAGAACGCGGCCGCTTGGGGCAGGAATCTGAGCGCACTGGCGCGGACCGGGAGCCAGGACAGCAGTCGCGGCGCGGCAGCCACCAGTTTCCTAGACCTCGCGGCTTTGATCTCTGGAGGGTGCAGAGGCTACTGAGGGCCTCTCGGGGACACTGGGACGGTGGCTGGGGGTGCGCACCCCCTGTGGCGGGCTGCGGTGAGAACGGTGCTTGCAGAGGCGAGCAGACTGAGGCCTCTCTGTGACGCGGAGGTCTGGGTACGGGCAGATTCCTTGCTTGGACTCTCTGAAAAGGCAAAAAAACTGCAAAAGAGCGAAAACCTCCAGAGAACAGAAGCCTGAAAAACTGTTTTCCACAGAGCCCAGGCCCTCGATTGGGGGGCAGGGTGACTCAACCCAAGCAAGATTGACTGGAAAACAACGCGACAGGCCACTCCCCCAGAAGACAACCCCAAACAAAGAAGACAATAACCACAGGGCCCCCATAAAAATATAAAACCCCTACAGTAGGGGAAATCAATATATTAAGCT
>CM052900.1:69844838-69930800 GCA_028534135.1 Potos flavus | reverse complement strand
CACATCCTCTCCAACATTTGTTGTTTACTGTCTTGTTGATTTTGGCCATTCTAACTGGTGTAAGGTGGTATCTCAGTGTGGTTTTGATTTGAATCTCCCTGATGGCTAATGATGATGAACATTTCTTCATGTGTCTGTTATGTAGCTTTTATTCTAATTGAAACAGATCCTGACTTTGGGGGTTAGGTCTTCAACATATGAATTTTGGCTCACAACACCCACTTTGACTCAAGGTAGAGTATGTTTAAAATAAAATAGTTACAGAAGAGGAAACTGAGGCCAAAGAGGTGAAGAACTAACAAGTGACTCACCAACTCCAGAATGCTGACTGGATATGCTCTCTCCATGAGGCATACTAAGGTCCAGACGCTGGGCTCTTTTAGGAGGAAGGGCATGGTGAGAACTGCATCCAGTCTATCTGGAATGAGTCTGAAAACTTCCTTACAAAGGGCGGGCATGTAGTGCTTCTCCTCTGTAAGTGTTTGGTGAGTTAAAAAGCAAAATTCTGAAAAAGCGGATAGTTCCCTCTGATATTCAAGGGCCAATCGTGCACTCCATATTCCTCAGAGAAGAACAGAGGCTCTAACAAGTGAATATTGTGGGCAGAGTCCTAAGAACTTGTGATGGAACCATGGTACCAGCTCAGATGACCAACTGTCACTTGTACTAAATTATTATCTATCCTACCTGTTCACAGCGGACTCAGAGCAGAGCTGTTGAAACCTCACCTAGGCTGATCTCACCTTTCTTTTCAGTCACTCATTTAACATTTGCTCATTAAATATTTATTAATACCTAAAGTGTGTGGTGCTATTTTGGGTGCTGGAGGTAGGAGGTGAGCAGAACAAAGCTGCATCCTTATTGTCAGCACTCCATTTCCTTTCCAGGAGGCAGGATGGGCAAGGGCCTGGTTACTTGAGGCTTCTGGACAGGCCTGATATTGTTTATCTTTATTTCATTTAATTTTAATTTTATTTAATTTACTTCATTTTATTTCATTTAACTTCATTTATTTTAGGACAAATGCAGAAAGCCATGCTGTCAAAGTAGATAGTGCCACAGAAGAAGCTAATTATAAAGACCAAGGGGTCATACACTGGCAGGATTTGCTGCTATAATCAAACGAAACACAGTTAATCTGGCACACATTTCAGGATGTACGTAGTCATTACTGTGCTGTATGATGATCAGGCATAAATGATCAACAGTTAACCAAAATAACTATAATCAGTACAACTTTTACACAGACAAGTCATCTTCTAAATGTTTTCTTTTATTAGGTCTCTAGCACTCAGGTCTAGTGTCACTCTAGCTTTCTGGTACTGTGTGTGGCTGCCGCTTTCCAGTGTGCAAAGACAGAGCTCTTCATTATGTGTGCTCCATCAGCTGGGCCTTCCTGGGCTCACTAGCCTTACTCTGAGTCCCTTCTGTACCTCCTCCCATTCACCAAAATTCCCACATTCTTCCCCTCCTCCTACCAGACACCTTTGCCCCTGTCTTGAGACAAAAACTGTAGGAAGAGTCTGGGATCTACAGGGCATGTGGTCTCCCAGTGGGAGCTGGCCAAGTGGGGGAGGAAGACAGATGGAAAATCTATATCCCCTGGAGAGCCTGGGCATGCAGGAATGGGAGGGAGGTTGTGAGCCAGGGTGAGGGACAGTGCAGGCAGGCAGAGGAGCATAGCCCCAATGACCACACCTCTTTCAGATCCAGGCTCCAGGGACTCTTGATGTGATTTTAGGTGTAAGGAAGATTTATTCCAAATCCTCGCCTCCACCCAGACATTCCTTTAACAAGACACAAAGCTTCCATTTAATGATTGGAGATAACAATCTGAAATGCAAATGCTTGGAGAATTACTACTCTGGCTTGAAAAGGTTTGGATCCAGGATAAATATGCTGCTTTAATTTAGAAAGTGATTAGGAAGCAGGAAGACCCAGGAGACAGGAGAGGGCCAGAAGGAGATGCCTTTCAGGAAGGAAGAGGAAAATGTGATTGGATCCTGAGTTAAGTTCCCAAATCTGCCTCAGGTCTAGATCT
The DNA here is from genome assembly GCA_028534135.1 of Potos flavus. Classification (NCBI taxonomy): domain Eukaryota; kingdom Metazoa; phylum Chordata; class Mammalia; order Carnivora; family Procyonidae; genus Potos; species Potos flavus. The sequence goes on along the minus strand of CM052900.1, from coordinate 69,928,759 downwards.
GTTCTAGGCTGATGGGAGTTGTTGGTTATGTGATGTTGGGCCACCTGCATGACTCAGGTCATATACCAGGTTGGCCTCTCTGTCATGAGAAGACTTTGTGAAGAGTGATTCTTGATAGAAAAAGATGATTTACATTAATAAAGTGAGGTTAGATTGCAAGGAAGCTGTCTAACATGTCAGGCATTGCATTTCAGGGTAATTACTAGATGCTTTGGGTGGAGTTACAGGCATAAGGCCAAAGGTTGAATGACTTTAAGCCACCCAAGTAGAATGATTCTTGCTGAGAAATGGATGGCCTGAAGTGTTGGGGGGTTGGGTGGCTGGCAGGCTGGGAAAGAGTGGGGGCAGCCTGCCCTGCGAAAGGAGCTGGTGGTAGCAATGCCTTGCTTTGTAGGGAAGGCTTCCATAGAAGGATCAGAGGAGCACAAGTGTCCACGATGAGAGCAAACACTGCTCTCCCTGAGTCTGGCTGTGGGCCATGGTTCACATCCCTCTGGGGTTGGGGGAAAGCCTGCATCCCAGCCAAGGCTGCCCCAGACAACCTGCATTGAGCATGCTAGGAACATCAGAGGATTGAGGGCCAAATTATAAGTTTCTAAGGAGCCCAGGGAAAGAAACAGAGGTTCCCATAAAGTTCCTCTAATCAAGGTCCTATCAGTACAACAGAATTTCTAATTTCAGGATTACGCTCATTACTTCAGGTGGCAACGTACCCAAAAAGAAACGAAAGACAGATGGCTCACTCTGAATCATATTTTTTATCAGACAGTATTTAATGTCAAAGAAGGTAGAAGAAAAAAATTAGAACCCAGATTAGTCTGATGTAGCACATTTTCTTGTGATTATTTTTATTTCTTGGATTTCACTTGGGAGTTTGCTCTTGTTTGGGACAGGATGCTAACTGTTGTCACTTAGAACACATTTCGCAGCAAAGCATGGTTCTGGATCTCGAGGAAAAACACTTGGCTTTCTGAAAATCTTAAATTCTCAGAGTTATCTTATCCATTTTCTCCCACCATAGAGAATAACATGTGTTTCTCATAAAGTTGTACATGTTTATCGAATATGTAAATTAACAAATACCACAACCATTTTTGTATTATAAAATATATATGAAATATTTTATATCTGACAGAGAATTTTTCTTCATCAGAAAGGGGGTGGAGTTTGGTTCATGCACTAGGACCTTCTGTCTGGAATGGAGAATTCCATTCCTGGCCATTCCTGGCCCAGGTTCAAACTGTAAGCAATTGGCCCACCTCTTCCTGACTCCCTTTCTCAGTGGGCGGAGGAAGCAGAAGTACATCCCATTCAGTCACAGGAGCCTGGAGACTCATGTCATCCAAGTATCTTCCCTGCAGTCCTTGAATAGTTAGGACATGCATAGATTTAAGATATCAATCCTAGGGGAGGGGTGGGCATGTGTTCTCTGAAGAAGCCCCCATTCTGACCCCAAGGATATAATACACCTGTTACCTATTCACAGAGTTAGTTAAGCCTGCTGGGAAGGTTGAAAATATTACTTGAAATGAATTACCATTTGATTTAGCTATCAGTTAGAATTGTTGTTGAGTCTGTTGTTAATTCATAAATAAGCACGTAATTATATCCTTTCTATCATCTTTGTACATCTCCTAATCAATTTCACTCATACATAGTCACTGAAGATCTTCCTTCCCACATGGAATGCAACCCCTGCCCCACTAGACCTAGCTCAAGGCTCTCTTTATGAAGCCTTTCCTGTCGGATTTTCCCAGTGCTGTTAGTTTCCTTACCTCTGAATCAGTTCTACATCATGTAACTTATATCTCAAAGCAAAATAGTAATTAATTCCTATTTAACACTCACAACATGCCACTTACTGTTCCAAATGCTTTTCAAATGTTAACTCATTCCACGTGCATAAATATCTACGAGACAGAGACCATTATTATTCTCTGTTTGCAGACAAGAAAAGTGAAGGCCTGAATGGTCGCTCCATTTCGGCAGGTCGCACCACTTGTCAGAGTTGTAAAACAAAGCTGTGCATCTGGGCATCTGGTTCACCCCCTCTCCACGGGTGCTACTATCCAGGGGAGGCATGAATGCGAGAACACTCCCTGCCAGGGGCTCCTGGCTACATATCAGAGTGATCTGCGGAGACTTTACAAATTAAAACTTCCTAGATTTCCCAGTCAGAGTCTGTGATTTAGTGGATCAGGGAATATCTTCAACTTCCTTTGGTGCTTTGAGGGTGAAGCCAAATTTGGGAACCTTCTTTCCTACAGCAGGATCCTAAATGCACAGTAGGTATAAAATGAGCATGTGTGTGTGTGTGTGTGTGTGTGTGTGTGTGTGTGTATTGCCTAGCAGAAGCCACAACATCAGATTTCTCAGATGTATGTGAATCTGTAGATCATATGAAAGCCATAGACAGAGGAGGAGTGGTCACTGATCCTATCAGATATGGAAATATTTTGACAATGGTTGGTAACTAAATTTAGGGAAATTTATTGTAATTTTAAATAAAAACTTCTAACTGGAAGGCAAATTTCTCCCAAAACTCATGCTTCCAGTTCTGTCACTTGCTTAGGTACTAAGTCTGCTTGCAGATCAGAATGTGCCCAGCTATGGTTGTGGCGGACGCTGATGTCCAACACTCCAGAGGGATGGCAATGAGCCACAGAACTTGGAAAAAGAAGCTGGTCACTCTTGGCGGAGATGTGGCCTTAGACTCTACTAAGTTAATTGTCTCACTGTGTATCAAAGTCAGATCCAAACACTTTTTAAAAAGTACAGCACCTTATTCATGGTGCTGTGTCCACTGGAGTTTTGTTTGGTCCAGAAGATGGACACTCTCTCAGCCAGATGGGCCTCCCCAGTGTGTAAGTCTCACTGCCCTTCACAACCAGCTTCCCCTCACCAGGACTGAAGAAAGACATTTAATATCAATTCCTGCTCCTTGCAAGTTTTCAAAGTTCACATCTTTCTCTCTTACATCAGAGCAAAACACAAAAAATCCCAGGGTAGCAACTATCCGGGGTTGATTTCCCCTTTCTTTTGGCCCTTCTCTCCTCCTCTAAGGGTTAAGTATGTGGAGGGAAGAATTGCTAGACTTTGTGTCTGTGCTTGGTGGGAACTATTAAATTACTGCTGGATGTTTTTGATTATACCACACATCAGTGCTTGAGCACCGAGGCCCTGGAAGCCACATGTGCCTCGCCAGCCTGGCCTGCGCCTGCGCCTGCGCCTGGCCCCCGGCGCCTGGCCCCACGCTCGCTCTCGGGGGCCTCTCCGTGGCACCGAAACAGTGCAAGGATGGGAGCTAGTGCTGGCAAAGTGAAAGGAAACGGGCAATAAAACCGAGAGCTGAGCGGCTTACTGGAGCCAGGACGCTGGGGTCTGCTTAATTGCTCTGAAATGAAAAAGATTCGGGGGTTTTCATGAAATCCCATAGGTACACTTGCCAAGCCTCAAATATTAGATTGAATTACAGTTTCTAATCCCTCCCCTCTCCCTGAGCCATGTGTCTTATTTCTTCTGGAGGTTTGTCCACAGCTCCAGGCTGGGAGGGGAAAGGTTAACCTGAGTGGTAGCCAGGCTCTCCCAGGTCTCAGCGAGCACACAGAGGTGCCCTCTGGGAGCTCTCCATCGCTGGGCATCCAGCATCCATTGGTGCCAGTGTTCCAGAAACATTGAGAACAAAGGTGCTTCCCCAAGGCCCAGGGGCGGCCACGCTCCAGGGCTGATCAGGATCAAAGTGTACAGGTCATTTCTCTCAGCAGAATTGGTATCTTTTATTAGAGACTTAAAGGAGTTTTGCAAAAATTAAGAAGTACTAATAGAGAAAACAGAAGTATGATAACACAGTTAAGGATTTTCCTGGGGGAGAAGAGGATTTTCAGGACTGCCTAAAGGAGGAATGGGAAAAGCGGACGAGGTTGCCGAAGTCAGAAGGGTGGTGGATAGTCGGTATCCCAATTACAGAGAGGAGAGGGGGCACAGCATTCTCCATCTGACCTCTCCAGTGGGAAGTGTCTTACTGAGCAATTGAGGGCAGGAAACCTGGCTGGGGTAGAAAGGATGTAGCATGAAAACCAGCCCGATGAGTCATGCTAAATGAACACTGGCCTATAATAAGTGCAAAGATTGTTAGAGGGGAGAAGCCAGGAGCACAGGGAGGTTTGGGGTGGTGGTGGTGGGGATATAAGGCCAGCTTCCTGGGGAGGGTAAGCAGTGCTGGTGGTGTGGCCTGCTGTTCCTCAGTTCACACTGGTTTCACACTTTCCAGGCAAAACCTGGAAGGGCACACTAGTGTGACCTCAGAGACTGAGCTCAGAGGCAAGGACTCGTTCTTCAGGCAGGTTTTATCTTCTCTGGGGCTTTTGCATATCTCACCTTGTCTCACAAACCTTCAGGTTTCTTTTTATGCTTCGTAGAACAAGTGTATTGGGATTGTTCCACAAGACACAGGTGGCTGGCAAGCACTGAAAGCTTTCCTTCTGGGTGATAGAAACTTTCCAAATTTTCAAAGTATTCTTAGGAAAACAAAGGCACTGAGGTCTGTTTTGAGGAAATGCGCCAGAAAAGTGATAGGAAGACTGAGAGTAACAGTGACATGGTATGAAATCAAGGAAACTTTGGAGACCTTCAAGATTAATATGTACGGAAAATGAAGGAAGTCTACCTGAGTGTGAGCTACTGTTACCATCATCATGAGTGAAGAGGCTCTTAGTTTTCTACTTTCTACTTTACTGAGCACATGGCTGAGTGTTCTCTGAATTTAGAGATTTGTTTCTTTCCCACACTCACACAACTAAGTTCATAGTGTCTTCTGTGGCAGGATATTTACTACTGCTTAGAGGTGGCACCTCTGTGACTAGTGTGCCATCCCTGTCATAATGGTCATCCTCTCCCCTATTTCTTCCTGCCTCTCTGTGGTCCTACCTGGTAGCTTGTGTTCTGCTCATGTTTGTAGTTGTATGTCATAGGTTTTTTCAAATCAAATCTGTGTGACCTTTTTGTGGTTTTGTTGGTGGATGAAGGGTCTTGCTTCTGTGACAGCATAGCCTTCTAGAAGGAGTAGTCCAGACTTTCAGTGTGTGCTGTCCCCTCAAAGAACATCAGAGGTCTACCCCATGCTTCCTTGGCAGACAGAAAAACGAGATCTTGTGACATAGTTGCCATGGGATGACTCTTGTTCCCAAGGAACAACATGATCCTCAAGGTAAGGACTGTAGCTAAACCTCAGGGTGAGGAAAAGCACTGTGGAGGCAGAGAGGCAGATGCAGCACAAAAGACAATTCAGGTGACTGCCCAGATTTTCCAGCTTTGGAAAGTTGAACTATCCAGAAGCCTTTATTCCCAGCCTTGTGTCATCATGTGAGGAAGGCCAACACATCTCTCCCTGGGGGAGCACAGGCTTGTGAACTGCTCTTCAGAAGAACAGCATCCACTGGCAGATCTCATGAGCATGAGCCTCATTCATGCCCACGCAGTGAAAAAGGGGTCTCTGTGTCCTCCCTCTGCAGCTGGATGGAAAGAAGGAGCAGAGAAATAACACACACCATTGCTGGGACACTGCGGGCCCTTTCACATACATCATTTCATTTAACCTCCCAGGAACTTCCTAGGTGGTAATTATTATTCTCATTATTGTAAATGATGAAACTAAAGCCTAGAAACATATTAGTTAACGCTAGCTGTTGTAACAAATAAACCCCCAAATGTAAAGGGTTTTAAAAATGGCAGAGGTCTATTTCTCATTCTCATTTAAATCCCAACCAGTGTTCCTTCTCAAGGGAATCTCTCCTCCAGGTGGTACTTCAGAGACGTGGTTCCTTCTACTCTTGATACTTAATCATTTTCAAGTCTTTTACAGTGCTTTGGCTCCAGTGGTGAGACTGATTTAAAATTTAGTGAGAAGGGTATTTTAGAACTGGAATGAACCATAGTAATAAATAGTCCAAACGCTGTATTATTTTATTGATTAAGAAACTGAGATTCAAGAGGACTGAGGGATTGGTCAAGGTCTGAAAGTTGGGTCATATAAAAATCTGTTTGTGCATTCAGTTCTACAAACGTGAGCGAAAATTTGCTGAATGGGCCTAAATAGAGATAAGATTTCCCCCTCAATAAATTAAAACAAACGAACAAACTGCAAATTCAATTCAGCTTTTATTTGTAGATATGAAGCATGGGGGCTCAAAGTTCTCGAAATCCTTGGTATGAATATTTGGGCAAGGAGAAAGTAATGCGTGGGGCTGTAGGCAGTGTAGGAAATGCCTCTCAAGGGAGGTAACAGTAGGTGCTTTTCTCTGCCATTTCAATTTTCACCTGCTTTTCAAAATATTTGTTTCTCTCTATTGACTAACAGAAAATGTTTCCAATAGGTGACAAGTGGGGTTTCCTGATTCATCATCACAAGGGCCAATCTGATTATGTCTTATCTTTGGCATTCCATATGTTCCCATGAACTGCAACTTGGAGCAGGATAGGAAAGAGAGAAAGCAAACGTTTTGCAGATCTTTATCAAGTTCCCCTGAGGGAAGCAGGAGGCGACCCACCTTGTATGACTAGCATGCAAGGACTGGCTAGAAGAGAAGAGGGGTAGTGGATAGAAAGGAACCCAGCGTTTTATACAGAAAACAACAGCCAACAATGAGTCAGGATAGTTCTGGTGCAAAAATATACAGGGAGGGGATGAAGAAGTGATAGGGTAAATATCATCCTTTGATTCACTTCTTTCTAGAGCCACAAAATGAAATCACTTCTCTCCCTAGGAGATTAAAACCCAGTCTCTCTGTCTCCACCACAGAATGTCTGCTTTTCTCATTAACTGGACTTCCATATGTGTTACGGGATGACCTAAGCTGTGGAGGGCAGCGGGCTGACCAGAACAAAGGTCAGATTGTGATCTCCAAGCATCAAATCTATTTTTTGTCCACACTTTCAACCTCCACTTCCTACCACCAAATAAAAGGTAGAAGAAAGAACAACAACATAAAACTGTAACAACAAAAGGTTGTGATGTGCAATAAAGCCCTGGAAATGTCCATCTGCTGTTATCAATGCATTTAGAACTAAAATCTTCCCCACTCATTCCTGTTTGGCTGTGACAGTGTGCAGGACAGCCCTAGGGAAATCTGTAACAGCAGGGCCCAGGGACACACGACCTGTTAAGGAGACCATCACCAAAATGGAATGCATGCTTATTTTATTTGTAGATACAGTAAGTCCAGGTTTGCATAATGATTTTTTTTTTAAGGGAGAGAAATAATTTATAAGAAAAAAAGTCATTGCTTTTGAACACTATATTTTGTCTGTTTGGTTCTTTGTGGTTGCCAAATCTACAAAAGTGCAAAGCTTAAAAAACAACAACAGACAACTCTTCTTGAAATCTCTTGGAAGATCTATAATCTTCCAGAAAAGCCCCTGCGTTTTCCTTTAAGTTAGACAACAAGTGGAGAGAAGTGGGTTTGTTGTCCTGGAATACATGGTAGCGGAGGTGGAGGTTAAGCCTGAATTTTGAAGTGTTTGGTTCTTATCAATTGTGTAGAGCAAAGTGGAACTAAATTATACATAGATTTCAAGTGAATTAGTTTCCTGAGCTCTCTGGAGGCTTGGGTGATTTTAGTACTGGAATTCTGATGCTCTCCAACACCAACAAAGACAAAAAACATACAAACTATGGCTAAGACTAGAGAACTCTCAACTACAACGGAATTTTTAGACATCTTTTTTTTCAACAGCACTGGACTGAAGTATCTGGGAGATTTCATTAGAATGTTCAGATTTGCTTCCTGGTAAAGGTAACTGCATGGCCGACAATGAAGTCAGGGTGAAAAATGCATATAGAGCAGGAAAGGTAAAAGGCATCTTTCTTTTCAATTGCAGAAGTTTGGTGACCAACTGCCTTATTTTACTTTCTAAAATTTTGTTTCATTTTCCGATTTTATTTGGTTCATAATATTATTTTCCTTGGGCTTGATACGGCAAATGTGCAATACTTTTGGCTACTTTGGAGAATAAAATGGAAAACCCTGTTTCTAGACAGGAAGAAACAGAGCTCCAGAATAAGGCTGAGATGCCATTTGACCCTCACAGTGACTGCAGCCTGCACAATCCTGTCCCAGGCTCCGGGAGGGAGCTCTGGCTTGGATCTCCACATACACCCACTCCTCCGGCTCCTCCCCCTCTTTCCTCCCACGCTTCTTCCAAAGTGTATGAGGTTCAAAGCAATCTCTAGCAGCTAAGTGACCACGTCTTGGAAGTCTGACATTGGGATAAAACTCGGATGTTCTGGAAAAGACTTTGGAGACAGAATAGGACAGGCAGCAAAACCCAGAGGCATCTAGAAACAGCTCCATTTTGGTGACGGTTCCTGGGATGATTTCAAATCAGCAAAATCTCTTTTAAAACAGATAATCTTCTGGCTGCTAAGCTGAGTTGTTCTGCTTTGTTTTGTTTTGGTATGAAAGCATTTTACAGTTCAGAAAACTTTCTTTAATAAAAAAAGTTAGGGGCACCTGGGTGGCTCAGTGGATTAAAGCCTCTGCCTTCGGCTCCGGTCATGATCTCAGGGTCCTGGGATCGAACCCCGCATCGGGCTCTCTGCTCAGCAGGGGGCCTGCTTCTCCCTCTCTACCTACCTCTCTGCCTACTTGTGATCTCTCTCTCTCTGTCAAATAAATAAATAAAATCTTTAAAAAAAGTTATATATTTTCTTCAATACTGCAATCAAGTAGCTAAGGGTTTCGAAACGTTAACAGCAACGAAAGCATATTTGTTGTAAGAACTTAATGCTCTGTCTGATTGCTTGCATTTTTCCTTCTACTTCCCTCTACACTTCTTTTTGTCTTATTAAAAGGATACCCATGATGATCTCCTGGGTATATTTCTAAAAAAAAAAAAAAAGAGTCCTTTTGTCTTAAATTCCATTAGTTTTTGAGCCTCTGGAATTTCACAAGAGGTGTCAAATTTAGCTGACCCCAAGCTTTTCACTTGAACAGAAATAGAAGCCTAGAGGGGAAAAGCCGTGCGGTGTGCTGAGGATATATGACCCATGAAAAGAACTACAATAGAATATGTTAAATGATCTTGTTAAGAACATTACGACTCTTCAGAGTTCTGTTTTAACTCTCTTGAGGGGGGTGTATAGAACTTTGTTCAGATTTGCTGTGGCTGACTCTAATAAAAATAATTTAAAAAACAAACTTGAAATGAGTTTTTATTCACTAATTTAATGCTTTTACCAATATTACCTTTTTTATTTTCTTCACCTCTTTTTTTCTGTCATTAACTATCATTTATTACTGAAAGGAGCCAAGACTTCTTAGAAAAATAGCTAATTATAGGTCTGTGGTTGGATGTAAAAATGTACAATTTTTATTTTCTTCACCTCTTTTGTTGTCGGTTGTTAATCATTCATTGATTCAATTCTTAGTAAGTGCCTATCATGTTTCTATGGGGAACAGAAAGATAATGAAGACACAGATCCTACCTGCAAAGGAATGTAGCCTCAATTTTGTTAATTTTAAAATTGAAGTATTATGTCTCTGATTTTTTAAATCCAATGAAATGATGAGATGTTATTTATATGTCGTGCCATGGGTGCATTCTACAAATACACATTGGTATTTTATGGCAAACATAAGCTAGTTTTGGGGGGCCGTTTGCCATTTATGGTTTTGCTCATAGAACTCTCACTGGCCTTTAGAGTTTGCTTGGAAAGACCCTTTGCTATTTCTAGAACAGGACCTCACACTTCTTGGTGATACCAGATGCATATAGACATGCTTGTTCTTCCTCAGAATCTGTGCAATGGTGTATGTGAGACTGCACATGGGCACAGAAAACCATCACCGCCACAGGAACTTGCAGTACTGTGGAGACAAATAGGGCAGCAAAATATCTACCATAAGACAAGTTCCATAATAGAGGTTCATACCAAGTGCTACTATGGGAGTGTAGTTGGTATGGACTTGGAGAAGGGATGTAGGTAGTCTGAGAAAGTTCAGTACAAGAAATGACACAGGATGCCCAGATGGCAAGGAATGGCATAGAGGGTAGGAGGTGAAGATGCCATCCATCCAAGTGTTTTTCGGTAGAGGAGGTGGAGCCTCGGGCTGGTGTTCCTCCTCTGGACAGAGCTGCCTCTATAGCTGACCCAGTATGTTTGTTCTTTACCAAATCCAGTCACAAGGATGTCTGTGACTCTTCAACACACATGCCTGTGTGAGTCAGTCTAAATGAATCCAGTGGTGGTAAGGGCCATTCACTTGGAGACACTCTGAGATGCTAGGAGCACTGTCCTTGGAATCTGGGAGGTTCTAACAGCAGGCCCTCTGTGCTTAGAGGGGAAAATAATTCTTGTTCTGATTTTTGAAGAATCTTTCTGCTGACTTCAGCATACCTCACTACATCTGCACAGCAACTGAGAAAGTCCCACATAAAGTCCTGTTGTGTGCCAGGCAGGGCCTGACAGGCACTGGGGCAGCCTCGGTCTTGCCCTAGGGGTCTGCCCAAGTGCACACAGCTTTCCGGTGTGCAGCCCAGGTCTTGGGACCCTATGTCCACTGTACCACATCAATCTGATTTATTGGAAATGACTTTTTTAGACAGTGACCATCTTGTGATTATGCAGAATGATAAACTGCTTTATAAGCGTGTGTAAATTCCTGGCATCTAAAATTCCATCTCTAGGGATCTCTTCCTCCTATGAATAGTAGTGATGAGAAAACTCGAGCAAGTCTTATCAGTTGTGTATGCAGAGAATATCAGAGACTCTTATCAGAGCTGGCTGCTACTAGGGGGCTGTCAGGGTGAGTGATGCCCAGCTACTACTGAGCAGGTGAGGGTGGACAGAGCTGCAGGAGCCATGAAGAGGAGAGACACTGGGAGCTGAGAACCATTTTACCTATCACATACTTCCTGTTTGGGACATGCTCGAATTGCTTCTTGGATTGACCATCCAAATTTGCTGGAACTTTGGTTGTCAATGTGACAGCAGCAATGAGGGAGGGTTGTTTTATTTCTTTCCTTGTGATCTGGGCCTCAGGTTGTAAATATTTTGGATGACTTCAGTGAGATCCTCCTTGTCACCTATAATGAGAACAAGCCGCAAACTGGAAATAAGCCTGGGTGGGACAGGCTTACCTTTTTTGCAGAGTAGGCTGCAAACATATCCTGTAATAGCACCCCTTCCCCTCTGCTCAGGGTACCGGGTGAAGTGGGCACAGTGGAGATTGCCTGGGAGTGTGGCCCATTTCTGCTGCTCCTGGTAGATTCTGGCCAGCTAAGGAGGGGCTGTGTAGTCTGCCTGTGTGCCCAGAGCCAACCGCCACCATGAGCTGGGAAACAACGGGTAACTCGGTCCTTTTCCAACCTAATTCAGATGTTCCATTATGAGTCTTTAGAGTTGGACCAAGCTAGTCCAAATATCATTCTGTTTACCTGACCTAGTTAAATGGCTTGTTTTTTTTTTTTTAAACAGGGAACTCAATTCATAGCTTTTTTTTCATCTTATAATTATTGCACATGAGATATGGAAGGGAAACTTCTGGATCTTAATTGCTTCATTTTGCAGAGTTGCTGTGTACCACAGTGAACTTGGAGGCCCGAGGACCTGGGTACTGATTCTCAGGTCTTAACTGTGTGAGATACACAAGCTTTTGATGTCTGAGTTTCTTCCTTTCTAGAAAGGGAATAATGGTACTTATGCCCAGGTTGCTCCAAGGATTATGTGAGGTGACCATGTAGAGGACAGGGTACTGTGATCATTGCTATCAGTATTATCATCAGTAGCCTCCAGAAATTAAAGGCCCTGTCTGTGCTTGGAAAGACAGGTCCAGATCTAGTGCAGAGCAAGTGGCCTGTGCCCCCAGCACTGAGTCTGGTCACTCTGTGCTGTGTGACCTGAAATATGCTCTGTATTTATATGTGCTACCACATACAGCTCCCTCAATGTTGCACTGAAAACAGACCAAGGGCACAAGTGGCATCTTTTTTCTATGCTACATAGACATGATGCTGGGACTCAGAGGAGGAAACAAGCTTTAAGAAAATGTAAGACCCGACATGACTTTGAAGGTAGCCTCTGCCCTGTGCCTGTGAAACCTGTGGAATGCCCTTAATTTCTTGAAACCTTGGTTTCCTCCTCTATAAAATGGGAATAACAGTAGAGCCTCAATCATGGGATGACTGGGAGGAGTGAACAATCTGTAAAGGTACTTCACACATTGGCTGGCACACAGCCAGCACCCCCCACACAAAGTTACTTATATTCCTGGTACATCCCCATCATCATTATGAGGAGTGCTGGGAGGAAAGTGAGGTCCCTCTCCTCTTCCATTTGAGTGCTGGGAGAGAACCTCAGCACTCTGCTTCCACGAGTTCCACAAAGTCAGAACCTGTAATTAGACAATCACTGGAGAGGAGCTTCACTCATTGCACATCTACCTGCTCCACCGGGAGGGCTGCTGGCTGGCTCTATGTGAAGTACGAATCCCATCTGTTTGCTTTTCCTTCTTGGATCCTGGCTGCTGACCTGGCACATGGCAGGTGCTCAATAAATATTTGCTCAACAAATGACTATGGAGGGCTAACACATTCTTGTCACCTCTCTGGACCATCTCCTTCTGGGACAGTTGAAAGAGCACAGGCTCCAAACATAGCCGTGGGTTCAAATCCCATGTACCTGGCTGACTAGCCTTGGTGGCACTGCTGACACTTGTGTCTGGGGTCCCCAGATGTGAAGTGTGGGACTGGTGACCATACCTGTCTCACAACATCCAGGAAAGTAGTGGAGGATAAATTTCAGCAATCTTCCTTTCTTATAAAGACATCTTATGGGACTTGAACTAGCATGTTGGAGTTTTCTTAATCACTACAGGATACTTTTAATACCTTTTCCAAAGAGAAGAATTCTCCTGTTTTTCATTAGTTTTGTCTGCATAAACAGATGTGCTGGACATAAATGCAGTAAAGTTAAATCCAGTTTCTAAAAACTCATAAAAACTAAATTATGCCAGATTACCAATTTGATCTTGTATTTCAGCCTTTAGAAGATGACCACTCTGATTTAGTAAAAATAGGACACTGTTCTTCCTCACTGAGGCATCTTAAGGTCACTATGCAATTTGTAAATTTGTGTCTCTTGCTCCCCCCCCCAATTTATTTGCTACGCTAATTCTGATTCTACCTTGCTTTGATCTTTAGAGACACACCTGGATGAGGGCAGCTTACTCAAGAATAGGTATCAGTGAGTGTTTAAGAATCTTCTCAAAGACAGTTCTTTCCAGAAAGTCCCTCTCCTAATTCCAGAATCCTAGGAAGGGCACCCCAAAACACATGCCATGATTTGGGCTTCCTTTCTCACTTCCTTCAAAAGGAGTTTCATTCCTTCCCAGCTCTTGGCAATGTAGATGTCACCTGGCACTGGACACCCAGGAGGCTTATGGAGCATGAGGGTGAGGAGGCCCAGCCCTGAGCTGGTCAGTCCACTGTGGCAGTACCCACTTAATTTCTCTACCTGCAATTTGAAGGTGATGGTTTTGGGCACACAGCTCACAGAGCAAGGCTGCAGAGGTGGCCTGTGAAAAAAAAATTTGTTAGAAAAAGATTCTGACCTTTCTACTGGTGGAAACAAGGAGCATGTACCCATGAAGCAGGTTTTTGATGCTTTCTCCCTGGGACTCTCCCTGGGGAGCCGCCTCAGAAGGTCTCTGCACCCCCTAATCAGAGGGGTAATGTGGAGGCCAGGCCAGTCACTAGGCCTTTCCGGCAACCTCCTCCCCTCCCCTCAAACTCATCTCGGATTTGACGTTTTTTCTCCCTCCGCTAGCTACTCATCTCATTACTGGCAAGGCCCCACACCCTCACTCAGGGAGCCTGTTCATGGTATGCTCCTGTGCGTAGTAACATTAGTGTTCCCGAATCTGGCCGAGACCGAATCGCCACCCCTGCCCCGATTGGGGACGCATTCCCCCCAGCTCCAGCTTCCCCCTTGCCCTGGGTCCGGGTCCCAGAGCGCGAACTCTCACCCTCCGCCCGCCAGGTTACCCCCCTGCCCTGGGTCCCACGTCCCCAGGCCCTGTCCCCGCCCCCGCCCAGCCTCCACCTGCCGCCTAAGCCTGGCTGACCGCCTCTCCCCACCGCCTCACCCCCCCGCCCCCCCCCGCGCTTCTCTGGCGCCAGCCGCTGGATGGGTCTTGCACTTTGATTATTTGTGTTAACAGTTAATTTAGCACCGTGGCCACGTGTGCCAAAGCTGCCTCCATTTCCTGCGGGCTCCCAACAAATGGCACTTTTATGAGACCTTTCGAAGCGGCTCCGGGGCAGTCTTTGGCGTCCGTGGCCTCCGCCTGGGCGCACAGACCCCACTTCTTTGGCCTTCCACGCTCCACCGGGGGCGCCCACTCTGTTCAGGCCACGTAGCAGCTGCGGAGAAGTTTGCAGGAAACGAGCTATTTCTGGCAACTCCGCCCCTCCACCCGCAGCACTGTCTGATCTAATGGAGATTTATAGAGCCGTCCTGTGTGCACCTCGGCGGCGCTTTCCCGGATGCCCGCTTGTGCCGGGTGCCTGGGATTACGAAATCTGTCCTTGGTTTGAACGGATGGCTGACTGCTGTCCTGACAGGCTGGGCAGACTTCTGCTCCTCTATCAGCCCCCTCACCACCACCCCCGCCCCTCCCCGACCCCCGACAATTTTGTAAAATGTGGAAACACGCACGGAATATTTCTGATCACTTTCTCGACTCATCCTAACGTCCCATTCATCCCTCGGATCTAATTCCTTTCATCTCCTCTGGGGTGGTTCCTTGTGCTAAAATGCCTTGATGTCATGAAACACGTGTTTTGGCTTTTAATCCCTTCATAAGATTTTCCTAACTAAATGCGGTATTTTGCAGCAAGGAGAGGGAAATGTCTCCTCCAAACAGTTACAGAGAGGAGTCCTTATCCGTTAAAGTTTTCTAAACTCTGGCTTTTCTTTCTTTTAAAGAATTGATTTTTCCCTTGCTTAGATTTTTACTATAGATGATGTTCCAGAATACTAATAATATTTAGTCTTTTACTTAGGGGGAAAACTCTAGTCATGTTTGCAGTGAATGTTCTGGCACAGAGAAGGGGCTGTGTAAGCTGCTTATCAGGAATTAGAAAGAGGGGTTATGTGTGAGCTGGCAGGGACCCTGGTCTTCTCTGGCCTAGGGGATCCGTGTAAGCCTGGGCCAATTTTAGTGTAAACTGGGGATTGCAATCTGCCTTACTATCCTTCCAGAGTAGTTTACACCAGGGATTGCCAAGGATGGTCTCAAATTCTTGCATATCCTGCATTCCTCACTCCATTTTAGAAGGCTGTAGGCCGGGCCCCTCCAGTTCTCAGGGAATGTTTCTGAGACCTACACTTCATGGTGGAATTACCTTTTGTGTTGGAGCTGGGTGTGCATTAACCTCATTTCTTTCTATTTGACTCTTTCCTTCCACTTTCTCTGACCATTCAAATTGAATGTCCCACCATAAGATCCCCATTTGTCACCTACCATTTGGCAAAAAACCCCTAATTCTCCCCTTAAAAATGAGTGAGTTTGGGCCTGCCTCCACTCCCTAAAGAGAGACAAAAGTGTCTGTTTCTACATGAAAATGTAAATGCATGGCTTGAGCCTGTGTCTGTGTGTTGTGATATCTGACCAAGGATGATGAAATCTGTCTTCCATACCCACAATGCTAAAACTATGTTTTGTTTTGTTAAAGGTTTTATTTATTTATTTGAGAGAGCACAAGTAGGGGGGAGAGGCAGAGGGAGAGGGAGAAGCAGACTCCTCCCTGAGCATGGAGCCCAACAAGGGCTATCCCAGGGCCCTGGAATCATGACCTGAGCTGAGGCAGATGCCTAACCCTGCTGAACCACACTAAAATTATGTTTAGGCACCTCTAAATTAATATTTTTGAAGGTCACCAGCGGCCGCCAATTGTCAAATTCATGGCCAATACCTAATCTTCATTCCCATTAAGTTCTCAAGCATATTTAACAAAATTGTTCAGGCTCTGTCTGGAAACTCCTCTGATCTTTGTAACCACGGTCCAACCAACCCCTCCTCCACTTCCTTTTCCTACTCCTGCCTCAGGACTGGATGGGTGCAGGGTGCATCTTCAACACCTGTCTTTTTGCAGATGACTCTGCAATTGAAATGCTTAGTCCTAAATGCCAGGCCCATATTTCTAACTAAATCAGACACTTATGAGTGGTTGAATTGGCATCATCTGAAATGTAACATGTTCGTTCATTTGTTTGTCCAGATAATGCTGACAGCCTAGTGTCTGTATTCTTGGTGTGGGGGACACAGTAATGAAAAAATAAAACATCAAGTCCCTGTAGTGGTAGGGGCGAGAATCTACTGGGAGCAAGGTCCCATGTGCCTGGGACTGCTATGCTTCTCCCATTTCCTGAGATCACACACTTGTAGTCTGTTTAATGTTCCCAATATTAATGTTCCCACTCTATCAAGTCCTATTGGTTCTCTCTTCACAGTGGCTTTCTAATCCATTCTTCCTTTTTTGTTCTTTTTCTCCTTCCTTCTGAATTCCTAACTACTTCTAGACTTCCCCCCACTAAAACTGTGATCTTTTCTCCTCCTGTTACTAGATGACTTTTCAAAAAGTACAGATCTCATCAATTCAGCTATTAATTAAACAAACAAATATATTAAGAACCTACGATATGCCAGACACAAAGCTAAGTGCTGAGTTTATAGAGAAAAAAAGAGACAGCTGTAGAAATCCTTACAGATCTCTACTTTATAGAGAACTGGACTAAAAATCAAATTAAAACACAGTGCGATTACTAAGAAATTTGATTCTCTGTGATCTACTAGATTAAACTTATGTTTTCTTACCATGGATACAAAGACCACCACCTGGGCTCAACCTGGCGTCCTAGCTTCCTTTAATCTGCTTCCTGTCCTCACGGCCACACTGTGCTAAGTGCCTCTTCCGGAGCGTGCCCCACCTTTCCTGCCATTCTGTTTTGCCTTTGCCTTTTCTGTTTGCAATGCCCTGGCCTTACCATCACTATCACTTCAAATTCAATCTATCCTCTAAAACAGAGCTGAATCCTGTGTTTTCCAAGCAACTATTACTCAGAATTCCTCCAACTGAAATCTTAGCCCCTTTCCCAAGCTTTTTTAGCATTCTCTTTGGATCCGTTCCATGACACCATCAGACACTGCCTAATATTGGAGTTGTTTGGACCTCTGAACCCCCTGCTATAGTGTAAGTTTCCTAAGAGCAGAGACCCCATATTCTTTATCTTGTTATACTCTACAGTGACATTGTGGCAACCTGCAGATGTAGACAGGGAGAACTTTTGAGTGAATGAATGGCTAATTGAGAGGGCTCACAGATGAAGTAGACATTTTGGAGGCTTTAGGAGTGTGTGTGGGGGTCATATTCAGGGTTATTGATGTGAAGCACAAAGGATCCTTTCTCAGAAAAGAGGAGGCTCTAAAGGTATAGTGTATTAGAAAGAACCCACAGACAGAGAGAAGACAGCAACATCAGTGGTTGGAACATCATGATTGGAACAGGGGCCTGTGAACTGGAGAGGCTGGCGTCTTTAACCAAGTATATTTTCAATAAGAATTTAAAATGATTGTGTCAGAGACCCCATAGGAAAAAGACCTTATTTTATTCGAGCTCAGGGGAATGACTCAACCCTGATCTCAGGGTGAAACTAGAATAGACCAGCCCAGAAGAATAGTAACCCCAGGGACTAAAGAGAAGTAATGACTAGAAGCTTCCACAAGATAGGTAATTCTTTTAACCAGTCAACTGAGTGATGTAGTTTGTTCTTTTGCAATCTACTGTATGTAATTTGTACCCTGAGTTTTCCCCCTGCTCCCAGGGGGCCCATTTTCTATGAATGAACCATCAAGACTGACCTTTAAAAGGATGAAGGATTGTAGGGAACACAGAAACACAGAGGACTTCCTCATATTATAGATGGGGAAAGCAGACTTTCAGCTGCTCATTAGTGGCAGCTGGGATGTAGTCCTTTCTGCTGCATTCACCAGGTGGATTTTTTTTAGGATGCTTTTGACTTATATCAAAAAAGCATCTCAAAGTAGCTTAAACAAGTAAAGAAAGGTATTTCTCATACCTTGGAAAGGCCACAGGCTCCAGGTCTGCGGTTCTACTT
Source organism: Potos flavus (assembly GCA_028534135.1). Taxonomy (NCBI): domain Eukaryota; kingdom Metazoa; phylum Chordata; class Mammalia; order Carnivora; family Procyonidae; genus Potos; species Potos flavus. Next base: position 69,910,584 of record CM052900.1, on the reverse strand, counting down.
CTTCATGGTTGACCCTGACTAGTAGCAGCACCTGAGCAGCAGCTTTGTATCCACCTGGATGGTGAGACTGACTGGCTGCAGGTGGCATTCCAGCACCATCACTGACAAGGGGGATGGGGATGTGAGCTTGACTTGGATGAGTTAGGGCTCACTCCTGGATCTGGACATGGGGTCAGATTTCCCTGAGATCTGTGGGCTGTCTAGGGGACTTCTTGCAAAAGAGGTAAGAGGGAAGGATGCTTGGGAGGCACCAGAGAATGGCCTGGAAAATGGAGGGCAGTTCCTCACACATATCATGCTTGGGAGCCACATAGCATCCAACAACTTTACAAAGAATGTTGGTTGAGTTTTAAGTCCTTAGAGGTCAGATATTTTACTTTTTAAAAACTACCTATGGCATCTTAGAGCATGCTCACTGCCCGAGATTCTGGGTCTGTGCAGGCAGTGAGGCTGAGGCTGCTCATGTCCTCTGGTCACACCCTGTCCCCACAGGTCTGCTTCCAGCCTGCCCTTCCTGCAGTCCCTCCTGCCTCAGCTACTGGATGACTCCTTCTGCATATTCTGTCATCCATTCTGTCTTTTCCCATCAGCCTTTTCTTTCTTCCATGGATGCATATGCCCTGTGTACACACTGAAGTAGCATTTAAATTCTGAGTTGAAGCAGATATTTAGGAAATTGGGAAGGTGCATTAAAATCTTTTCCATTCCTATTCTTTTTTAGAGATAACTACTCTGTATTGAGTAAACACTTGTTCTGGACATTGTATATAACATGATCTCATCGAAGCCAGGCAAGAGCTCTGTGAAGGCGCTGTTAAGAGACCTGACTACAATCATATAAATTGTTGGGGTTCTGGATTCAAACCCTATGTTTTTATCTTTACAATCTTCTGCCAAAGTTTATCTCATTGGGGGAAATTTAATATTGCATAGTTTTTGGTCCTCAGCATGGGTGGCTAAGTAAAGGTCAGCATCTATAACCCACCAAAGAGGCCTTGGTGTTTTCTAACTACTTTTTATTATACATTTAATGAGGTTTGTCTGGGAACAATGCACTCTATATAGTGGAACAATTTGACTACATTCCTCACTGACAGAGATTTGGGTAGATCAGGGGCCAACTGTACCTCTAATATATTTTTACATGTGGATAGAAATACTACAGCCTGATTATATGGAGCTTAGCTTCTTCAAGACTGGGCATCTTGTGCCCAGGCACCACTACTGTGGAGGGATTTCACAGTGCCAAGGACTTCGTGGCTGATGAGCAAAGCAGGAAAGAGACAGTCTAGACTGGCCTCAGTTGGGCATTTGCTTTACCTGTTCAGGTTCTGCCACAGCTCTTGCACACGTTGACATTGCATGGGCATATATGTGGCACAGACCAGGAGCATTGCTTCTAAAAAGACAACATGTCCAAGTGTGTGAAGAATGATCTGGTGTCTGGGACTCTCATTATGACAAAGTATCCCAGGGAAAGCGTCACTGGTGTCCTGACTTAGGTTAAAATTAGCAATATGGGTTTATTAACCAAGAGGCACCGAGCCCTGTTCTTCATATCCTCCCTAGATTCTATGAGCTCCTCCATACCATTTCAATACATTGCTTTTTACTATAAGTTGGCCAAGCAGGTTTTTGTTTCTTGCAGTCAAAGAGAACTGAAATCATGATGAAATGACAGGTATGTGGTGGTTTAGAAAGAACAAAAATATGATTCACTACTTGATTATCTCAAACGAATAATGCCCAGCTGGCATCCCAGCCTGTGTCTGTGAAGAAGCTACTTTGGGAATACACAAATGTTTAAATCATTTGTCTAGTGGAAACAGACTGTGATAATATATCCAGAATGACCTATTGGCAGCTTCTTAACTTTCTTACCAGTATCTGTGTCCCCAGCTTCCACCTGATTCTGTGAAATATGCCTAAACTACGTCAGAACCTCAACTATCTGGACCAAGCTACAGTTATAGATAAAGGTGAAGGAAAAAACAAAATTAGAGGTAGTGGTTTTTGAATGAGGGTCAGGGATGGAATTTAGAGCAAAAAATATATTTGGGTTTGAAGAGGGTACCTGTAGCTATTTTAATCCTCCTTATTCGTCTATCTAAAGGATTTCTGTACATTATGACAACCAAGATTTTAATCCTCAAGCTGGCTAAGAGAAGGGTCGGCAGGCATGGTTGTTCTGTTAGTAAAGCAGAACAGAGTTTTCTAACACATTGATTGGTGGAGCCTTCAGAGATAATGCAACCTCCACTCAGCCCTCAGTAAAAATGGAGACTCTGATGTCCAGAGAAGTGAAACTGAGGTGAAGCATCCCCCAAAGCTGGCCACCTTTCCGAGGGCTCTGGCTAGCACATTTTCTGTGTTAGCTTCACCATGGTGATCACTGCCCAGACCTGTGTCCTTGGTTTAGGATTCACTGAGCAGGTAGACATGGAACCCCAAAATAAACAAAGTCGAAGAAAAGAATGTTGGCCAAAAAGAAAGATGAACTTACTGTTGACTGTGTCCTCTGGTGCCCTGATAATGTTGAGATGGACTCTATCAAGCATTGTCCCTAGAGGTCTTGCATTGTCACCCTGCTTAGGAATAAACAATTGTTTAAAGCTTTGGTCAGCTGAAAGCACATCATTGCACTTATCTGAACATAAACAAACTGGTTATGTGATGGAGGAGGTTATGGAGGAAGAAATATAACTTGATTATGCATTGAACCGAATTTATAGGTGTGGGGTTAGATGTAGAACCATAAGTTTGGAGGTTACAGTTAGTGGAGTTTCAGTGACCTTAGTTTTTTGCCCTATCATTACAGGGTTTGCATTTCTGGGTATTATTTTGTATCTTTTTGGTTTGAATGAAAGATTCTCCCAATTTTCTCCTAATTCAGTGCCAAAGTTGAGTTTCTAAGTGAGTAAATGACAGCTGAGATTCACTGTCATGGATTATGCTATTGCGAGAAAGGAAACCAAATCCAGAACTACATCAGCTGGATCTATCTTAATGTGTATTCCAGTGTAAACCTATGAATAAAAAGAGGAAAACAAGTCACTCCTAGGGAAGTTGGCACAGGTTGCTCCCAAACTGACACATGGCTAGTAGAAATGTGTCCTGCTTTGCTTGGGGTTTCTTCAGCTTACTGCTCTTGACTCTGCTCCCAAGAACAAGTCGGGAATGTCCTCTGAATCTTCACTTATGCTCCGGACAGCTTCCACTGCACTGCGGTTGTTCCATGTCTTATTTCCTAGTGAATCACTACTGAAAAGAAACTCTCAGAGGGCTTCTGCATGCTTCTATTTGTGTTTTTACTTGGTTTGTGAAACGATATTGTTTAAATCATTTCCTAGATTAACTTCAAACACTGTTGGAATCACAGTCCATGAGGAGTTGTTTGATATGGTTGTAATATATGAGAGATTAGTACTTTCTGGCACTGAAAAAAATCCATTCTTAGATAATATTTTGAGCACCACAGCGAAGGACTTCCTCACAGAGATCTGCATGGGGTGCTATGTTCTCATCGGGAGATTGGAAATGCTTTGACTTTTAAAAGAATAATGGGTTTGTTTTTTCCCTCCATGGGGGGAACTGTATCACCTTCCCTGCCCCCAGCGTAAGCTAAGAACCACAATGCAGAATTATGAGGTTTATAAAGTTTTGGCTTAAAATCTAGTAGCTTTGATCTCCAAGTGTTAGATGGCATAGAATGAAAACACTGACAATGTCTTGTATCACAGCCAGTCATCTTCATATTCACTTAAGGAGACAAATGAGCTGACTCTAGTCAGTGAGAGAAGATGGGACCAATCCTAGGGGTGGGGGCACTGTGAGCTGCCAGTTCCTGAGGAACTTGGAGCACAGGGCCCTTGACTTGGGGTCAAGCCCTCCAGGATAGAACAGAACCTTAATGTCATTAAAATGTCAAAATGTATTGAAACTTTTCCATCAGATTATTTAATTTGCACGTAGTGAAAGCTATGTTGCTTCTTGTTAAATCTGCATAAAAATACACTAAATTTCCCAGGAAACCTCATAAAAGATAGATGTAGGGAAAGACCTCATGGTAGACTGGGAGCACATGCATGGACACACATCCATGGAGCTGGCTGTGCACACATATTCCTGCTGGGAATCAGAACATGCGTCTACTCTTGCAAGGACCACACTCTCACAGGGACTCTGGGCCCTTGTTCAGGACACCCACGCTTCACTCCTGTGGCCAAAAAACTCCCTACATGCTGACTGTGAATCACTGGACAAATCCTCTTGGCTGCCTTGTGTTTCCCTACTTCAAACACAGTGCTTTGGTTTCACCTGGGTGTAGGGATCCTTGGTCTCTGGGGCTTCTGTCCAATGCAGGTATCAGATATCAGAATTATAAACCTGCATTAGAGGACAGTTCTCAGACTCAACTGGTGCCTTTTTGAGTGTCCTGAGTTTACTGAGCTGTGTCCTGTGCATCCTCACAATATTCTTAGAAGGTCTAGACTATTTTCTCTACTTTAAAAAGGCAACTGAGTCACAGAGAGAGATTGAAGCTAGAGAACCTGGCCAAAATTTCACAGCTGGGGAGTGGTTTGGACAGGATTTAGATGCGAACTTTGTGATTTTTTTTTTTGTGATTTTTCTCCCAAAGTGAAAGACCAGGTGGTATGAGGAGGGTGTAGAAGTGGGGCTAAAATGGCAAAGTGTCTTCTGTTGTGTCAGGTCTGCTTTCCTAACCTCCATACCATCATCCACTTGAATCTGCTGCCATTTATACTGATGGTGCAATGTCAGCCAGCATTCTTGGTGTGCAATAATGCAAAATCAGAGAAATAGGAAAGATGATTAGTGTGGTGTCTGGTGAATCGATGATTCATTTGTATTCCACTAGGATGTTGGGTAGCTTGGTGTAGTGACTAGCATGTTACTTCTCTAACTTGGTGCACTTGGCTGGCCCTTGAAATCTTCTTAGCCAGGGCTGTTTACATGGGAAACAGCTCTAACAGGCCTAGGCATCATTCTGCCCAGGACCTACTGTTAACTCTGTACTTGTGTGTGGGCTCCCTGGGTTGGTGTCAAGTCCTCCCTTGGCCCGAGGGCGCCCCCAGTTGTTTTGTCCCCTAGGTTTGGAGAACCTGTTGCAGCCATAGAAATCTGACTCCGTTGAGAAGTTGGAACCTGGGTTCCACTTACTTCACAGCTAAGACTATTACATGCTTCTTGTCTGGACCAGATCAGTCCTCTTGCCTCTTTACAGCAAGAATGAGACATCAGCCTTCTCAATTAGGGTACTCTCATTTTGCCATTCCCACAGAAATTATCTAGAAGTGTAGAGTTACAAAAAGAAGACTCACCATATTGTGATATAGAAAAATTGGAATCCCTTTTAAAATTTGTATTTGCTACAGAAAAAAAAAGGAAAAAAGAAATGACAATTTCTCTTTTTCTCCTCTCCTTCTCTTTTTCTTCCTCTGTAGGACAAATCCTACACACACACACACACACACACACACACACACAACTACAAGCACTGGTGGGGACCGCTCCCTATTGCAAGCAAAGCTGCTGAGAAAGCACACACCAGCCATGGTGGTGAAGTCATGCAAATGCTATGCCCCCAAAGGCCACAGGAATTGTGGAAAGATTTGTGTAAATATCTCATGCATTCTTGTGATCTAAGGTTTATGGAAATGAAAACCACAATCGAAAAGCCAATGCCACATTTATTCCTCCTTCTTCCTTTTCTCCTTTAGAATAAATTCATAGAACATTTTATGGAGCAGCCAAGAAAATAAATTATTTCACCTTTATTACCAGAAAGACATGAACCAAAGTGCACTGCAAGGACTAACCAGGTTAAACAGGATCCACTCGGGAAAATGATGAGCAAACACTGCCAGCCATCCCTGCTGCCCCCTGGGCTGGAGTTCTGAGACATGAGGAGAAGAGTGGCTACCTCATTTCCCCCATTTCCAGATGGGATTGGTAGGATTATGAGTGCTTAGTTGGTTCAAACTCTATTTTACTCCCATGAACTTCAGGCCTCTTTCCTCATCTCTCCTTTTTTAATTTTGTGGGGAACACTGGATTTGGAATGTCTCACATACTCAGCGCAGCTCAGATATTCAACTTGCTGAAGCTTCCCTGGCACCAAGTTTAAAGAAACCATCGAGGAACACACGGTTTTCCACACACAGCTGGAGCTGAGGCACACCCTCCCCAGGATCCCAGCAGCATGCCTTCTGGAGTCCTCTCTGCCTTGGCCATTTCATAGGCCTGAAAGTGAGGAAGGGCTCTCTCTGGAGAGAAGCCTGGGATACTATAGGCTCATGCTCACCCTCTTCCCTCATACTTTATTTAATACAGTAGGGAAGTCAGCACAATGATAACACATTTAGACCCTAAATTTTACATTGCACTTGTGTGTGGTGTTAAAGTTTTCACTTAACTCTTGCCCCAATTTTTCTGACTTATAAGAAGGAGCAGAGGGTTAAATCTGTTCAAATCTGACTTCCTCCTTTCTCCTGCCCCTCACTTTCCTCCCCTCATCTTCTGTTAATGTGTGTCAGACATATATTGAATGTATTTGGTTTGGGAAAATGCAAAGTAGGCAACAATACTATTTTTAATTAATCCAGTTGAAGATCCCTTCACTGCCCTGGGATGAGATTTTGGGCACAGCTCATAGCTTTCTTATTCACTTTCAGGTATTAAAAGTTCAGCCTGAATTAAATAAAAACTTTACTCCCCCATCTAATTGGATCTGCCCCTCAGCATGGCCCTAGTTCTCAATCCTCATCTAAGTTCGGGACCTGGCGTTGGAGAAAGGGAACATTTCTCCATCCTGTCCTTCTCCTCTGGAGTAGGGCTGGGGAAGGAGAAATTTCTGACAGGAAGGTCCCTTTTGCCTAAGATAGCTATTATCTAACAGATCTAATACCCTCTACAGGTGCCCAGATACCGGTTTTTTCTTTACATTGATGCTTCAGTGGATTCTTTGGGGAACACTCATTTTGAAACAGGACCTCGAACCCTGAGCAGTTTTTTGATACACTTGTTTGGTCCAGTTGACTACTTTGATTCACACTTGACTTCTGCTCCAACAGTACACCCCACCTGGACTTTTTCAGCTGGGTTGCCTCACTCTTCAGCCCTCTCAGGGCAGGGTCTTTTCAAGAAAGCTTAAGCACAGCCTCCTCTGAACTGTGGAATCTGGCTAATGGTGACAAGGACCATGACTTGTCTCCTTTGTGTAAATGCAGCTCCTGCTTCAACTTGTTCTCCTTGCTCTGCCATCCATCATGGAAGTTCATGCAGCTCCTCATGGTTGGGCTTTTCCAACAAGAAGCAGGCACATCCATACAACTCTTAAAGATTCTCTGACAGGACCAGCAGGTGCTGGATCTGTGAAGTACCCTCATTTGGTTTGAGTACATGTTTTGGGGGGTAAGAATACCATAAAAGTTCTTCTTCCACTAGACTAAACACTTTTTTTATATATTAAAAAATCCCCTCTTGTCTGAGTGGGTCAACAAAATGGCAGAGTAGGCAGTACCCACCCCTCCACAGAAATATGAAAAAATGAGTGGAAACTGTCAGAATGAACTTTTTAAGAACTCTTCAAAATGGCCAAAAGTTTATAGCAACTAAGAGAATGCTGAATCAAGGAAAACACAAACTTAAAATGGTATAGAATCTTTGTGGCATTTTTATTTAGCTTTGCCATACCTCCTTTACAGTTGATGACAGTCTTGAAGAAGGCAGACTGAATTTCTAGAGTTGGACCCTGGTCCCTGACTCCAGACCTTATTTGTGTTTGTCTCTTCTTACCTTTCTAAGAACTACCTGAGGACTGACACAAGGTGCTTCTCTCTGTTTCACCTAATTCGGAGTCACTCAGGGTGGAAAAATAGTGGACATTTCTTGAAAACATTGTAAGGCAAATAAACAATCCATAACTTCTTGAACAAAAGATTATGGTTGAAACATACAATAGACCACCTAAATCCTGGGAGGGAAAACTGAAGTGATAGAGAGGAAGAGAGAGAGAGGGAGGGAGTATGAAATTAGAGCATTCAAAAGCACCTGTATTTGGCATGAAATTTAGAAAGCCATGAACAGAAAAGTTCTGAGAAAATCCTCAGCTTTTACCACTGACTGATCTAAAGACCCAGCAGGCACAAAATGAGCTGCAAGCACAAAATGAAGGCTTAAGCAGAGCTGTAAACAGATTGGCTAAGTGTTGAAGGAGGACCCCAGCACAGAGTCAATCTTAAAAGATTAGTAGAGATTTGTTTTGTTTTGCTTTGTTTTTTAGCTGTTGGAATTCAAAGAAATCTGTCAGAACACCAACTGAAAGCAAGCTAAAGGAATAGTCTTCAGTGACCACACATGACTCAGAATACAGTATTTGAAAAAAAAAAAAAGTTTGGCAAAGTCATTATACAAATGGACGACTACAGCCTTCAAAACAAAAACACCAAACCATGGGAAAGGAGAATAATCTGATTTCAAGAGTAACCACACTATAGTATTTAAACACCTAATTTTCAATAAGAAATCACACATAGAAAGAAATTGGAAAGTATAGTTCATTGATAGGAACAAAATAAATGGATATAAATCATCCCTGAGAAAGCTCAGACATTCCAGTTACTAGATAAAATTTTAAGTCATCTGTCTTAAATATGTTCAAGGAGCTAAAAAAACTATGGATGAAGCACTAAAGGAAACCAGATCGAAATCATTAAAAGGAACTAAATAGAAATAATAGAAATTCTGGGACCAAAGTATAATAACTGAAATGAAAAATTCACTGGAGGATTTCAACATCAGATTTGAACAGACAGAAAAAAGAATCAGAAAAATTGAAGATAGAATAGTTGAAATTATATAATCTGTGGAATACAAAGAAAAGAGAATGAAGAAAAACAATCAGTGCCCAAGGGACTAGTGAGATAGCATTTAAAAAAGTCAACATAGCCATTCCCAGGAAGAGAAGAGAGCTAGACAAAAGGACAGAAAGAAGATTTGAAGAAATAATGGCTGAAATTTTCCCACAGGATGAGAGATGAATTTACAAAATCAAGAAGCTCAACAAACTCCAAGTGGGATAAATGGAAAGAAATTCACATTGAGACACATTACATAATTGTTGAAAGCCAAAGGCAATGAGAGAATCTTGAAAACAGCAGGAGAAAAGTGACTCATCACATACAAGGGATCCTCAATTATATTAACAGCTGATTTCTTTTTTTTTTAAAGATTTTATTTATTTATTTGACACAGAGAAAGAGATCACAAGCAGGCAGAGAGGCAGGTAGAGAGAGAGGGAGAAGCAGGCTCCCTCCTGAGCAGAGAGCCCGATGTGGGGCTCAATCCCAGGACGCTGAGATCATGACCTGAGCCGAGGGCAGAGGCTTTAACCCACTGAGCCACCCAGGTGCCCCTTAACAGATGATTTCTTATCAGAAACATGAAGGATAGGTGCAGTGGGATGACATATACAAAATATGAAGAAAAAACCCCATCAACCAAGAATTCTGTATTTGGGAAGACTATTCTTCAAAAGTGAAGGACAAAATAAGACATTCCCAGATAAACAAAAGCTGAGGAAACTTGTTATCAGTAGACTTTCCTTACAAGAAATACCAAAGGGAGCAAAATGAAAGGACACTAGACAATAGCTTGAAACCAGATGAAGCAACAAATATCTCTAGGAAAGTTAACTATGTAGTCAAATACAATAGCCAATATAATTGCATTTTTGGTTTATAATGCTGCTTTTTATTTTCTACATTATTTAGGTTAAAAATCTGTTATTGGGCACACAAATTATGCAAAATGTAATTTGTGACAACACAAATGAAACGGGAAAGCTGTATAGGAGCAGACTTTTTGTATTCTACTGAAGTTAAGTTGGTATCAATTATAAAAAAATTGTTACAAGTTTAGGATGTTAATTGTAATCTCCATTATAACCACACAAAAAGACTAAAAACGTATGTATGAAAGAAAATGAGAGGGGAATCAAAATGTTTTACTAGAAAAAAACCGACCAAATACAAAAGAAGATAGCAATGGAAGAAATGAGGGACAAAAGTGGGACAAGACATAAAGAAAACAAATATGAAAATGTTAGAAGGAAATCCTTCCTTTCTTACATTTAATTACATTAAATGCAAACGGATTATATTAAATGCAAACTCTTCATTTCAAAAGACAGACATTAAAAAGGTGAATAAATACACCATCCAACATCCTTTCATGATAAAAATTCTCATCAAAACAGGAATAGAAGAAAATTTCTTCAACAATATAAAGAACATTTATGAAAAAATCATAGCTGACATCACATTTAGTGGTAAAAGGCTGAAAGCTTTCCCCTTAATATTAAGGACAAAACAATGATGTTTACTTTTACCTCTGCTATTCAACATTGTATTAGAAACTCTAGCCACAGAAATTAGGCAGGAAGAAAAAAAAAGACATCCACAATGGAAAGGAAAAAGTAAAACTATCTTTATTTGCAGATAACATGATACCATATATGTAAATACATATAAAATACCAAAGAGCCCACAAGAAAACTACTAAAGCTAATAAATGCATTCAACAAAGTTGCAGGGTATAATATCAACACACAAAAATCGATTGTGTTTTTATACACCAACAATGAGGCAGTCAAAGGGGGAATAAGACAATAATTTTATTTATAATATCATCTAGAAGAATAAAATACCTAGGAACCAATTTAATAAAGTAAGTGAAAGACTTGTCTAGTGAAAACTACAAAACATTGCTGAAAGAAATTAAAGAAGACAAAAAAATGGAAAGACATCCTATGTTTATGGACTAGAAGACTTAATATTGTTAAGATGTTAATTCTACCCAAAGAAATCTACAGATTCAATACTTTCTTTAAAATTCAATGACATTTTTGCACAAAAGGAAAAGCTAATCCACCAGTTAATATGAAATAATAGAGGGTTTTGAATAGCCAAAACAGTCTTGAAAAAGGAAAATGAAGTTGGATAACTCACATGTCCCTACTTCAATAGTAAACTACAGTGATGAAAACTGTGGTGCTGCCATACATGTAGACATGTAGACCAATAGAATAGAACTGAGAGTCCAGAAATGGACCCAAATATTTGTGGTCAACTGATTTTTGACAAATCAGTTGTACCTATACCATTCACTGGGGAAAGAATAATCTCTTCAGTAATGATGCTGGCTGGGACAACTGGTTACCCATATGCAAAAGAAAAAGTTAGACCTCTGTCTGGCACTATATACAAGAATTAACTCAAAATATAAATAATTAGTATCAGGGAGACCCTTTAGCTCTCTTACCATGAATGACTTATTACGATGAGTCTCAGATGACTCTTTGTCCCAAAACTCCTGTCTTTTGCTAGGACTGCTCAACTCTAGGACTGATCTAATAACTGCATTGATGCTCTAAATCACTTGCCCATGTGATAGCTTCATTTGTCTACTCTTATAAGACCAGTCACATGATGCATGCTGTACTGGACTTCATATTCTAAGTGGCTGATATTATAGGTATACTCCTGTTGGAATGAAGATGGCTGTGTATTTGGAAAACATAATCTTCCAAGGAAGCAAATAATGACGTTTTCAGTTTATAAGTATTTTCTGATGCAATGGCCCTGTTGGGAAAGCCCTTCTGGCCATCCTGTACGAGAAGGTCATGTGAGATGAAACAGAAAAGAATTTTCCCAATGAGGAGGCCACTCCACTTCTGAAACTACCTAAACATGAACCAGACCATGGGGCACAAAAGCCCTTCTAGCAGTTATGTTCCTAAGCCCTCATGGTAATTGGTAAGTGCATTTAAGAAGCATTCAGTGAATCATTGCTAGCAAAAATGCTTTTGTATGAACAGTGATTCCAAAGCATATGGAAAATACTATTGGTCCAAAGTATTTTATTTTTTTCAAACACAATATTCCTGCAACTGTTGGGCTGACCCAAGGCTGAGTGTGGAATGATTGAGGTCTTCTGAGTCCGGCTGCTCTTCTAGTTGAGGTTACTCTGATTGATGGTTTTGGCCTCCAGAGCTGGGTCTGCACACATAAAGCCAAATGAAAACTTGGTAATTGCACAGACTCAGTGAAGGAATCCACTTAGGGAAGATGACCACTGTGCATTGTTCAGGAGCCCCCTCCTCCCGGCAGGGATCTGGACAAAGAAACTATAGATCTCCCAACACGGGCTTGACTTTGGGTTTATATGACCCAGCATTCCCTGGATATTTTTCATCACATTGGATGTTGTTAGTCTGTTCACGTGGTTGCTGCCTTCTATGCAGAAAGAAGCCATATTAGATTTAAGACAATTTTCCTCAAAATAGCTTCTTTTTATACGTGCCTCCAACACACTTCCTTGTTCGTCTGCTGTCTGTTCTGGGAGAAGGCTACAATGCTCTGCTGACCTGAGTTCAGTGATCTGTTGCTTATTTTATCTCCCTAAACAAAACAAATTTCTCTCCATTTTGTCCTATTTCCTACCAGATAGAATCTTTTGTTTTCACTTGCTGCCTCGTCAGCTTCCAAGAATTTTTTTCTTCTCGAGACTAGTCGAGACACCCAGGGTTCAATGGTCTGTGGCCGGCTCCGGCTCAAGGTCGAGGATTCCCTCCTTTTCCTTCCCAGTATTGTCCAGCATCCTGCAGGGCTTTATCCCTGGCCATACCGCGGACAGTTCGGCCTGGCACCAGTATCCTCCTGCAGCGCTGGGGCGCGGTTGCGCCCTCTCCAGGCTTCACCATAGCTGCATGCCAGATGGAGGAGGAAACCAGAAGCTTTGAAAGAGTAGGTTTCTTTTGGTCCTCGGCTTTCTGGGTTGTTCCAGTGAAAGCAGGTTGGAGAATCTCAGGAGATGCCTCCCTCCCAGACACCATGGCATCGCTTGCCAATGGTAGACTATATCTGTATTTTAGGGGGAATGCCCAATGGGATACTCCCCCAGATTAGTTTAGGAACACTGTAGCTTCATTCCAGTGCCTTTTTAAATAAAGAAGAGACTGTCTCTCTTATGGTCTTTCCTTCACACCGAGGTTTCATGTTAAACATAGATTTAACCAACTTGGAAACAAAATCTTAAAAATCTTCCATGGCTTCCATTACCCATAGGAAAAAGTGCAGACATCTCAGGCTGATACACCAGACCCCCTACAGTCCACACCCCAGACAGTCCTGCCTGCTTGCCACCCTATGCCCCTAGGCCGACACAGCCACGTGTGCCCCTGTGATGTGCATGTCCAGCTCCTCCAGTCTGGTTCTGGGGCGTGCTGCCCTAAGAATATGCTGCAATGGCTGGTTCTATTCTATAAGCCTTTCCCCAACTTTCTAGAAGTTCACATTGTCATTCATGATAATGACATAATATTCATCACAGTGCGCTATGAACCATCATATCTCTGCCTATCCCCCATGTAGACTGAGCTTGTGGCTTGGCCACAAATGGTGTTTAACACACAGTATGTATTTCTTGGGAAATATTTATTGTCTAGAAGTCTGGAAGATGAAAATGGAAAGGCTTTAAATTTTATTCAATAAACATTCTTTGAAAACTAAGCCAGGCTGTGGGAGTGATGTAAAGATGAACAAGAGGCTTGTTACTGAGGAAGCAACATAGTATATCACATGTAGGTGTGCATGAGACCATTGGCAGTATCTCAGAGGGTTGCTGCTTTACTGATCATAATTTATGAACATAGAGTGTGGATGGGGTGCTTACAGGGGCGTAACCTAGAGTTAGTTGTATTTTGTATTTGATATTCAACTGACACAGTTGAATATGTGTGTACCCTTGTCTTTCAAACTCACGAATCACCCAAGAGGATTCTCTCCCTCGTTTCTATTTTTTTTTTTTTGAATAATGCCATTTTATTTATTTATTTATTTATTTATTTATTTATTTCCTTTTTTTTTCTATTTTTTTAAAATTAACATATAATGTATTTTGAGTGAATTTCTTTGCTCAAGCAACGAGATTGGCTTTCTCTTAAGGCAGCTGAAATCATTTACTCTGAGAGAATAGAGCAAGATGGAGATTTAGTTGCTGAAGGCATTTCAGAGGAAAGAAGGCCTAAGACACTGCCTTCCCCTCCCCAGACCCTCTTATCTTCAGTTCAACAATGGCAGATGTGTGGTAGGCATTGTGCAGACAATTGAGGGATGCTCGCACTGGCTCTAACATTGTGATAAATGGCAGGCAGTCAGATTATTCAAAATGTGTGTTCTCTAAGTCTGTGCAGAGGGTTTCTAGGTATTTCCCTAGGTCAAACACATTTTAGAAATGTTGAACAGGTTTTTTTCTTTCTTGCAGAAACTCCACCAGGGCTTTCTTAATCACATTTGAGCAGGGACTCTCCCCCTTTCCCTCATAATCATTTCCATAACACATATATTTGGAAATGCAGGTATGTTGAAAAGAAGAGACTTTGCAGCCAGCAGATGTGAGTGAGCTTCTTCAAATGACTTCGCCTTCACGCCAGGATCTTTGTGCTGTGCAGGCTGTGACGATGCATGTGGAATGTGTGGGTGAGGGCCTGTTCTGCGAAAGTAATTCTTGGTTTGTGCATGACTGCTTTACCCATACTTGGAGGAATAAACCCCCTCTACTCAGACTATTTATTCTATGCCTACTCCCTCTTAGAAAAATGAGGAGTCACCAATGAGCCTCAACTATTACAGCCCTGGAGTCCATGGAATTATTAAAGAAGCAAGGAAAATTATCTTCTTAACTGCCAGCATCATGACCAGAAAATGCCTTACAATGGAAAATGGGCTCTGCCAACACAGCATATCTGATCATTCATTCATTCATTCATTCAAACAATACTGACCAAGTTTCTGCTGAGTGTCAGGCACTGTGTGTGGAGCATGAAGATTTTATACTGAAGAAAAGCAGGCACAATCTCTATCCTTGTGGGGTTGCTGTCCCGTGTAGAAGATAGACTTATCAAATAAGCTAACCAGGGTCACACACTTTCTCTGTAAAGAACCAGAGAGTAAATACTTGAGGCTTTGCGAGCTGTGTGGTCTGGTGTAACTATGCAGGCCTGCTTTTGCAGCCACAGTGCACAATCACACAGACGTGATTGTGTCCAATAACACTTTTATTACAAAGATGGATGGTGGATAGACTTAGGCTATGCCTGGTAGCTCTCCAACCCCAATCAAAAAAATAACATTCAACTGAAATGCTTTGGATGATGAGAAGACATTAGATAAAGGTGAGAGAAAAGAGCATTTTAGGTAGATGGAGGAGAATAGGGACTGAGGTGAAGCTGGCAAGGGAGGAGCTGGACACTGCTCGGCCATTTGGCCAAGCTCAGGGATACTCTAGGCATGATGGATGGTGTCATGTGCAGGGAAGCATGTACAGAGCTTTGTTTTGGAAGCACCCTATTGACTGTGCTGTAGACACTGGGTTGTAGAGGGGAGGGGTGGATGTGGGTAGCCCAAGTGGGAGGCTGGTGTGGCTGTCCCAGCAAAAGTGGCAGGAATGTGGGCAAGTGGAACACTGTGGAGGTGGAGGAAAGTGTAAAACACCAGCAATTCTTAGCAAGTAAAATCAGCATACTTCACTCTGGATTTAAGTTTGAGGGTGCAGGCAGAGTCCAGAATGACTCCCGGGGGCCTAGATTGCCTGACTGGTTGGGCATGTGTTTCTGGGAAGACAACAGAAGGGGACAAACAGACAGTTGGGAGGCCATGACATCCACGTGGAGATGGTGGACTGGGGTACATTTTGTTTATCCAATGAGGCAAGAGTGGATCTGGATCTCAGAGGAGAAATCCAGGTACAGACCATATATTAGAAGGCTTGATAATGGATCTGTTGTTGACTTAAGAAAGAGTAGAGTATGGGGGTTGCCAAATGCCAGCCACAGGCCAAACCAGCTGGCCACCTGCTTCTGTAAATAAAGTTTTATTGGGGCATGGTAGTGCTTGTGCTTTTAAATACCATCTATGGCTGCTTTTGTACTACACTGGCAGAGTTGAGGAGTTGCAACAAAGACCCTATGGCCAATAAAGCCTATAATATTAACTCTTTGACCCTTAATAGGAAAAGTTTGCTTACCCTATGTACAGAGAGTGAGGAAAAAGTGGGCCTATGGCCAATCCCTGAAGAGATCCCACATTTAATGTGCAGGGAGAGGAGGGTGAGCTTCAAAGGGGGTGGTAGAGAGGGAAGAGGGACACAAAGTCAAGAGAAGAGCACATTTGAAGAAGGAAGGTGCGGTCATGAGTGTCAAAGCTTTGGGGAGGTCAGAGGAAAACAAGTACAGAACCACCATCCACTGAGCCCAGCCCTGGGGCTCAATAGGGAGTTCCATTAGAGTGGAACACTATGGGACTTGTTCCATTAGAGTGACGGGAGATGGTGTTTGGTTTTGGGGGCTTAGGAGAACAGAGAGGAAAGGACAAGGAGGGGCAGAGAGGGGGACTGAGCAACCTGGTCCAATGGCAAAAGGAGATAGCAAAAACGAGTAACCAAAAGTAAATATTAAACTTCTGTAGTGATTTTCTGTAAGCCTTCACCCATAGCTCCATAATCCTCAGTAAAACCTTGTCACTGCATGTGTATGTGTGTGTGTGTGCACACACATGTGTTTAAGTCAAGGAAAGATGTGGCTGATATAATACGTATAGAACAAGAATTCAAAGCAGGTAGGAAATAGGAGACAGAGATGACCCTGAGAAGTAAATTCCTTGGAAACATGTTTGCAGAAAATTTGGGGAGATCACTGTTTATTTTTTCCCCACAGTGTTGAGGATAGAGGTAGAATATAATATTATCTAGCTCTTGAGGAGCTGGGAATCCCCAGCTAACATCTGGATTACTGTATCTGTGACTTGGGGTGGTGGTGGGGAATAAAATACATTTATCCCCATCTCTCCTTACTAGGGTGTAAGCTTCTGGATGATAGAATTTGTGTCTGACTTGCTTCTTACACTTAGAGCAGTGCCTGACACAAAGTACGAGTAAATTTTCAGGACAACAAGGAGAAACAGAGATTTTTTTTTACATTATCACCATTTTATAGAGCAAGAAACTGAGGTTTAGAGAGCCAAGTGTGTACATAAAGAATCCAGAATTTTAATTTCTAGTGTACATATAATCTATTTATTCTTAATCTTTATGCTATATGGTCCATGAGGGTCCCTCTCTTGGGTAGCTCCCTGGTGACTGTGTCCTCTGCACTGCAAAGGACCTTTTTTATGATGTTGATGATAGATGGAAGGGGAGCCTAAGGAGGATCACCTTCTGACCTCCTGTTTTAAAATAGCTCCGATGGCAACATCAACTTATCCCCTTCCAGAACTCTACCCGTACTCTCTTTACTGACTCCACTTTTCATTCTCTGTTCAGTTCTCCACCTGTCTTACAGCTTTAGGCAGGCGCTCACTTATGTGAGTATAGGTTACAATAACTGACTGAGTTGTCACATGAGTGTGACTGAAATCCCCTAATCCTTGGCTCTTCTATGGTTTCTTATTAGCAAATTGCTTTCGACATATAAAAGTTGCACAAGCTGCCAAGTGTTAGTGAAGGGTGTGGGAAGCATGGAACAGAGAACTTCATCTCTGAGGTTTACCTTTTGTGGTCAAGCCCAGTTATCAGCACTGTCTGGGATAAAAGAGTGACAGAAAGGGATTGCCTAAGAATTATTTAGAACATAAGAGGTTATTTGCTTTGTTTAAGGAGTTTGTTAATATCCCTCCATGGCTCCACTCTTTTTAAAAATTTTTAAATTTTTTTTAAACATTCTATTTATTTATTTGAGAGAGAGTGACAGAGTGAGAGAGAGCACAGAGGGAGTGGGAGAAGGAGAAGCAGACTCCCTGGTGAGTAGGACCCTGGGATCTTGACCTGAGCCAAAGGCAGACGCTTAAATGACTGAGCCACCCAAGGGCTCTCATGGCTCCACTCTTTAGACACTGAAGTCTGAATTCTAATCTGTTTTTTTTTTTAAATATTTTATTTATTTATTTGACAGAGAGGGAGAGATCACAAGTAGGCCAAGAGACAGGCAAAGAGAGAGAGGGGGAAGCAGGCTCCCTGCTGAGCAGAGAGCCCGATGTGGGGCTCGATCCCAGGACCCTGAGATCATGACCTGAGCCAAAGGCAGAGACTTTAACCCACTGAGCCACCCAGGCGCCCCTCTAATCTGGTTTGCAAGCATGATTTCTCACCACAGCTTCCTCCTTGTGGGAGCCCTCATGCCCTGTTGGTGGGCATGCAACTGGGATAGCCATTTTGGACAGAAGTTACCGTCTTGGACCAAATCAAGTATGGGACTACCCTGTGACCAGCAGTAGCTCTGTGAGAATCCCCAGGTGAGTTTTTATGGTGATAGGTCTGCAGATGTTCACTGCGGCATGGTGTGGGGAGCAGGAGTTTGGGGCAACCTGCAGTAGTGCACGTAGGCCACAGAACATGTATGCTGGTTAGAAGCAATGGGCCCCTATACCCACAGTGACGTGGACTATCTGAAAAACATAGCACTTGGGTAAAAAAAAAAAAACCAAAAACCCAGGACTTTTAATGAGATAAATTACACCGTCCATTTACAGAAATAGAGAATACATGTACACAAAAACACAAAATACACTTTGTAAGAACACATTCAAATACAAAGACATTGTAAAGGCATTGCCTTTGAAGGGGAAGGGGATAGGGTGGGGTATGAGATACAGTGAAATTTAATAATTATAGCGACAGGGGACTTACATGGGCTAATGATGATAACGTACCAAGAACTGAGGAATATGATTAACTCAACCCTCTGCATTGGATATTTAAAAAAAAAATCCTTCAAGGCTTTTCTCTTGAGAAGTCTAATCCTTATAACAGGTGTTGGCGAGGATACGGAGAAATTGGAACCCTTGTGCACTGTTGGTGAGAACGTAAAATGATGCAGCTGCTGTGGAAAAAGTATGGTGGTTTCTCAAAAAGTTAAAAATGGAATTACCATATGATCTGGCAATTCCACTTCTGGGTATACATCCTAGAGAGCTGAAAACAGTCTAGAAGAGATATTTGTACACCCATGTTCATAGCAGCATATTCATGATAGCTAAAACATTGGAGCAACTTGTGTCCATAGACAGATGAATGGATAATCAAATGTGGTATATACATACAATGGAATATTATTCAGCCTTAAAAAGGAAGGACATATGCCACAACATGGATGAATCTTGAGGACGCTATGCAAAGTGAAATAAGCCAGACACAAGGACTCCAATACTATATGATTCCACTTGTATGAGGCACTTTGAGTAGTTGAAATCACAGACACAGAAAGTAGACTAGTGGTTGTCAGGGTTGAGGGGAGAGAGAATGGGGCAATGTTATTTAATGGGACTGAATCTCAGTTTTGCAGGATGAAAAGACTCCTGGAAATGCAACAATATGAACATACTTAACACCAATGAACTATACATTTAAAATGGTTAAGATGGTAAATTTTATGTTACATGTATTTTATGATTATAAAAAAATTAAAAAAAAGTCTACACCTTAACATGGTTTAACCATCTGGGTTAACAGTTTGTGGTCTTGTAGCTGCTTGCTTCTACAGATCTACCTCCACAGCATCTTCCACTTCCCCGTTCCCCCGTTACAAGCCCCTCAAAATGACTGGTGGTTCCTTTTGTCTAAAACCACTGTTCTTGTTCCTTGTCACCTGAGTAATTCATTCAGATCTCAGTTTCCACAGTCTCCTCAGTTTCTACTGCCCAGCTTGCCGTGGCCTTCAAACTTGCATAGATTTCTCTCCTTAGCTCTTTTAATACCCTGTACTCCCTGAGGACTCTGCAGACAGAGCCTGAGCCCCTGCTCTCCACTCACCTGGGAGGGAACCATGGACAGACCCCAGGCCTTGTTGGCACTTCAAAGCAGGACTCCTGGGTGGGAGAGAGTTAGTAGGCGTCCTCTACCAAAGGAATGTTTTATTTTCTGAGGAAACCCAAACATTCAGCTGCTTTGGGTAATAATAATCTT
This sequence comes from Potos flavus, assembly GCA_028534135.1. NCBI lineage: Eukaryota > Metazoa > Chordata > Mammalia > Carnivora > Procyonidae > Potos > Potos flavus. The sequence goes on along the minus strand of CM052900.1, from coordinate 69,890,547 downwards.
GCTTTCTGATAAACTCTCAGGGGAAAAAATAATTTTGGCTATTTCTTTTCAACTTGACATTTCTTTCAAAAACTAGCCTCTTTAGCTGTCCTTCTTCCCCTGTGTTTGCTAATATGCCTCTGAGTAGGTGAGAACCATTTTATATCTGTCATGCTCTGTGCTGTTTTCTCCTGGGCTGGGGTGATTTCTAATGAACTGCCCATAGTCCTCTGGGGCCCTCCTCCACGGAAGTCTCCATGAGAGGCCGGTTCTCCCAGCAAACCACGTGCACACCAAACACCAGCCGCTCTCCATCAGCGCACGCTGATGTCACTCCGGCCCCTTACTTCAGATCTGGACCGAGCCCCATACAGGGACTGCCTTTGGAAGGAAGACAAAGAGAGTTAAGAGGAAGCCAAGATTTGAATGAAGCAAGTGCCCCATCTGGGAGCCCTTGTCTCTGGTCACAGCCTCTGTGTTGCATGTGCACATGCAGGAGGGGCAGGAGGGAGGGAGGATAATGGGGACCTGGAGACAGGAGGCCCTGCACCTTGCTCTGAGTTCTGAGGGGCTCCTGGTTTGGGTGGCTCTACTGTTTGCAGGCTGGGTGTTGACTGAACTTTTCTGGATTCATTTGTTCTTGAGTTCATATCTCTGTGCAAATCCTCAGGGACACAGGCACCTTTGTTCCGTGGGTCTGGGCAGAAGGGGGAGGCTTTGGTGCCACTGATCCTACTTTCTGGTGGCACACCAGGTGGTGGTATTCAGCCATTGCCTGAGTCCTGCTTCCCTGAGACCCTGTGCCACATCCAGGAGGTGAGAACAAACACCGCTCCTGCTCTGCTTGGTGTCCTCTTGTCAGCCGCCAGCAACCCTGGTGGTCAGGGAATCTGGAATCTGAAATCTGACCGCAACTTCTGGCCTAAAGCTTGGGTCTGCCCCTCAGGGGTGGGGGCAGGTAGGGGTTGGACAAGAACCCTCCCCGGCTCACCCACATCTCCACAGCTAAACCGAGCTATGAAAGGCCCTGTCCGGCCCCTGGGGAAGATGTTCGGCCCCAGCCTCTGCTAATTTGTGTCCTTTTTTGAACACACAGTAACCAAGGATCGCCAGGTCTGGCAGTTTTTGAAAGAAGACTTTCCATTTTGGCAACTTGTCTCTTTAAAGACACTGCATTCTTTTCATTGGATGGGAAATAATTTCACAAATAACACGTTTACTTTAGTAATAAGACCCCACCTCATCCTCCGACCATTCAGCTCTCACCAACAGAATTTCTCTCTTATCTATTTGTTCCTTGGCCTCTGGCGTTAATTGTCCTAAGGTCAAAGTATAAACTCTCTAGGGGATCTCAGCATTGTAAGGATTTGACTGAAGATCAGAAACAAATTGCAGTGAAGTAAAAACATCAGGGCCACAGTGCCGAAAGCTGTGAGCTTCCCAAACGGCCGCCATCTGTGCTGCGCTGGGCCGCCGGCTGGCGCCTGAGTCAGCTTGGCTTGGCAGGCTCTTACTCAACGCTCTGTTTTCCTTGGGGGGTGGGAGGGGGCGGGAGGGTGAATCAGGGAAGGAGGGAGGGAGAACCGAGACAGTGAAGTTGCCCTTTTGCCTCATGATTTATATTTGGTCAGAGTAGCCCTGTTCCACTTTCTTCTAGCTGGAATGTGTCTTGGACATGTTGTTTCAATATGAGACAATCAGCTGGGCCCTCTGTGGAATGTCCCTGGAGACTGGAAAAGACCTCCCAATAGGGTCATTTGTTCGGCAGAATTCTAAGTGGCATTCTTTAACATCTGCATTCTATTAATACCTTCAGAATATTTCCATCAGCTTTGGGAAATCAGAAGATGCTTTGAGAGATATTCAGCACCGAATCCCAGGGTATTTTTAATTCTTCTTTGTGATTCTTTTGTGTTGGTGGGAACATCCTCCTGCTCTGTTCCTTTTCCTTTACCATGATGCAGGTGAATATCCACGTTCACCCAGTAAAACCCAAGGGCGAGGTGGCTTGTCAGGTAGACTGATTTAGCCTGTGACAGCTCACAGTAGAAGGCAAATTTGTAAACATACAGGAAAGAGTTGGATGCAGGCAGAGTCAGGACAGACATTCTGGCTGCATTTGCTGGAAATGAGTGGAGAGAAAGACCACACTGCAAGGGGCCCCGGTGCACTGGTGCAGGGCTGGCTTCCAAGTCCACATGGGGGCCTCGGCCTGGATGGCTGGCCCTGTCTTGTCCTCCCAGGGCACAAAGACATTGACGAAAAGGTTTGAAGAGAAGGATACAATGAAGAGGTGGGAGTAAGGGAGCATTTCTTTAGGAAAAATAAAAACTATTTGTAATATGTAGATCAAATGGAAATAAAACTTACACTAGTAAAAACACACTCGGTGAGTGTGGTGTCTCGGAGGTGGGGTCTGAACTGGAGAAGCAGCTGTGGCCTTGTAGGAAGGCTCCTGGACAATTGGTCTCCTGAGGAGCTGGATATGGAGGAGACCTTAGGGAGAAAGTCATGAGGGTGGAGGGCTGCTTGAAGGGAAAGACGAGGCAGAAAACAGGGAATCTGTGAAACCATGAAGGGTCAATTTAACTCAACTCAATTCAGTGGAGCTTTTCTTGAATACTCACTGTGTGCGAACACAGAGCCAGGTACTCTGTAAAGCGGACTTGGAGGTAACAGGAAATATGACCGGAAAGTGAGATCTGACCACTGGAGACTGGTGCCAAAGGGGCATTGAGGAAACACTCAGAGGCAGGGCAGACCATGTGGGCCGTGGACTGGTCAAGCGGCTGTGGGGGCCGGACAATGCACCTGCTGGGGGCAAGGTGCATCTGCCGCTGTGCAGAAGCCCCTTACCCATATCTGTGTCACAGCAGCTTAAAGGTGTGTCAGAACGAATCCATCCGACTATCATCTTAAAAGGATTAAAAAGTAAGTCTCTGCCTCTAAAAGGTACTGGAAACATGATTTTACCCAACATGTACTTTATCGCTTTAAATTCTAATATGCAAGATTAAATGGATGAATTATAAGTCTTGGTAAAAATTATGAAGCAGTTTTCTTGGAAATTCAGAAGAATGTCAGACTCTGATAAGGTGCCTGATGATGATAAATTGCTTCCTGGTTATGTGATTCTGAGAGAACGCTTCTTCATGGGCCCAGAGTAGGCTGGTGCAATAGGAAAGGCACCCCCTGGACCTGTGGGAATGCCTGCGGACCAGCTTCCTCTGCCACCCAGAGGGGCCTGCCAGATACTCCCCACCACTCCCTGTGGCCCACTGGCCCTGGCAAATCCTGAATTCAGACTGGCACCCTTCTGCACAGTATCATGTGAGTGCTCTGTGAACAAAAGCTTAAAAAACACAATCATCTAGGTTTTAGATTTATATCTTCTTTCACTTTGTCAGAATTATGCAGAATCACTTGGAAAACAAATAAACAGATACAACAAATAACTGGAGTCAGATCTTTGGCTCAGGAAATTCTTGAGCTCACGTGTTTGCTCGGAAGAGTTTCCCACAGCCCGGCCGTTACTTTTTATCTATCCCCACAGGATGTACTCCTACACTGTCTCTTCAGGGTCCCTGGCTTCCTGTCCACGTTCCCACAGCTGCCGAGGGGGACAGCTCCAGTTTGCACTTGGAGTCTTCTGAACGTAAGGTCTGCACTGTCTGCTTGAGCTGGTAGCTCCACACAGAAACGTGGCAGATGTTCAGCTTCAGGAATCAAAACCGAGCTTTCGCACCATGCAGCACATTCTTCCTCCCGGTCCTGTTCATTTCCTCCCGACAGGATGTGAAACAATTTCCCTCATCTGTTGCTCTCTCAGTGGGTTTGGGGTTTTGTGAATTTTACAATGATACTTAGATTCCTCCCAAATCTCTTCCAAGAGGTTAAAAAAACAAAACAAACAAAGAAAAAAACACACAACCGTTGATTCAGTCACAGACTCTGTTTATAGTTGAGGGGTTTCTGGTTTTGTGTGACACACAGGTGAAATCGAGAGGCAGACGAAAGAGATAAACCACCTCAGGGGATTTCCTGCATCTTGGCATCCAAAGAATGCCTTCCAGCTGGCTCAGGGGTTCTCTAAATCGTGAAGAAAATGTGACATATCTACAAGATTAAGGGAAAAAAAAGCAAAAGGCAATTTAGGTTCATTTGCAAACTGGACTAATTCTGAACAGAATTATTGCAATATTGCATTGGCACAGAGGGCCTTCTGGTAGGGGATAGAGATGTGGGACGCCATTTCTTGCAACTATACTCAGTATGTGATCAGTGTCCAGTGACACAATTTGGAAAATATGCCTACTGCAACAGTTTCCTTCTGGATTCCCAGGCTATGTAAGTTCCCTTGGCTTAACTTCTTTGTTTTCCTCTTCCATTAGCAACCGGGAAGGCAAACTAACATTTGCAGCAATGCACTGGGACCGGTCCCTTTGTGTGTTATCCCATTTGATTCCCACAGCCCTGTAGGCATAATTTATGCCCATTTCACTGATGAATAAACTGAGGCTCGAAAACATTAGGTCAGTTTCTCAAAGGTGAGCTAGCAGCAGGTATATTTGAATTCAAAATAAGATCTCTAAGATTACAAAGCTGTGCTCTTTTTACTTTACTGAGGCAGTTTCATTGGGTATCTGTAGTTTTTCAGGGCACTGGCTAGGAAAAAAGGCACACAATGGGAATTCAGTTTTGTTTTGTTTTTTCACTTTGCTACTTGAGAGAAATGGGCTGTTTTTCAACCACTTTCATTCCTGCTGCATGATTTTCTCTTTGTCCCAATAGCACATTGGGTTCACAGATGCAGTCCCGCGTGAGCATGGCTCATCCAGTGCCTTGCACATACGAGGTGTCAGCAAATATTGTTGAAAGGAATGGAAGCACCCGTTATGTTACTTATTTGTGCAAAGATGGAACTGGACCAGAAAGCATCCAACTTGGCATCTTTGCTCCTTGTCCAGGATTTGAGCCTGGAGAGTCTAGGTCACAATCCCCTATTAGGATGAGGTTGACTGGCTACCAGTTACTAATTTAAATGAACAATTGTACTAGATTTGAGGTTCAGGGGTATGTGTTCTATTGGTCCTTTAAGAATTAATTACTTTTTACCACCTCTGATAAACCATAATAGATTTTTTTTTTTTCCTTGGCTTCTTCCATAGCTTTCAGTTCTCTGTTTAGGTCAAAGAGTCACACACTAGCTCTCAGCTCCATTTGGCCATTGAGAGGAGTGGTTGGAAGTGATTGCTGACCTTTTTTTTTGCATTCCAAAGGCACGTCTGAGAAATGGCTTTCTTTTCCTGTCTTGCTTAGGAGCCCTGGGACTTTCTCACCTCCTATGAATGCTGCCTTGCGTGGCCTTTTTCAGCATGGCAGTCGTCCTGAAGGAACCTATTAATAGCCTTCATTTCCAGTATGTGCCCTGTAAAGTCAAGCCTCATTTTTAGCAGTGTTCGGTTACTCACAATTCTAGGAAAAGTTCCCTTTGACTGCCTTCCTGCCAGAGGACGGTTTAACCCCCTCCGCCTCCTCAGGGAGAGGAGAAAGGAGCACATGGATATGTAGTAGGTGGGACACTCCTTACAGAAGCACTCTTCTCCAAACTCCTCCTACGGAGACAACTGTCCTCTTTTGGACAGTTACCTTGATAAGGCTTGAGGGGGAGGAGGGGGAGGCTGTGGCTGTCAATGCTGAAGTCACACTTGACTCATCTCTTCCTCTTACGCCACACATCCAGCTCGTCACACATTCAAGACACATCCAGAACCAGTGCCTTCTCACAGCTTCCCACTCTGCCTGGTTGCCTGAGGCATCCTTGTCTCTCACTGGGCCCCATGAGGCCACAGGCCTGGTCTCCACCTCCTCCATGGCTTCCTTGGGCTATTTTCCGCACGTATCCAAAGTAGGCTCTTAAAGCAGAAATTAGAGTAGGTCACTTGGAGTGGCCAGCTGTCAACACTGAGCACAGTTGAAGTCTTTGCTTGACCTGTATGATTTGCATGACCTGATCCTTTTGACCTCCTTCTATCACTTTCTTCTTCCCCTCTTCCGCCAAACCACACTGTCTTTTCTTCTTGCCACTGTTCCTGCACCAGGGTTTTGCACATGCTATTCCTTCCATCTGGAATGTTCTTCCTTCAGATAGCTGTGTTCTTTCTGTTCTCTGCTCAGATGTCCTCTTATCAGCACAGCCTTCCAGAACCACCTGAAACAAAACAGCAATCCTCAGTCCTGGCAACCCCTATGAGCCTCTTCTGTTTCACTTTCCCGCTCTGCCTTCGAGGCTATCTAATATGCCGTCTGCTTGTTTGCTGCTTGTCTCCCACTGCTGAAAGACAAAGTGCCACAAGGGGTGAGCACATGGTTCTGGCCAGAACCTCAGAACACAGAGCAGGGCCTGCCCAGAATAAGTACTCACTAAATATCTGATGAAGGAATAGCTGTTGAGCAAAGGTGATACGAGATGACCAAACTGCTTTTCACTCCGAGGCATGAGCAAGATTTTCCAGGGGGCCAAGGGAGAAGGGCTGATGCAGACAGAGGGACCATAACCAGGGTGCATGTGTGCTGCGGGCTTCCAACAACAGGAGTCTCCAAGGCAGAGCTTTACAGTGTTGACCCTCATGCAATATGCCTTCCTCACCTCCTCATCTGGATGTATCTTTGGTTTTTGTCTGACAGGCGCTAATTAAAGAAAAGGACTGAGCCTCGCAGTAAGGTGGTCGCTAAATAGTTCACACTCACTGGAACCAGAGGGCAGAAGAATATACGCCACCAGTCTCTGGGGAGGGATTCCTTAAAATCTTACTGAAGCCACCAGCCTTGCACAAAACACGGAGTTAGATACCAATCAATCTTGCGGAGATTTTTAGGGGGCAGGTGACCCTGATTTACACCTGTTCTCTAGGGCACCCCAGTTACCTTTTACTAGAAAACCCACAACAGATTCAGGCTAATGGAAGGACAGAAGGAAATGTGGCATCCTGATGTTACCGTTGGAGGAGTATCAGACAGTGAGATAGACATGTTTCTTATCAGTATCATTAAGTGCCAAACAATGGAATTTTAAATGGAGGGAAATCTAAGAGTTATTTTGCCAGCTCCTCCTCTAGCCTGAGGTCCCTGAGGCTGGATCCATAACTCTCTGTGTTATCTGGTCCTTATCCTGGGCAGGATGTTAGAAACTCCATACTCTTCCCTAACTGGAAGGTGAGGGAGACCAGTGGAATCAATGGATTAATTTTCTCCATAGCAAAGTAAGTCAGTTTTTTGTTGATCATTTCTGGAGAAGAGAAGTGTTTTCTCTACCAGTACACCAGTTTCTTTTTTCAGACAGCTACAAAATTATCAGCTTTAGAACTTCTTAAAAAAAAACTGATTCAAAATCTTAGTATGTCTATTCAATGTTCCAATGTTTTTCTTTCTGGGTTGGTGAAAAATAAGCTAATTTCTCTTTTACTAATTTAGTTGTTGAGAATTTGTTGGGTCAGCTCAAAATTTTTCAGTCAGTAGGGAAGGTTACTATTACATTATAAGGATAAATATTAATAAACCTATAATGAGAAGGGATGAAATTCTATGTGCTAGAACAACACTCAGCCATTTCTTCTAAGATGGATACCTTTCTGGACTTGGCTCCATTTCTGGAGAAGACTCTGAGGCTATATCAATGTGGGTTACCCAACATTAGAAAGACAGTAGTCTAGGGGAAAATGAGTATTGTCCAAACACTCGTGCAACCCCAGACATCAAAGTACTACTCATGTGTTGCAGAAGGAAACCCTCCCCACTAAATATAGTGTGGAGTTAGCGGGAACAGCACTATACCAGAAGTCTGGGAGGCTGGTGCTCTTGTCTCCACTCAGATCTTATCTGCCTGAAGCTAGGTGGTGTTGGAAAGCCATCCCAGATTCTTTGTGAACAATTCAATGCTAGTGGCTCTGGCATAGAGCTCCAGGCAAGGCCTTTATCTCCTGGATAGTGCTTGGGCATCCTTGGCGTCAGTGTTGCCTGAGGGTGCCGTGACTCCAAAGTGCATTCAGTTTACTTCTGCCTTTACTTCCATTTAACTCCAGTGGTGTTACTCAGGCCCCTTAGTCCAAGTAAGCCTCATAAATGTCAGTGGGTGGGCTGTCTCTGCACATACCTTGGAGACAGATGGAGGACCTGGGTCTGGGGGCCCATATGGGCACTGGAGGCTCCCTCTGATGCCTCCTGAGGACTTTCTGACTGGATCATCATTAGTTTAGCAGTGAAATCATGAGTTTCATGGGATGAGGAACTGAAGAAAAGAGGCCATGCAATGCTTCTCTTTCAGCTCCTTCCCTGCCTTTTTTTTTTTTTTTTTAGAGAGAGAGAGTGTGCAAGTGGCAGGTGGGGGGTGCTTGGGTGAGGGGCCGAGGGAGAGAGAGAATCTTAAGCAGGCTCTACATTTAGCACGGACCCAGATGTCGGGCTTGCACTTACCACCCTGAGATCATGACCTGAGCCGAAATCAAGTCAGATGCTTAACTGACTGAGTCACCCAGGCGCCTTTCCTTTCTCTCTTTTTCTCATTGGTTTATTTTTTGTTTGTATCAGGAACAAACAAAAACTAGAAGTAGCTGAGAGCCAACTTAAATTCCTACGGGAATAGCTTCTCAGGCTGAGAATTGCACATCTGTAGGGGAGTTCCAGACTTCCATGGAGTGGTGTTTGCAGAGGTTTGATAAAAGTGGTTTATACTCCTGGTAGCACCTGTGACTTCTGTGTTTTCTCCCCTCCTGAGAGTACACTGCTCCCGGGAATGGCCGTGGACTCATCTGTAGTGGTAGATGCCCAAGCTTGCCAAAGGCCGCCACCAAGACCTCTAGGAGACACCCGACCTGAACACCCAGACTTCTCCAACCTGACGTCTCTGGGCTACAAGCTGAGTTTGAGCATTCCTCATTGATGTGGTGACTTCTGTCTGCCAAGAGAGTTGCCACAGTCTCTTCCCATGGAAACTCAGGGCCTAGATCCTTCCTGGTGGAACTGCTAGTTTGTCAGGACATTCGTGGGCTCTCTATCCAACTTATCAGGAGACCTGAAGTGAGATAAAGCAGATTATGGCTAAGAAGGAGTGCTTCTTGCTTCTCCTTGCTGTCTATTTGCTGATTTTAGGACCCAGTGAGAGGAGTCTCCTCTTCTGCAGAATGCTTTTCTTTATTGAAGGGACCCGAAGCTGTTGCTAGAACCAGACTCAGGTTACAGTGATCGCTGTTAACACTGCCTTAAATGGATGTCTAAATACCATTTGAGGAAAAATGGCTTGGGATTTAGTAATGTAACCAACTTGCCTTTCTCATCAGAGCCAATTCTTTTATCAGTTATGTAAGCCCTGTGCTTTGCTTTCCTGTCTTCCACACCTCTCCGTAGCAGTTGAATGCTTGGCTCTGGAGCCAGATGGACATGGCTTTGGATCCTGATACGGTCCTTGTTTGGTTTTGGATCACTTAACTAACCTGTGCAAGCCTCAGTTTCTTCATGAATCACCTGGAGGCAATACCGATACTCCCAACCCTCCACCACGGTATAGTTCTGAGGGCTGAGATGATTCTTATAAAAAGTTTAGCACAGATCAGGCACATAGTAGACATTCAATAAATGTTGACTCTAGCTTATTTTTGGAAACCTAAATCTACTTTTAAAAATCTGAGGAATGATAAGCAAATTTTGAGGTACATGGAAAAATCATACTTAGAATTCATTCAGAGTTATTTCTCATTGTACAAAAAACAGAGAGGTTGTCCCTAAAATGCCAGTTATCCAGAATCATAATAAATAAACTCTTCTACGAAAGTGACTTCTTTAAATGGTGGAGAATTTAATGCTTTATATAAAAAAAATTTAAATTTGAATACTTTTTCATTGACAATCTTTTTGAAATATACTATCCAATTTCCTGCCTTCTTAAGCAAAGTTTCCAGGACATAATTCATCAGTTTCCTTCCATCCCACATTGTCATTATCTACATCAATTTTACTGTACTTTGTTTTGGATGGAGATGGTGTGGAATGTGGGGTCTGCTGTAAGATCAACTTGTTTCCCTGCTTTTCCATGTAGTAAATGCCTCCCACTCTGCCCCGAGGGCCAGGGGGCTTGTGGCTGTGCTTTCAGACTTCCTTCTCATTCTCCCGAAAGATGCAGACATGCCCCTGGCCTGTCGCCAATGTCTATGACCCACACAGGGCAGGGGTGTGTTGTGTGTGTCTGCAGAGTTAGCAAGGCTATTTAGATCATCTGAGGGCCACCTTTTAGGCTTGGGGATATTACAGAACTTTGGGGGATGTGAGGATGCAGATCTCTAGGCCACTGAGGTTTAACTCTCTTCTTTTGCATCATTGTTAATCTTGTATTTCCCATGGGGAAGACCGTTTGCCCTTAACAAGGGTGAACTGGAAGTGGAGGAGGAATAAAGCCAGGACATAAAGCGTTCTGATATCGAACCTTTCAGTTGCCTATGGCAAGAGCTCTACAGGTAGAAGAACATTACTTTGGCTCACCTACCCTACCATTTGACCAAAGGGCAACAGTCCCAAGAAGTTCAGATGCTTCCTCCCAATGCACACTCGGGGTAAGGTCAGGATAGACCTGAGTCAACTCATTCTATGTCCAGAGCTCTTTCTGTTTTTCTTATTGGTCAAACACAAGGAATGTTCAGGAAAAATTATAATAGCACCAACACCTTGTACTTAAAATAAGATCACACATATAACTACTGGAGAGTTTCCGAATGTGTTTGATTTTCTGTCCTTAGAATTGCTCAAATAGGAACTTTTAATTAAATATTAAATTCTAAATATTTGAAGCATGAGTAACTTCCTCATATACAAACAAGAAGCTTTGCTAGGAAAAAAACTCTCTCTCTCTCTTAAATATCCCTGCCTTCTTGCAGTTAGAGCAATGTATAAGCCACAAGCTCGGTTGTTGGATGATACCAGTAGTCCACGCTGAAAAATTATTACACAGGACACATATATACATAATAATAAAAACTCATCCTGTTACTACTTTACTTTCAAAAAACACAACACACAAACTGATTTTGCGAAGATTGACTGGAGAAATGCCAAGTTTCCCATTAGGGGCATCTGAAATGAAGATCCAGTGTGACTCTGAAGGAGATAACATTCCACATTAAAGGCCTGGCAACTCTGTTGTGAGAACATGGGCTTTCTCTGTGAAGTCTGCACTCAGACTAACTTGCTTCATTGTTATTTCTGACATTACAAGATGCCTGGAGAGGGATAGGAAGTTCTTGTTTCGTACTCTATAAGTGGATGGACAACACCAAACTCCTTAGGCTGTGAGGATGAAGTAAATTAATTAATGCATGTAAAACATTTAGACCTGTGTCATTGCCCAGTGAAACACTTTATCTCTTTTTATTTGCTCTGATCACTTGCACAGTAGGGTTTACCGAAGAAATATAAAAGGGTGCTTTTTTTTTTTTTTAGCTTTACTGTGGAATAATTGACAAAACTGTCAGATAAAGTGTACAACATGGTGATTTGATATATATGCATATTGTGAGATGATTCCCTTCATAAAGTTAATTAAAACATTAATCACTTCACATATTTATGCCTCTCCCCTTTTTTGGTGAGAACATTTAAATTCTACTTTCAGCAAATTTTAATTATAAAATATAATGTTATCAACTATAGTCATCATGCTACATGTTAGATCTTCAAAACTTACTCATAACTGAAATTTTATACCCTTTTACCAACTCCTCCCCATTTTCCACACCCCCAGTTACTTTTCTACTCTCTATTTCTATGAATTTGATTCTTTTTCTTCTTTCTTTCCTTCCTTCCTTCCTTCTTTCCTTCCTTCCTTCTTTCCTTCCTTCCTTCCTTCTTCCTTCCTTCCTTCCTTCCTTCCTTCCTTCCTTCCTTCCTTCCTTCCCTTCCTTCCTTCATTCCTTTCCTTCCTTTGATTACACATATAAATGATACCATGCAGTATTTGTATGTTTTTGTCTGGCTTGGTTCACTTACCATAATGCCTTTAAGGTCCATCTATGTTGTATCAAATGGCAGAATTTCCTTCTTTTTTTTGTGGCTGAATAATATTCAATTGGATGTATACAACACATTTCTTTATCCATTCATCCACCCTTGGACATTTATGTTGTTTCCACACCTTGGTTATTGTGAACAATGCTTCAAAGATCGTGGGAGTACAGATACCTCTTTGATATAATAGTTTTGTTTCTTTTGGATATATACACAGAAGTAAGATTGCTGGGTCATCCTATTTTTAATTTCTTGAGGAAACTCCACATGGTTTTCCACAGTGGCTGCACCACCAACAGGGCATGAGTATTCCCTTTTCTCCCTATCGTTACCAGCACATGTTATCTCTTGTCTTTTTGAAATTAGCCATTTTGACAAGCATGAGGTGATAGCTCATTGTGGTTTTGATTTATATGTCTTTAGTGATTAGTGATATTTAGCATATTTTCATGTACCTGTTGGCCATTTGTATGCCTTTTTTTGGAAAAATGTCTATTCAGGGCATTTGCCCATTTTTTACTAGGGTTATTAGTTTTATTTATTTATTTATTTATTTGCTATTAAGTTGTATGCATTTCTTGTATAATTTGAATATCAATTCCTAATAAGATATATGGTTTGCAATATGTTTTCCCATTCCATAGGCTGCCTTTTCATTTTGTTGATGGTTTCTTTTTTGAGTAGAAGCTTTTTAGTTTAAAGTATACTCAGTTTATTTTTGCTTGTGTTGTTTTGGCTTTTGCTATCAAATTCAAAATCACTGGCAAGACCAATGTTAAGGAGTTTACCTCCTTTGTTTTCTTCTAGTTTTATGGCTTCAAGTCTTATATTCAAGTCTTTAACCCATTTTGAGTTGATTTTTGTATGTATGTGGTATGAGATAGGGCTCCTATTTCATTGTTTTGCATGTGGCTGTCCAGTTTTCCCAACACCATTTATTGAAGAGACTATCTTTTGCCTATTGTATATTCTTGCCTCTGTTGTTACAGATTAGTTGGTCTTGATTGCATTGGTTTATTTTTGTACTCTCTATTCTCTTTCACTGATCTATATGTCTGTTTTTATGCCAATACTATACAGTTTTGACAATTATAGCTTTGTAATATAGTTTGAAATCAGGGAACATGATACCTCCAGCTTTGTTCTTATTTCCTAAGATTGTTTTGGCTATTCAGAGTCTTTTGTGCTCTATAAGAATTTTAGAATTGTTATAGTTTGTGAAAAATGCTGTTGGGATTTTGATAAGGATTTCACTGATTCTGTAGATTGCTTTGGGTGGTATAGATATTTTAAAAATATTAATTCTTCTAACCAATGAGTACAGAATATGTTTCCATTTATTTGTGTCTTTTTCAATTTCTTTCACCAGTTTTTTATAGTTTTTATACTATTTTCAGTATACAGGGCTTTCCTCTCCTTGGTTAAATTTGTTCTTAAGTAGTTTATTTTCTTAATTTTTCTTTCTGATAGTTTATTGTTAGTGTATAAAAATGTAACTGTCTTTTTGTATATTGATCCTGTATCATGCAACTGTACTGCATTCATTTATATGGTATAACTTTTTTTGGTTAGCAACTAATAGTTTTCTATATATGTCACCTTTGAGTATGATGTAGCTATAGGCTTCTCATTACTTACCTATTATGTTGAGGTACTTTCCTTCTATACCCAGTTTGTTGAGGGTTTTTATTATGAAAGAATGTTGAATTTTGTTAAGTGCTTTCTATATGTATGTTAAGATCATATGATTTTTACCCTTTATATTAATGTGATTTATCATACTGATTGATTTGTACATGTTGAACTGAATCATCCTTGCATCCCTAAAATAATTCTCAGTTGATCATGCATATGATCCTTTTAATGTGTTGAATTTGGTTTGCGAGTATTTTGTTGGGGATTTTTGCATCTATATTTATCAGGAATATTGGCCTGCAATTTTCTTTTCTGTAGTGTCCTTGTCTGGTTTTAGTGTCAGGGTAATGGTGGGCTTATAAAGTGAGTTTATAGTTATAAAGTGTTTATTTGTTCCTCTCTTCTATTTTGGAAGAATTTGAAAAGGATTGGTATTAATTCTTCAAGTGTTTGGTAGAATTCACCAGCGAAGCCATCTGGTCCTGAGTTTTTGTTTGTTGGGAAGCTTTTGTGTATCTGTCTGTCTATCATCTATCTACCTACCTACCTACCTATCTATCTATCTATCTATTTATCTATCTATCATTTGTCTATCTATCATTGAAGTAAAGTTGACATACAATATTATATTAGTTTCAGGTGTACAACATAGTAATTTGATATTGATACACATTGCAAAATGATTACCATGATAAGGGTGTCACTGTACAATTTTATTACAATATTATTGACCATATTCTCTATGTTGTACTTTTCATCATCATGACTTATTTATTTTATAATTGGAAGTTTGTACCTCTGAATCCACTTCACCTGTTTTGCCCATCTGCCATGCCTCTTCCCTCTGGCAATCACCAGTTTGTTTCTTGTACTTAAGAGTGTTTATTTGTTCATTTGTTTTGTTTTTTAGATTCTACATATAAGTAAAATCATATTGTATTTTTCTGTCTCTGTTTCAGCATAATACCTTCTGGGTCCATCCATACTGTAGCAAATGGAAGATTTTATTCTTTTTTATGACTGAGTAATATTCCAGTGTGTGTGTGTGTGTGTGTGTGTGTGTGTGTGTGTGTGTGTGCATGTGTGTGTACTACATCTTATCCATTCATCTATCAATGGACAGACATTGCTTCCTTATATTGACTATTATAAATATTGCTTCAATGAACACAGGGGTACATATATCTTTTTGAATTCATGTTTTTATTTTCTTTGGGTAAATGTGCAGAAGTGAAATTGCTGTATTGTATAATAGTTCTATTTTTAATTCTTGAGGAATTTTCATACTGTTTTTTCTATAGTGGCCACACCAACTTATATTTTCATCAACAGTGCACAACTATTTCCTCTTCTCTACATCCTTGCCAACACTTGCTATTTCTTATTTTTTTCGATAATAGACATTTTGACAAGTGTGAGTATATCTCATTGTGAGTTTGATTTTCATTTCCCTGATAATTCGTGATGCTTGAACATCTGTTTATGTGCCTGTTGGCCATCAGTGTATCTTTTATTGAAAAAGGTCTGTTCAGATCTCTACTTATTTTTTAATTGGATTGCTTGGTTTTTTTTTTGGTGTTGTGTTGTATGAGTTCTTTATATATTTTTGATATTAACCCCTTTTTGGATATATTATTTGCAAATAGCTCCTCCCATTCAGTAGGTTGCTTTTTCATTTGTTGATGGTTTCCTTTGTTGTGAAAAAGCTTTTTAGATGGATATAGTCCCATTTATTTATGTTTTTGCTTTTGTTGCCCTTGCCTGAGGAGAGAGATCTGAAAAAATATGGCTGAGATGAATGTCTAAGAGTTTACTGCCTATGTTTTCTTTTAGGAGTTTTATGGCTTCAAGTCCTACATTTAGGTCTTTTAATCCATTTTGTGTATGTTTTGTTTTGGTTTATTTTCTATCTTTCTTGCTTTCTTTCTTTCTTTCTTTCTTTCTTTCTTTCTTTTTTTTTTTTTTGGTATATGGTATAAGAAAATGGTCCAGTTTTAATTGTTTCACATGGAATTGTCTAGTTTTCCCAATACCATTAATTCAAGAGACTGTCTTTTCTCCACTGTATATTCTGGTCTTTTTTGGTCATAAATTAATTGACCAAAAAAGTGTGAGTTTATTTCTGGGCTCACTCTTCTGTTCCATTGATCTATGTGTCTGCTTTTGTGCCAGTACCATATGGTTTTGGTTATTATAGTTTTGTAGTGTAGTTTGAAATATGGAGCATGGTATCTCCACCTTTAGTCTTCTTTCTCAAGATTGCTTTGACTATTTTTGGGTCTTTTGTGATTCCATACATATTTTAGAATTATTTGTTCCAGGTCTGTGTAGATTACTTTGGGTAGTATGGGCATTTTAGAATATCAATTCTTTTAATTCATGAACACAATATCTTTCAGATATATTGATATGGCATATATAGCATAAATAAAAATATGTATTTTTAAAGTTATTCTTTTTGATGCCACTATAAATGGGATTGTTTTCTTATTTTTTTTCCCTTATAGCTTGTAATTAGTGTATAGAAATGTAACAGATTTCTGTATATT
Organism: Potos flavus; assembly: GCA_028534135.1. Taxonomy (NCBI): domain Eukaryota; kingdom Metazoa; phylum Chordata; class Mammalia; order Carnivora; family Procyonidae; genus Potos; species Potos flavus. The sequence continues at coordinate 69,874,336 of CM052900.1, read as the reverse complement.
AATTTTGACCCTGGAACTTTACTGAATTCATTTATAAGTTCTAATATTTTTGGGGGGAATGTTTGCTATATTGTGGAGGTTTTATGTTTTTAGGAATTTATCCATTTTTTCTAGGTTATCTCATGTGTTCATGTATAATTGTTTGTAGTAGTCTCTTATAATCCTTTGTATTTCTGTGATATTGATCATAACTTCTTTTTTCTGATTTTTTTTACTTGGGGTCTATTTTTCTTGATAAGTCTGGCTACAGTTTTATCAATTCTGTTTATCTTTTTAAAGAACCAGTTCTTAGTTTCACTGATATTTTCTACTGTTATTTTTAGTTTCATTTCATTTATTTCCACTCAGATCTTTATTAATTCATTCATTCTACTAACTTTGGGCTTTGTTTGTTCTTCTTTTTCTTATGCCTTTAGGTATAAGTTCAGATTGCTTATTTGAGATTTTTCTTGCTTCTTGAGGTAGACCTGTATCGCTATAAACATTACTTTTAGAACTGCTTTTGCTGTTTCCCATAGATTTAGAATGTTGTGTTTCTATTTTCATTTGTCTCAAGGTATTTTTAAATTTCCTCTCTGGTTTCTTTGTTAACCCATTGATTACTTAGCATGTTGTTTAGCCCATATGCCTTCATGTTTTTTTCCAGTTCTTGTTGTTGTTGTTTTTGTTGTAATGATTTCTAGTTCTATATCATTGTGGTCAGAAAAGATGCTCAATATGATTCATCCATCAGCCCAGCGCAAGCTCTTGGTTGTCTCTCAAAACTTTGTGATTGTCCAAGCTGCCTTCTTTGTTCTAAGTGACTTCCTGTACTTGAGAATGTGCAAACCCATAAGTGTCCCAAAGGGGAGGATCCCATTCAGCACCTAGATGCAAGCTGGTTGGAAATCAGACGCTCAGACAGCAGCCTGGGAAGTAGGGAGTAATTGGGAGATGCATGTTTTGGGCTGCTCCTTCAGTACAGAGCTTGGATGTATAGCTGTGGGGAAGGGGAGAGTGCTCATCCTACACTCATTAATAACTGTTACCGTTAGTGGAACTTGTGAATGAAAGTCCCATTAGATGTCAGAACCAGGAGATCAGAGATCAATCTTTGGGGCAGTAGCTGCAAAAGCTGGGGTGCCAAACAGGGGTACAAACTCCCTCCAGGGAGATACTGGCATCTTGGAGCAGGCTGAGTGGAGAAGGCAGGGAAATATCTCCCACCTTCCCTGGTCTCTGGGGGAGGATAGTAGTAGCCAGCCCTTAGATGTATGCTCAGCTAGAAGCTTGACTCAGTCAGCAGCTTTTAAAGCATGAAGATGAATCCCTTTAAGGGAAATACTGTGATATGGGTATTTCTGTCTGCTCCATCTGCACTAAACCCTGGAGGGATAGCTGCAACAAGTGTTTTCACACCCATTAATAACCCCTTCTTTGTTTTCTATAGTATTGATGATGCAAGACCAATTGGATTTCACAGCTAGGTGTTTTGGAGGCCCAACCCTTAGGTGAGCCTTAAAAGTTGGGGTATTAAATGTGAGGTCCAAACCATTCACTCCTCAGGGAGAAGCTGGGAGTTGAGAATTTCTTCCTGACTTTATGGTGCTATGCTAGGGCTGGGATTGATGGAGTAAGTGTGTCCCAGCCTTTTGCTCAGGTAGTTTCTGGATTTTTTTCCTGGAAAATTTCTCCATGTGTAGCTGGGCATTCAGTAAGTTTGTGGGGCAGGGGAGCTCAGGAACCTCCTATGTTGTTATTTGGGTCAATCCCTTAAAACTTTCATATTAGAAGTAACTTCCTCCTTCAAAGAGCTCACCTCTAAAGCTACTGAAGAGGGACTAAACGGTAATCTCTGAGAACATCTGGGCTATGTGTGGAGTATAGTGGTTTAGGCTGGAGCCTGTGGCCAGCCTGTGTGGAGTCAAATGTTGGTTCTTTCACCAGTTTCTTGGGGGACATTGAGAAAATTACTTTCTGTGCCTTTGTGCCCCCACCTGTACAATGGGGCTGATGACGACAATAATTTTTTAAAAGCAGAATAAAAACTGGCACATAGAAACTGCTATATAAATGTATGTTTTTAAAAAAATTCACAGAGACAGGAGAGATTATTACAGTCCAGAGGAGATAAGAAAATGTCCTTAGAAAAGCTTACATCCGAGATGAGCACTGAACAATAAGCAGATCTGGATGATGAGGAGAAGAACCAGCAACCACACTGTGTGCAGACCTCAGGCTCCAAGAGGACTCAAATCTGAGTGGGATTGCTGGCTCTACCTGAGCTGATTCTGGGGGTTATAGATATCCACAAAGATGCCATGAAGAGACAGGGAAACATTCCAGCAGAAGGAACAGCCTGTGCTTGGTGAGGAGGAATTCCCTGAGGGTTGTTAAATCCCAAACTGGTCTAACCACAGTATGTTCAGAAGACTGCTAAACATTGCCTTATGAGGTACTTTTGCAAATGTATTATTTTCTACAATCCAGCAAAGTAGGACTTGTAGCTGGATTTTTCAGAGGAGTAAGCAACTTCAAAGAACTAACTAACTTTCAACAAAGGTCACATAGGGAGTAAGGTGATGGAGACTGGTTCACTCCATCCTGAAGCTTATGCTTTACCTGATGCCTTGGGCTGCCTTCTAGGCATGAGGCCCTGGACCAGATAGTCAGTTGTGAAGATGGAAAGAATTGGCAAATTTCAGAGCTCATTTGAAGAAAGCATACTTTAGGTTGACTAGAAAGAATGGATTGCAAGTAAAAAGTGAAGGAAAGACATAACACAGAGATGCTTCCAGGATATTTTCTAGAAAGGGTCATTAGCTGGTGTTAGAGGAAGGTGCTGAGTGCTGCTTGGACCATGTGAGTGTGGAGATCAAATACATATGTTTTCTTGTTGGTAAAGGATTTTATGGCCGACATAATTAGGGAAAGGGCTATAGGCACAGAAGATACCATGTAGGATGGCATGGGATTGCAGTGCGTAGACAGGAATCAGGGTTGTCCCCAGCTGATCACACAGAGCTTCTCTGCCCTTTATGTCCTGAAAGCCTGGTACTCCATTTCCCAGCTCCCAAACTCAGCTGTCCTATTGGGAACCATACAAGTCTTATTGATAATTTCTCCTCCTGAGGATCACACATCTTTGCCTTCTCCAGCCTGGGCTAGGTCAGTATCTTTACCTTTTCCTGATGCTCTTGAGGTTTCCTCAGCATGTACAGTGAATGAATGTTTGGACCATGTCTTTGTCACTGCTCACCGTGGTCTCCTTAACTAGGAGCTTCTGTCCTGACTCCCATGGAGGCTACCTGCAATGTGGGCTAGATGGTGTAGTCATATGTGTGGAATGATTTCTTGTGTGTCTTACTTAGGAGCTCTTTTCCCTCTGCATTTTGGAGTATTTGTAGAGAAATATAAGCCTTCTGGCCTCTTTATATTTCAATAGTGCAAGTAGCTGAGACAGAAGGGCTGCTGTTGAGAAGCAGCAGATTAAAACTTCTAGACACAAAGTGGAATGAATGGCCAAGTTCTTTTTCATAATTTCCCGAGCTAAGTAATGAATGAAAGATAAACAAATAGTGGTGCAAATAGTGAAAACCAAATTAGATTTGAGGTTTCTGCCCCTTCTGATTTAATAATAAGTAATCCAAACAGTTATCATTTGTGGAAGCAAGGAAGCGATACTATAAAAATAAATGCTTTTCTCCGTCCGGCATCCTTTGCCCCTGTATATTATTGCAGTAAGAGGAGGGCTTGCTGCCCACAGCCCCACTGCAGGGTTTGGCATGCTCTGTGAAATGACTCCCTGAGAAGCAAGGAAAGCATTAGTTAAATGGGAAAGGAGATAGTTTCAGTCCCATTGTCCCCCGTGAGGAAGGGAAACTTGGTCAGTGTAAGATACTCTGTGTTCCTAGAAGCTGGGAATCTGTGTCCAAAACCTCCCACCCCGTCTTTTATTTATTTATTTTTTTTGGTTTTATTTTGTTTCATTTTTGCTCTTTTGAAAATGAAGAATAGATATTTTTATTTTTCGCTCATTAATTTATTTTGCTGATGAAGATGACTTTTTAAGATGAAGATCCTGTGTTACAGTGTTTATGAGTCAAATTCCAAATCATGAAATGTCATTAACACAACCAGCAATGAAGAACTAACGAGAATTCAGGCAGCTTTGAAAAGTGACAAAGCCTTTGGATTCAGGTTTTGTTTTCACCTCCCTGTCTCCTGCTCCTTGGCTCAGTGTCCTGGCCGGGAAATAGCTCCGATGGCTCCTAGGCTTGTCGTTCCAGACAACAGCCCTGGGAGTTCAACCTAGCCTTACAGCACAGCCAGACCTGCGTGGAGGCTCATCGGTGTTAATCCAATGCGGGTTGTCCTGTCTGTAGTTACAGAGGAAAAACAGAATAGAATTTGTTTCCCAGTGGTTTCTCCAAAGCAGTTCCTGGGAAAATGAAACACTGACCATTCTCACCTTGAGAAATAATTATCTCTGCTTCTTAAACATAAAACATTACCCCCAAAACTGTACTATTAGAATTCTGGTTAACTAGTCTATATCCAAAACTTCCTTTTATATGCCTCTTTTCCCCTGCCTCAGGGAACAGTGTGATGACTTTAATTTTTTACAGTAGAGTCAATTGATTAAACTACTTAATTCAATCTGATTAAACAAAAACCAAATTTGTCAATGACATTAATAAATATTATTTAAATTAGCTGGCCTTTACTTTATATGCAAAACCTCTGTCTTTATACGTTATCCAAAGTTTGGAGGCAGGAACTGAGATTTAGACAGGTTTACCAAGTTCGGAATTAACAGAGGTGGGATTTGAAGCCAACTGTGCTCTAACTGAAGCCTGTTGTTAGTTTACTCTACCATATTGCCTTTCTTTAGGTAGCAAGAACTTTAAAGATAACCACAGAGAACTGTTCTTTATGCTCATCATATGTGTCCACTTTATACTATTCATAACTTGCAATGGGTCTTTTAATCACAAAGGTATAATTCCTATTGGATACTTTTATTTTTCACATTTACTTTGAGGGTTGTTCTTACAGCTCTGAAGAATAACATGTGGGCCCTTGACCGGATCATTTCCTCTGATCTTCCAAATGACTGAGAGGTTATATTTGCGACATAACCGGCTAAAGTGAGCACATAATCATGAAGTCTGACATCAGGAACATGTGCATAGGCTGCCTATTCACTCGAAGGTCAGGTACACCTTCACTGTGGGTTCCTCAGAATCTTATTTGGACTTCTGAGTCCAAGTAGATGCCCGTGTGTTTGTGTGTGAATGTTCATGTTGACTTGTGCCAGTTGCCTAAACTCTCTTCTTTACTTAACAGAACTCCAGGCTTATTGTGAGTGGCAATTACCTTGGCTAAATTAAACTACATTTCCCAACAGGCCTTGCTGAGGGGTTACCCCAGGACAGTTCTGGCCATGAGATGTGGCAGATGTCAGTTGGTTGAGGCTCTGGGAAAGCTCCTTCAAAGAGATACAGAAGGCTGGAACATGCTTTTTGTCTTCTTTCCTTGCTTCCTTCCTGAAATAAGGAGTCACAATTCAGGACTGAGGGTAGGATGGGAGCCAGCCGAGTCTGTGAAAACAGTCTCGTAGAGTGACTGAAGAGAAGACCAAAAGAACCTGAGACTCTCGCTGCTCCAAGCTGCTGCCCTGGCCCTGGAGCTGCCTGCCCCCAGACTGGGAATGATGTGGAAAGAAGACACTCTCTTTGCTTGAAGTGGTTTTTCTAAATCACTTTGTGTATAGCTGAAAGCCACCTCTAACTGATATATTTATACAAGATACGTAGTTAAGGACTACATAAGTTTTATGCCACCACTTTAGAATTTCTCTCTGTCAAAGGTCCTGTCAAGGCAGATGAGTTCTAGGAGTGGTATTGGGCTGTTCCCCGAGGGGAGCACACTCTACCCATGACTTTCTCTTGGAGCTGTACAGTCTCACTTTGCAGGCCTTACAGGAATGCTGCAGCTTTTCCATCACCAAGTTGCCTAGGGCAGCTGGAAGATTAGGGACTGTGGAATGTACCATTTCTCAAGTTTACAAAGTACACCTACCAGTCTTCATGAGGCAGAGGCAAAGGACCAGAGTGGAAGAGAACCAAGGTCATGTTTTATGGAGTGAAGCCCAACATCCCACACTCACCTTTGGTATATTACATGCACATGGAAGGCTGGGGAGGGGGGACAGGATTGCAGACTCTGGCTTTTTTTTCCAGCCAAGATCCATGGCTCTGAGTCCATCCAACACCTGGCTAGTGGATGCAGTATAGAGAGTGAGTAGGGCTCAGTGAGTTATCTGGCACCCCTGCAGCCTTGTTTATAAATGTATGTGGGCTTGAGTTTTCTAGTGTTTTACTTATTCTGTGACAGAGGAGTTTTTATAGTCCCTGAGATTTTACAGACTTTGGTGGTAGATATTCTCTCTAGTGGTTAGTTTAGGAACTTTGGGTAATTCTTGATTCTAAAAAGGAAGGTGTTTATCACCTGCCGAAACACCAAAAAAGAACAGTGTCGTAGAACAACACGACGGTGCTCAGGGAAACTCATGTCTCTGTTTTTATCTGAGAGAGTGTAATCAAGTGGCTTCACCAATAGGATTCCTCTCTGGTGAGCAGGAAGCAATCTTGGGAAGCATTTGAGCATGCATCACCGTCTTGTCCTGCTGCTTGACCCATTACTGATGCTCGAGCGAAGCTGAGACCTTGTCCCTATGAACACTGCAGAAGGGGGTGTTGGCAGGGCATTGTTCTCCATTGCAAGTTGGTGTCAGACCCTCTCCAACGCAACAGAGAATACCTACAGGGAGGGGGACAAACAGGGGAATGCGAAGGGGAAAGAAGGGCATTAAAGCCACAGTGGAAAGGCATTTTCTGACACTGCTGGAGTATGCTGCTGATGTTGCCTTCGCCAGGATTTTCCCTCTTTGACCCGATCATTTAAATACTGACTATCAGCTGGGATCGTAAGTAGTAGACACATCACAAGTTTAAAAAGCCTAAATGCTCCTCAGGGCTGTGGAATACCATTTGTTTCTCTTTCCTTTTGGACTATTTATGAGCTGTAAAAGGACAATTAGTGGCATTTTGTAGATGATGTGTAGCCCTACGCCTACATTCTCATAAGGGAGCTAAGCAGAATGCATGGAGACTCCCCTAATGCCACTTCTACCCCCTGCCCTGCTCCTGAGGGGCAGTCAAGTTCTCCTTCACTGTCCCCAGGCTCAGCGGCCAAGAGCACGCCATAACTCAGACCGTCTCCAGGATGAAGCCTCAACTCAACTGGAAACAACAGTGACAATGAAAGCAATACATGCCTGCATTCTTTTTGCTTTCTAATCTGTGGAACATTTTTAACCTTTTTTGTAAATGTTTGCTCAAACCTAAGAAGATATTGACCTAAAACAGTGACCTAAAATCCAGTATGTTTCCCGTTCTTTCTATGGATTCTTTCTGTCAGTCAGTCATGCCTGTGTTTATTTGACAAGTATTTGTTCAGCATAGGTTATATGGCAGGCTTGGTGCCAGGCATTAGGGATTGGGCACTGGACAACACAAGTGCAGCGGCTGGTTATAAGGGCCTGGTGAGAGTGTGTGGGGCAGTGGCAGGGCTGCAATCCAGCCAGACCAGAAGCGTCAGAAGGTGAGAAGGGAGGGGCCCCATCAAGGACTGCACTTGACTCTCCCTAAGGTTGCAGTTAGGGCAGGTGGAGTGGGTCAGAGTGTGGACAAAAAGAGACACCTGGGAGTCCACTGCAGAGGGCAGGGCATGGACACCTGTGAGGATTTGGTGCTGGTATGGATGGGGGAGGCAGGGCTCAGGGAATCCTAGAGGGAAATGTTAGGAAAGCCTTTGGATGGGTGGGGCCACGGGAGGGGACACAGCAAGTCTGACATGCATATAAGACAGCTAAGTGTCCAGTAAGCAGCTGTGAATGTGGTCTTGGTGCTCAGCATTCAGACACAAGAGGTGGTCTCACATTTGGGAGTTCTCGATCTGTGTAAATAACGGCATGAGTGGGTAAGATTGCTTAGGTGGGGAGTAAAGTCTTTCTTTTCAAATGAAAGACCTCTTTCTTCTATTTACAATGGTGAGAGGTGTAAATGCTGACTGTGTCTCTCTTCATGCTGTGTGACCCGCACCACTTCAGGTTGTGTCCTGCACCAACCCATTAGGTACTCTCATCACCACTAAGATCTCTAGTGGAGAAAAAGTGAGAAACCATCTTTTCTACCTTGCTCTTGAAGTTTAAAATGGTATGAACTCTGCCCTTTCCAAGTCTCTAGCCCCACTTTCAAGAGTGATAAGCCTGTGTGTGTTTTCTTGAGGACCATACAGTATGTCCCCTACTTTCATGAGGAAATCTGTGTGTGGTTAGAGATAAAGCAAACCCTCTGTGTATGCACAGCTTCTGATCTGTGACCTTTGAATCTACTTTACAATTGAGAAAGAGTAAAAAACAAAACAAAACATAATGCCTGGCAGTGAATGCCCAGCTGGACTAAAAACAAGCCAAGAGGGAAAGAAGGAGAAGGAGATCTGGCCAAGTTTGGCCTCAGCAGCAGACCTCTCCTTGGGGCAGATTCATCCTGGCATCCAGAGCAGGCTCCTTCTCCCCTCCTGGTTCTCCTTCCCAGGCTCCTTCCCCTGTAGAAGGAACACTTCGGGAGTGGCTTGGCAGTGGTCGGGTCCAGCTGAACCTTTCCAGGCTGCTTGGACCATCAGGGAAGGCGGCTCCTCATCAAGGGACCCTCCTGTTCGTCACAGCACTTGTAAGGAGATAAACTGTTTTTTGTTAAGATGAAGGGATATGGATTTTGTTTAAAGGTGCTTTGTGTGAAATTGATTTTTGGTTTTCTTGTGAATGTTTGTCCATGTCACAGGGTGTGCTCAGTCGCACAGAGGAGGGCTCAGAAGAACAAATCACAGTTACAGCCATTAAAATGAGCTAACCCTGGGTCTAGATGTGTAAATAAATATCCAGGCCCATGGACTAGACCCAACCCTGAAATGACTGAATTACATATAAAGACTTCATTCAAGCCTTTCAAAATGAGATTGCAAAACCCTGAAGTTTGCAGAGTAGCTAAGGGAATCTAGTAAACAAATCCAATGGAGAAACACAGTGGGCCCTACTTTTTCTTGTTCCTTAATCACCGGCCTCAACTGGTTCACAACTGACAGTAATATCTAGAGTTTAGAACAAGGTGTTTAGAGGAAGAATAAAAAACACTGGTTATTAAAATATTGGGGTCACACATCTCTTTCTCAGAGAGAGGTTAAAGTGTTGTGCTGGTACTTACTATAAGCAGACATCTGTGTAAGAAGTAGTCAGAGGGCAATGCTGCACCTCCAGCCCATCTCAAGGTTGGGAGCATGTCCAATTGTCCAGCTGTCCACTGACCCCGGTTGTCTAAGATGCCAGGTTCAGAATTTGGAAGAGCCTGTCCATCACAGGTCGGCCACGGTCTTCACTGTACAAAACCCCCCTCAGTTGTCATCCGGTTGAGCAAGTTTGCTAGAGTGATTCCTTCCACGAACCACTCCTCTGCTCATTCTTAACTGTTTTATTCACTAGACAACAGTTACAACATTTCCAACTTTCACAGAGTTTGGTAAATCTTAGAAATTAGGAGTGCAGGTTTAAGGACTGGGCAGAATTAGAAAGAGAGTGAAAATGAAGATTTTAAAAGTCTGGAAGTGTAGCTATGCTTAGTATTTTGGGTCACATTCTTTACTCTTTTTGTACCTTTAAGTTAATCATAAGAATAATTATAATGATTTGTTTATTTACTAAAATGTTGGTTTTTATTGGACTTGATTAGTATTAAATATCCCATAAATGACTTTTTAAAAAGGTTAATGGAGGAGGAAAGAAATGGTTCTGGAAAAATGTTGAGTCTGATGACATAAAGTGTATACATGATTCATCCAGGAATGTGCCAGGAGCCCTACTGGGTTCTAACCCACTCCTGTAGCCTCTGTGTGAAACATGAACCTCAGCTCACCTACAAAACCACGTCCCCACACTTCTCTGACAGCCGAGCACCAAGACACTTTCCTGCATGAGATCTTAAAGCATTTCAGGGGTGCAATCAGCTCTTTGGGGAGGGGGCATAATTGAACCAGAGAGCCCAAGGCACTGGCAACATTAATAGCTAAGGATTACATCCTTAAGATGAAATAAGTAAGAGAAATAAGAATTTTCTGACACACATTTGTTAAGATTATCCTTTCAGAAGTCCCTAGAGAACCCTACCATTGCTTAATGGGAGTCATACTTCCCAAGAGACTGTAGCCCACGGCTTCTGAAACACAATTTTTTGCAGTTCTAATTTACTGCTCAGCCATAGATTTTGGAATGCTGTATTGAAGATAGAAATTTAAATTGCTATAAAATATGGAGAGAAATTTTCTTTCATGCATGCATGTATTTTTATTATTAAAGTGACATCTTGTGAATTTCTATTTTAGTTTATGGGTTATAATTCATTGCTATCACTATTTTTTATTTTTATTTTTTTTCTTTTATTAACATGTATTATTTGTTTTAGGGGTACAGGTATGTCGCTATTTATTTTGATGTGAAAATTGTCCTACATTTGGCCACTGAGAGCCCCATCAATGAGGTTTCTGTGTTCTTTTGAAATGTCCCCATTATTTCTTGAGCACATTCTTCCTTCCTGCCATAACAAGATGTTCTAGGCTCATCTTGCACTTTCCCAGCCCCTGCCCTGAATCAGCCACTTCTTCAAGAAGTCCTGGTCCCTTTTAGTGATGAAGAATTATATTTAGAAGCCAAGGTCAAGGATTTGGGTGTAGTCCTTTTTACTAGGGGGATCACTGTTTTCAGGCCCTTTTTTTGCCAATAGTATTAGGGAATGAATATATGCTATATATCTACATCTCTACACACATACACACCTCTATACTTATATACACATCCACATTTGTACTTTTTCTACGTTTATCAATTTATATCGAAAACCATGAGTTTATGCTGGTATTTCACATTGCAGGCCAATATCACGCATTCATTCTACCTTCCTTTTTTCTGTATTTGTCAGTACTTGCCTGCCAGGGGAAAACCTGGCTCTTATCTCTAGTATATTTACTACTGACCGATGCAGCTAAGCCCCCTACCATGCTGGGAAGCTATCTGCCTGGACTCCCCAGGCCTGGCCCAGGACCCTGCTGGGCTACCTCACTTCCTGCTCCCTACTTTCTGTTTTTTTTTCTTCTTTTTTAACTTTTAATGTAGGAACTACATATTATAAAAACTAGGAAAGATATAAACAGGACAATAAATATTTTCCAGCATTTTAAAACCTAAAAAAGATAAAGTGAAAATGTCAGGAATAGAATATTAAGTAATAAGGAAGATAAATCTGAAAAATAAGAAAATATTTGGGTTTTTCTATCAAAAACATGTACGCATACACCCTACAGAACTCAGTAGTTAATTGTGCCACATGGAATGATTCTCAGGCCCACTTTTATGCTCTGTATTATAGTTTGAAGATTGATACAAAGATCTGTACGAACAGTTTTTTTTTTTTTGTACAAACAGTTTTATTAGCAAACTCAGATTAATGATAGTTCTGTCCAAAATTTATGGATTGTTTAATTGATGGTTGCTAAACCCACTAGGATCTGATAGCAATTAAAATAGTATTTATTTGTTGAGTTGACTAAAGTTGATGTACTGTGTTTGTCTTACTTCTTTCTTCCCTATTCATTACCTTACAAAACACATGTCCACTGTGTTTTGAAGACAGTCCCAGGTGTCCAAGATGGGGCCGCTATGCTGTCAGGATTCTGGGGCCCTCTTGTAGGGACCTTCCCTGGTCCTGGTCCTGGTAGGAATGGATGCTTGAATGGCTGCCTGGGAAGAGGCCAACACTTAAGTCAATAGCAGGACACCCTTTTAAATACAAAAGGAAAACCTAAAATATCATTGAACACATGCTGTTGCTCATTGGGGAAGAAGGGAAGCCATGAGTGGCAGTGTGACCTCTGAAGCACACCCTTCAGATACCCCAACTACTGAGGAGCTCTGCTGGCCCCCAGGGCTCCTCATGTTGCCCCTCAACACAACTTTTCCTGCTCTCACCTTTGACGGAAGGCTGGCCTGAGCCAATAGCATCTTTTACATCAGAATGTAGGCAGAATTAAACATGACAACAGAGGTTCCCCCATGAAAGTTATAGGAGTGTCTTGTGGCTTTACAGTTAAAAGACCTTCCAAGCAAGGCCTGAAATAGAGGCATGAAATCAAGATCTGATGGCATTGGGCTGTCAGGCCCCTGTGAGACTTACCCTTTAGCAGCCACAACTAGGGGCCTTCTAGGCCAAGCCCCTGTAGTCTTAGAGCTGCCTACTGTAGGCCTGGTGAGCTGCTGGGAACACACATGTGTCTGGGGGTGTCAGGGGACAGTGGCCTGTCACAGCTCAGACACTTGGCTGACATCTCTGTCAGCAGGTGGGGTCTGGGGAATTACCTCGGGTGGAATTCCAGTCTCGGTCCAGCATTTGAATTTGCTGCTCAGGGGACATTGCTTGAGAGTTTTGGCTCTGGGGACTCTCATGTAATAAGAGGTGAGAGAATAGATGCCTTGAAATTTTGTGATCCACATGAACAGCCCCTTTAAAGTTCACTTTGCATTTACTAGGACTCATTTAAAGAGTGTAGACTCACGGTGCTGTCCAATGGAAACATAATGTGAGCCACACAAACAATTTAAAATTTTCTAGTAGTTATGTTTCAAAGAAGTAATAAATGGACAGGTGAAATTAATTTTAATGATATATTTTACTAATAACAATATATCTGGAATATTAGCCATCGATATGTAAACAATATAAAGTTATTAAGGAGGTATTTTACATTCCCTTTCCCATACTATGTCTTTGAAATCTGGATACCCAGAGCATGTCCTGGTTCATACCAGCGACATTTCGAGGGCTTAGGAACTCTGTGGACAGTATACAGGTCTTGAGGGTTGGCTGGACTTTTTACATTGTGGGATCAGATTAAAAACCAGGAGATGGCCTTCCAGAGCCTGTGTATGTCCAAAACAGAAGTCTAAACCTGAGACAAACTGAGAGAGCCTGGGAAACTGGTCATTAAGAAATATTATTTGCCAACCATTGAAACAATCAAATTATGATACTAGAGAACCTTTTTTGTGTAACACTTCTCCAGACCCTGTGTGTGTGTGTTTGGGGAAGGGAGTATAAGAATAAACTATGGCCTGTGATTAAAGGTCTCCAAGTGAACTAACATGTATTGAATATATACTGCTAGGTTCACAAACTGTGTCTACATTTACAAACTGTTTCAATAAAAATACCACAGAATGTGATGAAAAACTTGTCAACCAGTAAAACAACCCTATCATGGCATGGGAAGGCTATGCACAGAGAACTACATGACCTTACTTTTTTCATGTCTTATTTTATATTATGTAAATTAAAAATCCCTCCACTGCAGTAAGAAGAAGGTTCGCTTGTGAAGGACATCTCTAAGAAAGAGAAGAGGGTCTGGAGTTTTGTAGAGGCTGGTAGACAACGATCAGGGCCAGAATCTGATCTGGTGAATTATTCTCTTCTTAAAGTCCCTGAAAATATCCTTATTCCTGAGCCTGCCAGGATGACCTTCCTTAGGTACCTGGAAGACTAGGAACCTGTATGCTAGGTACCATGCCACTTTTCCTGGGATGGTTTGTAAGCACGAGCTCCATAAAGTTCCCCTTAGTTCCTTAAAAGTGTCTGGTTGTGTCTGATTAAATAGTCATCATTCTCAGGTATGACATTTCAAGCAAGGCTTTGGTTCTATAACCAGTTTCCAATTATGTCCTATCACAAGAAAGATTCTTAGTAAACTTAGACAAAGAATTGTATTGCCATGAAAGTAAGAATACTCAAAAGGAGTTTATGAATCTCAGGCAGGGGAAATAAGATAAACTTATTATCTTACATTGTAAGATAAAACTTACAAATGTTTCATTTAAGCTCATAACAGTAGAGCCTACTAAATTGTTATGACTTACAGATAAGAAGAAAGCAAAAGAACTTCCACTGTATATATAGAAAATAGAACATTAAAATAACAGCATTCCAAAACAAACAGCCCCTCCCACAAATGACCCATAATCAACACTCATCAGTTTATTTAGTACTACATAATTAATTCTTTTTTTGCTGGATCTTGAATTTGTGGTCTCATGAACCTATCCACGTTTCCACTTGAGTTCTGAAATCCTGACTCGGTTCACAGGTGTTTAAGCAGTGCCATCAGAGACCCACATCCAAGGGCTGGCATTGTCTTCTGCATGGGGCTCTCAGACAGTCCTTCACAGAAGATGAGGCAGTCTGACCTGTAGCTGATTGCAAAGCTTTCAGAATAGTATCAGAGTAAAAAAAAATATGTGTCAATGACAAAATACTTAAGATGCCTGTGGTTGGTTAATTTATTGCTGATAAATTTTAAAAATGAAATATCTGATGAGTGTTCATAACAAGAATAACACAACTGACAAGGAAATTAAGTTGTTGCTAAACAAACCTGAAAGTCAATCCAAAAAATTTGAATGAAATACCTATGAACACAATTAACCCTATTTTCAAAGAAGCATGGTGTTACATCTAATTTATTAAGATGGTTGAACATAATATTTATATAGAAAATATCTTCAGGCATAACATATAATAATTCTGTCATAATGTAGAATAAATACATAATTAAACTATATAAAATATATCAAGCATATTAAGAAGAGTGAGGAAGGCTGGAGCAGGTCCTGGACACCTCTATTAATAAAACTTTATACACAAGGGATGTGGAGTCCCAGCTGAAACCACTGCTCAAGAAGATTCCAGATTCAAATTAAAGAACTAAAGCTGTCACCAAGTTGACATTTAAAAATTACCTGAAATTATGGCTGAGTGTACTCTACTGTTGTATAAGATCAGCATAGTTGCACTAGGTCTCTGAGTAGGAACATATGGACAGTAAGGGCAGCGACAAATCTCTAGGGACTCTCTGTGCAGCACACACTTTCTGAAATATTTATCTTAACTCCATTTTCTCATACAAATTTAACCTGGGCAAGGTGATGCCTTTCTTCTGATTCGACAATACTTTCCATATAGCTTAATAGTTAACATCAAATAAACTTAATTATTTCTAGCACCTCTCTTTTTATAAGGTGAAAGAACAAATCCTTAATAATATTCCTAGGACCTTCTTAGAAATCTCAAAGACAATTTTCAGTTCAAAAGACATTATTTCAGATTTGATTTTGGGAAGGCAAAGTATCAGAGCTTGTCAGAAGATTTGGACTCTTGATTGAGATATAATCATGGATTACTGAGAAACAGTATTTGGCTATTTCCTTAACCAAAGTGACAAGTAAAGGGTTTAAAGAAAAACATTCAAGGTATTATGACTGTAAAGAACTGTAGCTCTTTCAAAAGTGAGACTACATGGTCTCGTATAATTAAGGACAAGATAAAGTCACCATAAAACAAAGGAAATTCTAATAAGACACAGGATCTTTGCCTTATGGGCTGATTATTCAGAAGGTGAAGGACAACCTTTTACAATTTCTTTGTAAGAGCTGACCAATAGCCCAAGAAAAATTTGAACAAAAGCTCTTTTTTGAAATTGTATAAGTAAACCCATTAAAATGTATCCAGCTTGACCACTGCAAATAAAACTCCCTTTTTGAGAACCTACCACAGATTTCTGTAACCATTCAGGTTTTATCTGACACTTTCCTCTTCCTCATTCTGGAACAACCAGTCATTTTACCTTAGGATGAAACTACTCTCTTTTTTACTTTAAAAAAAAATCCTGTATACCTTGCATACAAAGTTGTTCCTCTGTACCTTATTGCTTTTAGTAAAGTCTTATTTACATTTATTGATTATAACTTTTAACCAAAGTAACTTCTTTTTCACAGAGAAAACTAGGAAACAGTTAATTGTGAAGTGTCTGCCACACTCCAGATTTTGCAACAGACTAGCAGAGCTCATGAATATACATCTCACAACTTTCTATGACCGCACACATTCCTTATATTGCAACTTCTCAAAGTGGCAAAAATGAACATTCATTAACAGACTTAAATATACATATATATAGCCTTTCTGTACAAATGAAAATAAGCAGCAAAAAAGTATATAAACTTAAAATTATGCTTAGCAATTAATGTTTCAACATTCTTTTACTTAGAAATAATTTAAGCATCTAATAAATATTTATTAATTGATTTAGTATGAGTCTACATTTTAAGTTACTTAAAGATTTTAGAAATTGTCTTCAAGCTGACATGCTACAAAAGATACAAAATATAATTATTGTTGAAATAGTTTGTCAAAATAACAATTTGATTGGGTTAAACACAAATTACATTTTTCATTATCTTAAATAATTGGTAGAAATAATTCTAGATTATTTGATCAGTAAAGCTGTATAGGTTTAGGAAGAACATATCCAAGTAGGATAAAAACAAAAGTTTGTACTATACTTAGCATTGAAGACATAGTTTTTATCAAATGAATAATATTAAACTAGTCTTAATTTCCAAAGATTACCTAAATTATGTGAGCTCGAATTATTAAGACATTTGAATTAGTTTCTGCCAGCTTATTAGAAAAGCACTTGAAAATTTTGGAAGCTCCATTTTCTTAATTTCTGAGAGTTTTAGATATACTCAATTTGTGTAAGCAGCTATTTATCTCTAAGTCAATTAGAGTACAGTTTCTATAATTTAAGAGAATTTGTTATCTAATTTGTTAATATCATCTGGAGGTAGGGAAATGTTGCATACTCACAATGAAAGGTAAAGACCTTTCTGATTATGTATCTTACAGATACATACATACATACATAAACATACAACAAACATACAAATGAAGCTTATAGCTTCATTTTAAAATTTAGTCCTGAATCAAGATTAAATATAGAATTACAGCCCATTGGTCCTTTTTTTTATTGAAGAGTTGTTCTCTTCCCAGTGGGTGTGAATCCTTACTGTTGCTATCCTGAGCCCAGGATTGGGTGCTAAACCCACTTTTGGGTCCCTGGATCACCAGTAAGGAATGGAGCACAGTGAGGCCTGAGATCCTCCTTACCTAGGAGGAGTAAATGGAGGATCAAGTAAAGTCTAGTCATATCCAAGTCATGGCACCAAAACTCTGAAAGATGAAACGCACTGGACAATTAAGGGAATGGTTTTATTCAGGCTAGTGCAATAGGGAGAAGGTTCACTAATGAATAACATTTCACAGAAAAGCAAGGAGGTCTGGGCATTTGTAGAGCCAAGTAGAAAAAAAAGTCATCCACAGTCTTAGGGAGTCACAAGGAAGAGGAGCTTATAAGATAAGGAGTCTTATCTCAGGATATGGAAGAGCGGGAGATCCTTTGTGGTTATCCATATTTCAGAACACAAAAGTCTGTAGGGACTTCTAAACTGCTTTTCAGGAGAACCATGCTTATATTAAGTTCGACACTGTCAATTATCTTCTAAACAAATGAAGGAATATTAAAAATAGAAACCATTTTCTTACTACGTTGAGCCTCAATTATTTTGTTCATTGATATTTAAATTACTTGTGATGCTATAAATCCCTTGTGATTAACTCATATACAAATTGAAACAGAATTTTGAAAAGTAGTCATCAAATCTGGAGTGGCAATTTCTCTATTGAAACAATGTTCTTCATTTATCTAGAAATTTGTTGCCTCAAGTAAGACAGCCATCATTCTACGCAAAGCACTGACTTCCCAATTGAGCAGATTTGGACGTAGCTCATCATCCTCTGGTATGAAAGTCTGATCTGCTTTACATCATCAAAAGAAAATCCCCACACTCAGCCGAACTCAATACTATTATCAAAATTTAGTGATTTTCAAAGAAAAAGTGCATCTGAGAATATATAAATTTCTGGGTATACATTTAGGTCTTCAGAAGTAAACCTGACTACATAAGTAGCAAAACTGTTTTTCCACAATGTAACTTTCCTACTAAAAAGCATCTCATCATTATTTTCCTTTAAGGGGTTTCATAAGCAGATTCAATTATATAACTCTTGATTTTAGGCAGCTAAACTTTTTTGGAAAAAGCTGCCAAATATTTGTATATTAGAGGGGCACACAGAGCAAGACATGGGAGGATAAATTCTGGGAAAAGGACAATATGAGGGCAAATTTTAGGTTTAGGAAGGGACATTTGTGTACTATTTGGTAAGCAGCACTGAAATTAATTGGGAATGAGACCCCTACACTCTTTACAATTGCCATTTGTAACTAGTTGTGATCTCTGGTCTCAAATACAAAATGCCCTTCATTGGCATACAGATATGATGCTTTTGGGAGCTTAGAACTGTCAGTGGATGAGTATTCCCAATTAATTTTTTTTTCCCCTGATATCTGTTTGGCAGGCTATACTGCTAATGTTTTAGAAACATGGAAACAGCCTCAGGGCTTGGAGGTGACCTGGCCCAGGTCCCCTGGTACCTGAGTGGAGACCTCAGGATGCAAGCTCAGGTTTCTTACTCCAAGCCCAGGGCTCCTCCATCCCTGGGAGTTTGCTTTATCCCTGGGATGAAGTCTGACATTGGAAATAATGATATTATAACTCAAGATTTAAGTGACAACTTGAAGTATTGTGGGAAGAAATCTCTTCTTTTCCTGAAGAATGAGACAGACAGCAGCTGTTATATTGGAGTATAAGAAGCAATGATGTCATTTCTTTTTTAAGAAAGTGGGTTGTTCACTAATGCCCAAGAGGCCTGGTGGCAGAGGGGTGATGGGTGCCAAGGAGCAGACATTCTGTTGGAGACACTAATTCCCTGGGTTGCAGCTGCCCAGGGCACTGGGCATGCCTGCCTGTCTTCACCGTCTTACTCTGGGTGAGGTGTGGGGAGGCCAGATGCTGATCAAGAGTGGGGAACCAAGAATTTCACAGTTTTATAATTTGTTATACTCAATGCTCTGGAGAGAACATGACATGGGGAGGCATTGAGCTTGGTCAGGGGGCAGAGGGACAAAAGGGAACCCTGGGAAAACACCTATGGAGGTGACCCTTGAACAACAGAGGTTTGAACTGCATGGGGCCACTTATATGCACATTTTTCTCAATACATACACTATAGTGCCATAAATGTATTTTCTCTTCCTTATGATTTTCTTAATAATTTCTTTTGTCTAGCTTACTTTATTATAAGAATACAGTATATAATACATATAACACACAAAATACGTGTTAATCAACTATTAATGTTAAGGCTTCTGGTCAAGAGTAGACTATTGGTAGTTGAGTCTGGGGAGAATCAAAATATGTGGCTTTTTGACTGTGTAAGTGGGGGATTGTGCCCCTTGCCCTCATGTTGCTTCAGGGTTAATGGTATTGAGACTTTTGTGGGAAGGAAGTGGTAAAACAGGGTGGCAGACTTGAATTGGCAAGTTTGAATGATTTCAGCAGGCTCTGGGGCATAGACGCTGTTCCTAGTGGTCTGGTGCCTGGCCCTGGTGATTAGGGCAAGTGGATAGTGACTCAGGGCCCTTCAGGCCTGGTAGGAAGGTAGTTGGAGGGTGGTCTTAGCTGGCTCTTAAAGAAGGGGAAGGGCCTCATACTGGGTCAAGACAGTGGTCACAAATGACA
Organism: Potos flavus; assembly: GCA_028534135.1. Lineage (NCBI taxonomy): Eukaryota > Metazoa > Chordata > Mammalia > Carnivora > Procyonidae > Potos > Potos flavus. Next base: position 69,854,661 of record CM052900.1, on the reverse strand, counting down.
TGAATTGCTGTAGCTTGCCCATTTCCATACATATTCCTTGTGCTGCCCCCAATTGCACTGCCTTTCCTTGCTTTCTCCCTATCTCCTCCAGATGCTCGCCAGAGCAGAGTCAGACCAGTGCAGTATCACAAAGCTGGAGAGGTTCACTCCCACTCAGTGTGACTTGCCTGAGGTCCAACCTTTTCTGCAGCACCGAGAGAGACTTTACAGCATGGGAAGTTGACTTCCAGCATCTTTTCATTACGCAAGAAAGGAAGTGGAGATTTGGATATTAAGGGAACTAAAGGAGATTGGCCTATTTTTCTTTATGATTATCTTTTCCATTTTTGCTCAAATTTGGCAGTGAATCTAGTATATAGGTAGAAGAGTCAGCCTTCCAAAGGATTATATGAGGATAGTATCCCTACCAGTTCCCACTGCATGGTGTTCAACTGTGAGCTAGGCCCATAATTGATCTTTCTATACAGATTCGATTGGGGCTTACTTGTCCAAGGGCACACAACTGCATTTGGCAGAGGCAGAATTCCTTGTCTTCAAGACCTGTGCTCCACTCAGTATCTTATAATATATATGATTGTAAATGGTACTTTTCTTCCTTAAATCTCCTCCTTGAACTCCTCCCAGCTTCTTCTGTTTTTATTCTGAGTCAGTGGTCAGTGAGCAGGTTGAGAAAGGAAGTAAACACCATTATTTCAAGGATGACCATAAGTGCTACTATCTGGAAGTTTTCAGGGGCACAGCATTAAAGCTTCATCCCCAGGGAAATATTCCCTAAACTTTTCCAGAGAAAAAATGCAATTGACAGGCTGCACCAGCCCCATTTGTGGTTCTGCAGCTTGAACTTGGGTGACCAGGTGTAAAAGCAAAAAACATCTAGACCTTCTGTTTTATCTTTTAAAGACTTCATTATAAAAATATTGTTTTATGTTTTCTACTGTGCTGGTTAATCATTAGGTAAATCTTGTCCTTTAGGAAGTAACACTATATTGATCTTATGGCTTCGAGTCTTTTCATGATCTTTGGAAAACCTTTAGGGGAACAAATAATCCAGTGTTAGACGCACACTTCTAGGATACTTCTCTGGTTCCCTATGCAAAGTGAGTTCTCTGTAGAAAATTTTAACCAGACTAGCAATCAGTTATATTCATTTATTCATGCATGCAATCACTCGCACATACAGTTTTTTTTTTTTTTAAATAGTCCCAGAATGGGGCACAAGGTCAGGCCACAGCAAGTCTTCCATGACAGCCTCTGTGGTACCCCTCTTTCCTCCTCCCTCTTCCTTGGGGGTCTGTTGCTGCCTCTCCTGCCTTCTTCTCCCTTGTCTACCTGCATGTCAGGGCAAAGAGGGCCAATAAATGTGAAACATAATAGTTTTCCACATGAAATAAACTACCATACTTTGGATGCCAAATGAAAATATTTATTAAGAGTTCAGAAATACGGTTTCTTGACTGGTGGGAGGTTGTGAAAGTGGTGAGAAGGCAGCCCAGAGAAGTGTGGTGAAGCATGTAACATCCCTATGTTCTCTGACACTTTAACCCCACCTGCAGTGCTCAGGAGGAATATTAGAGCAGCTTTTAAGCTTCCCTGCATTGCAGCAATAGCACTGACTGCTCATCTGCTTAAGTGAATCGTATGTAGTGATTTCCTGGTGTGTGTCAGGCATTGTGAATTAAATAGTGAATAAGAACTATTGTCTGCTCCCAGTGGTCCATAGTCTAATGGGAAAGTGGCACATAAACAGCTGGGATGATGCAATGACAGGCATGTGGCAATGAGTCTAAGTCCAGGACAGTCTAAGTACAAGACAGTACAGGATAGAAGGGTAGTACTGGGAGACGTAGCTGGAGGGGAAGCATGGTACAGATGAGGAGGAACTTTCCAATCCTGTGCAGGCAGGAGACTGAACTTTACACAGAGAACAGTACAGAGTTATTAAAGAACTGGATAGGAGGAGTGAAAAGAGGAGTTTAGTTTGGGAAAGCTTTGGTATATGTGTAGCATCCAAGAGGGAATGCCAGGCAGACAGTTAGAGATTCAGGACTGGAACCTAAGAAAGAGGTTTGAGCTGGTAATAGGGTCTCATCAGTATGTGGATGATAAATGAAGCTGTTGTGCTGAAGGTAGATTTTCCAGGGTAGGTGTGAGAAGGGAAGCAGACCATGGAAGAGAGAGCCAGAGAGACACCATTCGATTGGGTGTGGTGTGACCAGGGGAGCAAAGGCCTGAAGGAGGAAGTGGCTAAGAAGGGGAAGGTTGACCACAATGGACATTTCCTATTTCTCCTGTTAATATATTTTCTAATATTACTCTCCATTTAGGTTCTTCATTTGTTCTTTTAATTTTCTTTTCTCTTTCTTCCTTTTGAAAATGCATTGTTCCTTTGATTTCTCTGAAGTTCTTTACAGAGGAAGGCCAGGAAGACAGCAGGCATTGATCACCAAATCTTGAATTCTAGAGAATTTAGTTTTCTCTCTTTCCTAAAAATTTCTTGAAAGAACAATAGCAAAGCTAGAGGTGCATTAGAAAAAAGTACACATTGATTTTTGGTGAAGGCTCCCCTAGTTTCCTGTTTTAGAAAACTGAACGGTGAAGGGCTGCAAAGGAGAGTGTTTTGTCAGTAACTGAGAGCCAGAATTAAAGAGTTGAACTGATCCCAAGGAAATTCAACTTTATTTTTCCTGCTTCTCCCCACCCCCCACGAAGAGTTTATTCATTATAGAACTTCTTTGTAAAGTGATCTTTGTGTTCTTTTGAGCTTGAAATTATACTCAAATGTTCTTCTGGAATGTTTTCATTTTCCTTTAAGATAATAAATTTATTGACTCTCTGGAACTAAATTAAATTAGGCAACTGGCCAGGAAGGAGGGGGAGATGCTGCACATCACTTCTACCCTAGGGTTATTGCAAGCTGTAATGTCTCTTGCTTTGGCCAGTATGGCCTTGGATAAACTGCAGTTTGCTTTTCAAACACACTTCAATGCCATCCATGCCACCTGTTACCTTGAGTAAGTCCCTTAACTTCTTGAAGCATTATTTTGTCACCTATGAAAGGGGGATAATAATAATAGCAAACCCATGGGATTGTCAGGAAAGTTATAGAGAAAATGTATAATAAATGCCTGGCATATACTGAGTGCTCAAAAAGCTTGGTGTTGTTATTAAAATGGAGAGGTCATGTACAAAGTTCACATGGGAGGAAAACCTGTCGCCTTTGAAAATACTGCCTGTGAAGCATTCCATTCAATTATTTTGCGGTTTCCAAAAAAACAAAGTCCAGGCAAGATGAGGTTTTCTGGTTACATGAAGGTAGAAAACAACAGGGAAGCTGGGGATTTGGCCTGTGAGTAAAAGAAGGGTTGCCTTCAAAATGCCCTGTATTGCCTGTGCCATCACTGCTGGCAGCTGGACTGGCCCCAAAGGATGCACACAGCTTTCTGGGTGAGTCCAGATGCCCTAATTTACTGCTGTAGCTTGGGGTTAGAGTTTCTCAGTGGGGCTGGGTGTGTCTACCTCTGAGTCACTGTAGCCAGGACTGACCCAAAGTCCTTTCATCTGTGGATGATGTGTCAAGTCCCTACCAACATTCCCTTGGGGTGAACTGGAAACTCCAGTCTGCTGTGGATCTTCTGAGATGTCAGCGGGATGGAAGGTAAAGGAAGAATCTGAATTCACCCTTTAGCGAATATAAAGAAGATTTAATACTTCACAGAAGAGTCACAGAAATTTTTCAGCTAAAATGGGTTTTAATATTTAGAATATTTGTCATGAAAATTAGGATATGGGAATATTAAAGAAGCAAACGTTAAAAATCTTCACCATTAGATTCCATACCTCTTTATAAATGAAGTATTTTTATAGACTAATAAGTTTTACAACTACTTTTGTGTCCTGCTCATTGTCACTGAATAACCTCTCTTAAATGTATCATTTGCTTTGAACTAAATGCACTTTGGATGGCCCATTTATTCACTAGGCTAGATCTTGGGCCATTGTGATGTCATTTTAGGTCCTCATCCCCAGGAGCTTAGCCTGATTGGGAAGACAGGCAAGTGAACATGAGTGACAAAAGGATATGTCCTGCGCTGCAATGCAGGCTACCTGGCCTAGGGAAATGGTGAAACCACAGGCAGAAAATCACCAGGGGGGCATGGCATGAGCTCGGGGGAAGGTGTTTGGGGTGGAGAAGTGAGCAGGCAAAGGGGCTAGAGAGTTTGTTCAGCTTTCCATTAACATCTGTGACATCTTTCTGCCTCACTGATGTGAAATGTTCAGTAGCATGTTAACACACATGTCCAGGACATAAGAAGTGGCCCTGCCAGTGGTGTTGTCCTGTCCCACCTGTGTTCTTACTTGTGACTGTGCGGCACAGCTTTGACCCCAGCCAGCTGTCTTGTAAAGGGCAGAAAACCAGTCCTACCACCTGCTCAGTGGGATGTGTGAAGAAGTTGAGCTTCAGTTTCCCTTTCTAGGAAATGAAGGCAATGCCTCGTGCCTGAAGGATTAAACAGCATAATATGTGTTTAAGCTCTCAAGACTATACACACCCATCCTGCATCACTAATGTAGTTCAGTATACAAGTGATCACATTCTGAACTTAGACTGTCAATATAATGTCTCATCAATATGGAAACCATGACTCATGGTTTATTGTAATCTACAAAACCTTAAGTTTCCCCAGAAGAATCCCCCCAAAATTGGCAGATGTTAGCGTTAATCTAAGTTTTCAAAGACTTCTTTCCCAAAATAAGTCACTATGACTTCACCAAGGACCTTGTATGGTGGGAAAGAAAGCCCGGACTTCATTCTTAAAGCTGCCAGCCTTTGCTGGCTCATTGCAAATTGAGCAACACTGAGAATCCACAAGAGTCAAACATAGCTGAACATCAACAGCCTGGGACTTTTTCCTATGAGAATATCTGGCTCATCTGGTGATGATGAAGGAATGCTCTGACCACTGCAGTGGCAAACCCTTGCCCCTGATACTTACTTGACCTCTGGGTCTCACAACCGTGTGAACTCACAGGCTGTCATGAATATCAGGCACAGCCGAAACAGGAAGCATGGCTGCTCTTAGCCTGCTGGGAGCTGAGAGGAAAGTGATGCTTTGTAAAAGACCTGTAGACCAAAATCTCAGCTCTAAGAAAAGTTGGTGCTGAGACCAAGAGCTGGGTGGGCAAGGGGGCCGCTTTGGTTTCAGGTTTTACTGAATAATGAGAAATTCACTGAGCCAAATGCACATGTCCTCGGAATGTAATACACACAGATGTCAGGTGTAAAGTTGTAACAAGAAGGGTCCTTTGTTCGGCTAAATTTGAAGACAATTTTGCTTTCTAGGTGTTGATATTTCATAGAGGCTTCTTTGCTCCAGCGCCCAGTGTTCATGATGATGTGTTTGAGGGAGGATGAGAGGGTTGAGACAGAGAAATGTTGCCGGGAGGGCCTGGACTACAAGGAAAGGGCTCCGGGCTGCAGCTAGAGACCTACCATGTGCCCTGGACAAGCACGTGGGCGAGGCTTCCTAAGCTCCAGGCGGAGTAGAAGACTCCAGGTGTTTCAGGTGTGATCCCAGCAAGGAGTTCCACTGCTTTCAAGGGCACTTCTGTTTTTGCAAAGCCATGATCTGAGGCAGACTATTGAACCGAGGCTGGAAGGGATGGCAGGTGTAAATGATCTTGGGTGGGTTTACAGGGTCCCGCAAGTGGGAGATCTAGGTTAGAATGCCAGACTTAACAAATAAAAATAGTCCATACCAGTTCAATTTAATTTCATATAAATGATAATTATTTTTTAATATAACTGTCCCAAATATTTCATGGGGTGTTCTAACATTTAAAATTCAGCTCATGTTTATGTTGTTCTAAAATTATAATTTAACTGGGCCTTCTGTATTTTCTCGGCTACCATATCCATGATGAAAATTTTACCCTAAAGCTTATTACTCCACTGACCCTTTTTTGCTTGGATTATCTTTTTCTAGCTTTTATGGTCTTTCTTTGATTGTGTTTTAGATGTACATGACTCATATAAATAGCATGGTGCCTCATCTAAGAATCTCTTTTTTTAATGGGAAAATTAAAATGAATTGCAATTATATAAAAACATCATATTTCTACCAACTTATTTTCTATGTCATCTAGCATATACTTTATCAGTCATACACAATCATGTTAGTGATCTCACCACTGATGCTGCTCTAGGAAACCTTGCTGGGCAGTTTCTGAGCCTTTATTACCTGTCAGGCTTGTGTGTTGGTCTCATTCATGTTCCTAACAGAGTTATAAGGTATTTGAAGTAGTATTACACTCCCATCTACAGGGGAGGCAGAAGGAGCTTGGAGCCCTCAGGCCATGCAGTGGAAGACTACACTGCCATGAGCAGGGTGTAGAACTTCCACCTGATGCCAGGGCTCTCTTACCTGTGAGCTCCTGTCCTGGTCATCTTCACACATTTCATTTTGGGGGAGCTGGGCCTGAGTAATGACTTAGGGTCTGGCTTGGGGCTGGCCTGCTGTCCAAGTTCGGGCAGGATCTTGTCTCCATGCTTCTAGAAGTTCTCATACCACTTTCACACTCTCAGAGTCTTGCTATGTGCAGACCTCAGCAGGTTATAGTGGGGCTTCATTCGCCTGTTATTTCATTTCTCAGGGAAGAGAGATAGAGAAATGTCTCAGAGATAAGGTTAAATTTTTCACTAAGCCATTGTAATGTCAACAAAAATATGTAGTAACCTAACTTCTATTTAAGTTAATTTTAAAATTATTATTTTTAAAAATGTTTAAAACATTTTAAAAATATTTTAAAAATAACACATTTTTATTAACACATAGTTTTACTGTAGCTTCTACAATATAATGTAGCACTTAAAACATTTAACATTGCGACATTTTTCTCAAGAGGGAATTCCCAAGGTTGGCTTTTTCACTAGCGAATTATAATTTCAACGAAGATCGGTCTTAGCCCAATTATCAAACACATAATATGATTCTGCCTTCTTCCTGGTGGGCAGAGACTATTTTCAGACACATCTGCTGGGTTTTCCTGCTGATGCCACAGAATGGCCAGAGAATGGCACATCAAGAGGCACGATTTATAATGAAAAATTGCAGGGGAAAAGTTCTTGATTGAAAAGGGGATTTCTCATGTTTATCTACTTTGGCTAAATCTTACATTGGCTCAAACTTGGATTTGTTGGCTGTTGTGTGTGGTGTTTCTAAGGCGAGTTGGTGAATCCATCTCAGCAGTGATTATGATGGGAAAGTATGTCTGTAGCAGTCACTAAGAACTCTAGGCTTTATTTTCATTGGACAAGATCTAAATACAGATAAGATCCAGAGGAAGACCTTTACCTTGAGAGGCTGGTGTAGCTGACTGAGGAAAGCAGGCTGTGGAGATGGTGGCCTGGCTTGGGTTCCCACCAGCCTGTCACTCTGACCCACAGTTTCCCCTCGGAGGAGTAGGCTAAGTAACAGTGTTCATCTCTCAGCATGCGGAATTAAGTTAGAGAAAGTGGGCTTTGTGTAATTGACCTATTTTATTTTATTTTATTTTTTATTTTATTTTATTTTTTCAGTGTTCCAAGATTCATTGTTTATGCACCACACCCAGTGCTCCATGCAATATATGCCCTCCTTAATATCCACCACCAGGCTCACCCATCCCCCCTTCCCCTTCCCCTCCAAAACCCTGTTTGTTTCTCAGAGTCCACAGTCTCTCATGCTTCATCTCCCCCTCCAATTTCCCCCAATTCACTTTTCTTTTCCTTCTCCTAATGTCCTCCATGTTATTCCTTATGCTCCACAAGTAAGTGAAACCATATGATAATTGACTCTCTCTGCTTGACTTATTTCACTCAGCATAATCTCCAGTCCTGTCCATGTTGAAACAAAAGTGGGATATTCATCCTTTCTGATGGAGGCATAATATTCCATTGTATATATGGACCATATCTTCTTTATCCATTCGTCTGTTGAACAGCATCTTGGCTCTTTCCATGGTTTGGCGATTGTGGCCATTGCTGCTATGAACATTGGGGTACATATGGCCCTTCTTTTCATTACATTTATCTTTGGGGTACATACCCAGTAGTGCAATGGCAGGGGCTAGGGTAATAGGGTAGTTCTATTTTTAATTTCTTCAGGAATCTCCAGCTGCACCAATTTGCATTCCCACCAACAGCGTAAGAGGGTTCTCCTTTCTCCACATCCTCTCCAACACTTGTTGTTTACTGTCTTGCGGATTTTGGCCATTCTAACTGGAGTAAGGTGGTATCTCAATGTGGTTTTGATTTTAATTTCTCTGATGGCTAATGATGATGAACATTACAGACAAAGGGCTGATATCCAAAATCTAAAAAGAACTCCTCAAACTCAACACTCAAAAAACAGATAATCACATCAAAAATGGGCAGAAGACATGAAAGACACTTCTCCAAAGAAGACACACAAATGGCTAACAGACACATGAAAAAATGTTCATTTACTTTTCTTAACAGTCATTTTTCTCCATGAGCACAAACTATTTGAAAGTTAGGAGTTTTCATAAGGGAAAACAAATTTTTGAGGCATGTTAGGAGTGCAGTTTCCATTCTGTGTCTTGTGATCATTTTAGGAATGGTGCGACACATGAGTTTTGATGTGTTTACATGAATGGGGATCTGGCAATTGCTAAAGAGAGAGACTAGAATCAGTGGGCATGAATTCCTGCCCTGTAGACCCCCTTTTTTAAGTTAACATATAATGTATTATTTGTTTCAGGGGGATAGGTCGGCGAATCATCAGTCTTACACAATACACTGTGCTCAACACAACACATACCCTCCCCAATGTCCATCACCCAACCACACCATTCCCCCACATCCCTCCACTTCAGCAACTCTCAGTTTGTTTCCTGAGATTAAGAGTCTCTTATAGTTTGTCTCTCTCCCCGGTCCCATCTTGTTTCATTTTTCCCTCCCTTTCCCCCACAACCCCCGCCCTGCCTCTCGAATTCCTCATATCAGAGAGAGCATATGATAATTGTCTTTCTCTGATTGACTTACTTCACTTAGCATAATACCCTCTAGTTCCATCCACATTGTAAATGGCAAGATTTTGTGGGTCCTTTTTTTTGGCTGCATAGTATTTCATTGTATATATATATACCACATCTTCTTTATCCATTCATCTGTTGATGGACATCTAAGGTTCTTTCCATAGTTTGGCTATTGTGGACATTGATACTATAAACATTTGGGTGCACATGCCTCTTCAGATTACTGCATTTGTATCTTTAGGGTAAATACCCACTAGTGCGATTGCTCGGTCATAGGGTAGCTCTATTTTCAACTTTTTGAGAACCTCCATATTGTTTTCCAGAGTGGCTGCACCAGCCTGCATTCCCATCAACAGTGTAGGAGGGTTCCCTTTTCTCCACATCCTCACCAACACCTGTTTCCTAACTTGTTAATTTTAGCCATTCTGACTGGTGTGAGGCGATATCTCCTTGTGGTTTTGATTTGTATTTCCCTGATGCCGAGTGATACTGAACACTTTTTCATGTGTCTGTTGGCCATTTGGATGTCTTCTTTGCAGAAATGTCTGTTCATGTCTTCTGCCCATTTCTTTTTTTTTTTTTTTTTTAAAGATTTTATTTATTTATTTGACACAGAGAGAGAGATCACAAGTAGGCAGAGAGGCTGGCAGAGAGAGGGGGAAGCAGGCTCCCCGCTGAGCAGAGAGCTCGATGCGGGGCTCGATCCCAGGACCCTGAGATCATGACCTGAGCTGAAGGCAGAGGCTTTAACCCACTGAGCCACCCAGGCGCCCCTTCTGCCCATTTC
>CM052900.1:69812643-69844738 GCA_028534135.1 Potos flavus | reverse complement strand
TTTCTTTGCTGTGCAGAAGCTTTTGATCTTGATGAAGTCCCAATAGTTCATTTTTGCCCTTGCTTTTGGCGATGTTTCTAGGAAGAAGTTGTTGCAGCTGAGGTTGAAGAGGTTGCTGCCTGTGTTCTCCTCAAGGATTTTGATGGATTCCTGTCTCACACTGAGGCCTTTCATCCATTTTGAGTCTATTTTCGTGTGTGGTGTAAGGAAATGGTCCAGTTTCATTCTTCTGCATGTGCCTGTCCAATTTTCCCAACACCATTTGTTGAAGAGACTTTTTTGCATTGGACATTCTTTCCTGCTTTGTCAAAGATTAGTTGACCATGGAGTTAAGGGTCCATTTCTGGGGTCTCTATTCTGTTTCATTGATCTATGTGTCTGTTTTTGTGCCAGTACCATACTGTCTTGATAACTACAGCTTTGTAATAGAGCTTGAAGTCTGGAATTGTGATGCTGCCAACTTTGGTTTTCTTTTTTAACATTCCTCTGGCTATTCAGGGTCTTTTATGGGTCCATATAAATTTTAGGATTATTTGTTCCATGTCTTTGAAAAAAGTTGATAGTATTTTGATAGGAATTGCATTGAATGTGTAGATTGCTTTAGGTAGCATAGACATTTTCACAGTATTTGTTCTTCCAATCCATGAGTATGGAATGTTTTTCCATTTCTTTATGTCTTCCTCAATTTCTTTCATGAGTACTTTATAGTTTTCTGAGTACAGATTTTTTGCCTCTTTGGTTAGGTTTATTCCTAGGTATCTCATTGTTTTGGGTGCAAATGTAAATGAGAGTGACTCCTTAATTTCTCTTTCTTCTGTCTTGTTGTTGGTGTACAGAAATGCAACTGATTTCTGCACATTGATTTTATATCCTGGCATGTTACTGAATTCCTGTATGAATTCTAGCAGTTTTGGAGTGGAGTCTTTTGGGTTTTCCACATAAAGTGTCATATCATCTGCAAAGAGTGAAAGTTTGACTTCTTGTTTGCCGATTCGGATGCCTTTTATTTCTTTTCGTTGTCTGATTGCTGAGGCTAGGACTTCTAGTACTATGCTGAATAGCAGTGGTGATAGTGGACAGCCCTGTCACGTTCCTGACCTTAGGGGAAAAGCTCTCAGTTCTTCCCCATTCAGAATGATATTCACTGTGGGTATTTCATAGATGGCTTTGATGATACTGAGGTATGTACCATCTATCCATTACACTGTGAAGAGTTTTGATAAAGAAGGATGCTGTACTTTGTCAAATGCTTTTTCAGCATCTATTGAGAGTGTCATATGGTTCTTGTTCTTTCCTTATTAATGTATTGTATCACATTGATTGATTTGCAGATGTTGAACCAACCTTGCAGCCCAGGAATAAATCCCACTTTGGTCACGATAAATAAACCTTTTAATGTACTGTTGGATCCTATTGGCTAGTATTTTGGTAAGAATTTTTGCATCCATATTCATCAGGGATATTGTTCTGTAATTCTCCTTTTTGATGGGGTCTTTGTCTGGTTTTGGGATCAAGGTAATGCTGGCCTTATAAAATGAGTTTGGAAATTTTCCTTCCATTTCTGTTTTCTGGAACAGTCTCAGGAGAATAGATATTAATTCTTCTCCAAATGTTTGGTAGAATTCCCCTGGGAAGCTGTCTGGCCCTGGGCTCTTATTTCTTGGGAGATTTTTGATTACTACTTCAATCTCCTTACTGGTTATGGGTCTGTTCAGGTTTTCTATTTCTTCCTGGTTCAGTTTTGCTGGTTTATATGTCTCCATCATTTGATCTTTTATATTACTAATTCTCTCTTCTGCCTCATTTATCCTAGCAGAAGAGCCTCCTTTTTTTTTTTTTTTTTTTGCACCTCATTAATAGCTTTTTTGATTCAACTTGGTTAGATTTTAGTTCTTTTATTTCTCCAGAAAGGGTTTTTATTTCTCCAGAAAGGGATTCTCTAGTATCTTCTATGCTTTTTTCAAGCCCAGCTAGCATCTTGATAATCGTCATTCTGAACTCTGGTTCTGACATCTTACTAATGTCTGTATTGATTAGGTCCCTAGCCATCAGTACTGCCTCTTGTTCTTTTTTTTGGGGTGAGTTTTTCCACCTCGTCATTTTATCTAGATAAGAACAGATGAATGAGAGAACAGAATACTAAAAGGGTAGCAAGGACCTCAGAAAAATATACAGTAACCAAATCAGACAAGAGACCCGAAACCAGGGGGAGATATAAGGGGAAAGGAGCACCCCTCCACTCGGTGGAGGAAGAGGGGTGTCTCCCCGGATCTGCCACTTGTGGAGTCCCTGCTCAAAGAGCAGTAGGCCTGACTGTGCCGGGAATCATGGTTTATGCCAACCTGAGCTGAGAGCCCACTCCTCTGCTCCGTCCCAGCAGCTGGCTTCCCTGCTCTGATACCTGGGAGCTCTGCTGCACTCAGGCACCCCTGGTCTTTCTGTGACCCTGACGGATCTGTGACCACACTGTCTCAGTGAGGGCTCAACTCCCCGCTTAGCCTCTGGAGCAATGTCCCTCAGTGGAGCAGACTTCTAAAAGTTCCAATTTTGTGCTGTGCTGCTCTATGGATTGCCAAGAGCTGCCCCCCCCCACAGTCTATCTTCCTGTATATCGCCTCGGATTCACTTCTCCTCGCATCCTACCTACCAGAAAGTGGCTGCTTTTCTGTGCCTAGAATTGCTGATATTCTTTTCTTTGATCTCCTGCTGAGTTTGTAGGTGTTCAGAATGGTTTGATAACTATCTAGCTGAATTCCTGGGGTCCCACGAAATTTAGGTCTCCTACTCCTCTGCCATCTTGCTCCTCCTTCAGACCCTTGGTTTAAATGGTGCTATTTCAAGTTCTTCTAGGGCATTTTCTCAGGCTAGACCTTCTACATATTTCTCTGAGGGCAGTTATCCAGCCATGGCAGAATAAGGTAGTCAAACACCCATGACCTAGCTTGATAAGCATCCTTATCCTACATGCTTCAATCCATTGGCTGCTACTTCCTCCCTTTTGTGATTAGTTTATTATTATTATTACAAACATCAAGTAGTTGAGAGTTGAGTTTGACTGAAAATTTACCAAAATAATTCTCAAGTAAAGATGACCTGAAAAAGATATGATCATAGCTTTTAACCCTGCAGTACTGTTTTATAATGATTAGTCCATCTTATGTGCACACTTGATGATATTTAAATGCATCAGCATCCCTAAAGGATTTGCAAACTTAGTTTATTAAAAACAGAGATATATTTTGTCATGTATATATCACATATGTATGTGTCATATATATTTTTATACCTATATTTATATGTTTGTTTATATCTATATTTTTCAATATAGTATAGTATAGACAATATAGACACAGATATAGATTAGAGATAGAGATAGAGATTCATTTTGAGGAGTTGGCTTAGGCTATTGGGGGATGACAAGTCTGAAATCCTCAGGGTGGGCTGGTAAGCTGGAGGAGTAGGTATACTTAAAGCTTAAATTCAAATGCAGTCTACTTGCAGAATTCCTCCTTCCTCAGAGGAACCTCAGCCTTTGCCCTGAAGACTTTCAACTGATTGGATGAGGCCCACCCACACTATGGAGGGTAATCTGCTTTACTTAAACTCTGCTGATTAAAATGTTCACCACAAAAAAGAGAAAAAAATGACATGTTAATCACATTTAAAGAAACTTTCACAGCAACATCTAGACTGATATTTGACCAAACAGTTGGCACCATAGCCTAACCAAGTTAATACATAAAATGAACTGCCATTACATATGTTCCCAACAAAACATTAGGATGTACTGAGCATTTTAGTTTCTTCCTAGAGCTGCTATAACAAATGACCACAAACTTAGTGGCTTAAAACAATATAAACTTATCCTCTTATATTTCAGAATACTAGAAGTCCAAAATGAAGGTGTTAGCCCCTCTGGAGGCTCCAGGGAGGAATCTTTCCTGGCCTTTTTCTCCCAGCAATCCTTGCCTTCCTTGGATTGTGGCTGCATCACTCTTGTCTTTGCCTCTGTCGTTTCATGGCCTTCTCTCCTATGTGTCTATCTGTGTATGTATCTCCCCTTCTCACAAGTCATTGGATTTAGGGCCCACTCTAATGCAGTATGAGCTCATCTTAACTAATTACATCTGCAGAAGTCTTGTCTCCAAATAAATCCACATTCTGGAGTTCCAGGTGGAATTTGGGGGTGGGTGGGTACTATTTATCCCAGTAGAGTTTCCATTGGCAGGGTGAGCAGTTGGCACATTTGTGACTAAACACTTTTTCTTCAATTGCTCTCCCCTTTGCTAATGGGAAGGGAGTGTATTTATTCCTAGGGCGTAGCATCTACATGCTTTACATATCAAGGTGCTCAAGAGATGTTTAACAAATGGGAAAATAACATTACTGAATTGTCCACATTTTCCTATATTGACTAGGATACTGTACTACAGATTTATTCATAGAAACTAAAGACAACAGTACTTTTGATTTCATTTTTTTTCATGCTTTCTTCTTATAGTAAGAATTCATTTTAAATTAAAGGTCAATTCTATGGGTAATGTGATTCACAGATATAAGTGCTTTGCACCTGACTTTGAATGGTGGAACTCAGAATCCCACAGGTTTCACCTTCACTACAGCCCTGCTTCCGCTGAGTATCTGGAAGGTGTCCCCAGCTGAAGTCCCTGCCTCTCCTACATTTCCTGTGGGACATACTTGCTAACACGCCAGGCCTCACCATTCAATGCTGCCTCTTGCCATTTCCTGGCCATGGCCCTGTGCTTGTGACAGTGCTTACACCTGCAATAGAAGGTCTGAATGAGCAGCCCTGGAGTGGGGAGAGCAGCTGGCATGAAGGTCTTCCTGGGGAAGTCCAGGCAGGAGGCTTCCAGGGGCTGCAGACTCTGCTGCAGGGGGAGTGGTCCTGGGAGGGAGCAGGAAGGGAGCTTCAGAGTGACTCTGTATGGAAAGAACCCATGTGAGGTTGGATATGTAGTGAATGGCCTGTGATGGGCAGCAGGCCCTGGAGACCAGGTTAGGGCAGTGGGAAACCACTGAGGGAATTAGTTGTGAGTGGCATGATTAGGTGTGCTTGGAAACGCCCTTCCTCTACAGCCCTCCACTTCTTTCAGCTCCAGTTCTCAAACTCTGCACAGGAGTTTGATTGCCTTTAGTCAGTAATGAAATGCTTTTCATTCCTTGGGAGCAGCTTTTGCTTGATTCCTGTTTTTACCTCAGCCCTGCCCTGTTCTTCCCCTCCCATTAGATTTCAGAAGGATTTCACTTGTCACTTGATATATGACCTCATGTGAGGGTCTCCAAAGAGGGGATCCCTGATGTCTGTGCCCCCTGTTCTGTGTTAACATTGAACAAATGGTAAGTGCAGAGTCAGGGATTGCATCAGCTTGTTCATCACTATATTGGAGCAGAAAGCCTCATGCATATTAAAATCTCAAAAATGTTTGTTTCTTGAATGAAGGAATGAATGAATAGATACTTAGAGAATATTGATGTATTAGCCAGGACTCACTCATCACAGCAGCCTCATAAGATAAAGGGTTTATGGCAGCAGTCTGGCCTTGCACAGTAGTGGGAAGAATTGGGGTCTTATTGGGGAGTGGGGAATCCCCAGGCATTAAAACACCCTCTGGCCGACAAGGCCAGCATATCCAGCCACCAAAGTGAGACTGTGCAGATAGCCCTGGGGAGGGGGTCCACATTGCCTCTGTGCAGCTGCTGCCTTGTGTGTCCCAACCAGCATGCTTAGGGACCGTGGTTGGTTCAGTGGGGTCAGAAGTCAAGACAGACAGCTGGACTGTGTGGGGACAGCCTAGATATCCCTGAAGACTTCACATCTGTCCTTCACCACATCTGATCGGGAAAAAACCTTCGGAGAGCTCTGCTTCTCCTTTCCAAATCTTGCACAGGTCATTTTGGCCAATCTAAACTGGAACATTTAGGAAAGAGAATTCAGGAGAATGTAGTCCTTACCTTGATACAACACAGTCCACCATACCTGGCACAGGTGAGAAGGCAGCATCAAATTCTTTGCAGGAGGCAAAATATTATTATTACTATATTATCATAAGAGCTAACATAATACTTCTGATGTGCCATGTGCCAATAGTTTAACACTAAGTAATTTATGTGAATCCCAACTTTTTAGTCACATTTAAATGTAAGAATTCTTGTAGCTTTTCATGGTATTTTCTTATAAGCTTAAGTATCCCTTTTGGCATACTCAAATCTGGGATAACATTAAAAAATAATACGTATATTAAGATATAACTCATATGCCATAAGATTCACCCTTTCAACGTATACAATTCAGTGGTTTTTAGTATATTCACAGCATTGTGTGACATTACCACTATCTAATTCTAGAACATTTTCATCAACCCCAAAAGAGACCCTTTCTCCCTTCCCCCAGACTGAAAACCACTAATCTACTATAATTTGTCCATTCTGGATATTTTATATATATATATATATATATATATATATATATATATATATATATATATGAAATTATACAATATGTGGCCTTTTGTGAGTGACTTCACTTAGCATATTGTTTTCAAGGTTATCCATAGTCAGGCCTGAATCAGTACTTTGTTTCTTTTTAGTGGCTGAATAGTATTCTATTGTAAAGATATATATTTAATCATACATTCATCAGTTGATAGACATTTGGATTGTTTCCACGTTTTGGCTATTGTGAGTAATGCTGCTGTGAACTTTTATGTACACGTTTTTATGGGTACTTATGTCTCATTGGTATAGATTAAGAGTAGAACTGTTAGATCAAAAGGTAACTCCATTGTTCAAGCTTTCAAGGAACTATTGCGTTATCCTTCAAAATCGTCCATACAGGCAGAGTATGAAGTTTCCAATTTCTCCACATCCTTGCCAACACTCATCATTGTCTACCTTATTGATTTTACCATTTTAGTGGATGTGAAATGGTATCTCATTATGATTTTGATTTATATTTTCCTTATGACTGTGGATGTTGAGTATCTTTTCATGTGCTTATTGGCCATTTGTATATTTCCTTTGGAGAAATATCTATTCAGACTTGTCTTGCAAGTTGCAAGACAATTTATTTGTTCAGCCGTAAAATAAATTTATTTATTTAGTTGCAAGAATTCTTTGTATATTCTTTGGAGAAGTGTCTGCTCATGTTTTCTGCCCATTTTTTGACTTGATTATTTGTTTTTTGGGTATTGAGTTTAGCAGTGTCCACAAAAGCCAAACTGTGGAAAGAGCCAAGATGCCCTTCAACAGACAAATGGATAAAGAAGATGTGGTCCATATATACAATGGAATATTACTCACCCATCAGAAATGATGAATATCCAACTTTTGCATCAACATGAATGGGACAGGAGGAGATTATGTTAAGTGAAATAAGTCAAGTAGAGAAAGTAAATTATAATATGGTTTCACTTACTTGTGGAACATAAAAAATAGAATGGAGGACATTAGGAGAAGGAAGAGAAAAATGAAGGGGGGAAATCAGAGTGGGAGATGAACCATGAGAGACTGTGGACTCTGAGAAACAAACTGAGGGTTTTAGAGGGGAGGGTAGTGGGGGGATGGGCTAGCCTGGTGATGGGTATTAAGGAGGGCACGTATTGCATGGAGCACTGGGTATTATACACAAACTATGATTCTTGGAACACCACATCAAAAACTAATGACGTACTGTATGATGACTAACATAACATAATAAAAAAAAATTTAAAAAAAGAATTCTTTGTATATTCTTGATACAAGTTCCTTATCCTATATATGATTTGCAAGTATTTTCTCTCATCCTGTGGGTTGTCTTTTCACTTTTTGACACACAAATACTTTTGAAGCACAATAGTTTTAAATTCTGACAAAGTTCAATACATCTATTTCTTCTTTTGTTGCTTACGCTTTTGGCATCACATCCCAGACACGGAAAACTCAAGGAAAGAAAGGCACCACATGCTAAACCCACAGTCATGAAGATTTACTCTTACATTTTATTCTAGGAGTTTTATAGTTTTAACTCTCACATTTAGGTCTATGATCCATTCTGAAATGATTTTTGCATGTTGTGAGGTAAAGATCAAATTTTATGTTTTGCACATACATATCCAGTCCTAGCAGCATTTGTTGAAAAAATTATTCTTTCCCCCATTGGATTGTTTTGGCATCTTTATCAAAAATCAATTGACCACAGATGTATGGGTTAAATTCTGGATTCTCAGTTCTATTCCATTAGTCTATACGTCTATTCTCATGCCAATTCCACACTTTCTTGGTTACTGTAGCTATGCTGTAAGTTTTATTTTATTTTTTCCCAAATATTTTTATTTTATTTTTTCAGTGTTACAAGATTCATTGTTTATGTACCACACTCAGTACTCCATGCAATACATGCCCTCCTCAATACCTACCACCAGGCTCGCCCATCCCCCTACACCCTCCCCTCCAAAACCATCAGTCCCTTGCTCTGAGTTTACAGTCTCTCATGGCTCTTCACCCCTCCGATTTCCTCCAATTCATTCCTCCCTTCCCTCTCACAATGTCCTCCATGTTTTTCCTTGTGCTCCACACGTAAGTGAGACCATATGATAATTGACTTTCTCCGCTTGACTTATTTCACTCAACATAATCTCTTCCAGTCCAGTCCATGTTAAAACAAAAGTTTTAAAATCAGGAAGGGTGAGTCCTCTAATAGTGTTCTTTTTCTTCAATATTGTTTCGGCTATTTGGGATCTCTTGCAATTACATACAAATTTTTTGGTGGACTTGTCAATTTCTTCAAAAAATCAAGCCAGAATTTTGTAAAGGATTGTGTTGAATCTAAAAGTCAATTTAGGGAATATTGTCACCTTAACAATATTAAGCCTGTTGACCTATGTTCATGAGACACCTTTCCCTTTAGTTAGATTTCTTTAATTTCTTTCAACATTTTGTAGTTTTCAGTATACAAATTTTGGGCCTCTTTCATTAAGTTTATTCCTAAATTTATTTTTTTTTGTTTTTGATACTATTATGCATGCATTTGCTTTATTATTTTCAAGTTTGATTATTAATTGCTATTACATATAAATGCAAAAGATTTTTGTATATTGCTGTGGCATCCTGAAATGTTGCTGAAATAATAAATGTTATCTTCATCTTTTCCTCAGGATTTTCTTTATATAAGATTATGTCATCTGTGAATACAAATAGTTTTACATCTTTGCAAATCTGGATATTCATTTCTTTTTCTTGCTTAATTGCCCTGACTAGAGCCTCCAGTATAACACTGATGAAAGTGGTGACAGTGGACATCCTTATCTTGTTCTTGATCTTAAGAAGCCATTCTGTCTTTCACCATTAAATATGATCTTTTTTGTGAATTTTTCATGGATGCCATTTATAAGGTTGAAAAAATTCCCTTCTATTTTTAGTTTTTGAGCATATTTATCATAAAAGTGCATTGGATTTTTTCAAGAGCTTCTTGCATACCCATTGAGCCAATCATGTGCTTTTTGTCCTTGATTTGATTAATATGGCGTATACATGAATGTATTTTTGGATGCTAACTCAACATTTCATTTCTGGGATAATTCCCACTTGGTCACGGTGTGTAACATTTTTTACATGTGTCTAGATTTGGTTTGCTAGTATTTTGTTGGGAGTTGTGTCTATTTTCATAAGAGATATTGGCCTACAGGTTTCTTTTCCTGTGATATCCTTATCTGGTTTTGGGATGAGGGTAATAATTGTGTCATAGAATGCATGGTAGTTTTTCCTCCTCTTCTATTTTTTGAAAGAGATCATGAAATATTGGTATTAATTCTTCCTTAATTGATTGGTAGAAATTACCAGTGAAGTGATCTGATTCTCAACTTTTCTCTGTGGGAACATTTAAAATTACTAATTCATTCTCTTGTGAGATTATTGATATCTTCTTGAGTCAATTTTGGTAATTTGTGTCTTTCTAGGAATGTATCCATCTCCTTTAGATTATCTAATTTGTTGTCATATGGTCATTCATAGTATTTTCTTATAATCTTTTTAATTTCTGTAATGTTGGTAGTAATGTACCCTCTTCATTTTTGACTTCAGTAATTTGAATCTTCTCTTTTTAATTCCTAGTCTAGTTAAGAATTGTCAATTTGATTTCAAAGAAGCAAATTTTGGCTCTCATATCTCACATATTTATATATTGGTTATAAATTTTATCTGAGCACTGCATCAGTGGCATCCCATAAGTTTTTGTATGTTATGTTTCTGTTTTCATTCATCTCAAAATATTTTCTATTCTTTTCTTGTATTTTTTTCTTTGACTTATTTTTTATTTATGCAGTGTGATTTAATTTCCACATTTTTGTGAGTTTCTCAAATTTCTTTCTGTTATTGATTTTTAATTTGATTTTGTTTTCTTAGATTACATATTTTGGATGATTTTAATTTCTTTAAATTTACTGAATGTTGTTTTATGACCTAACATGTGTTCTATACTGGGGAAATTTCCATAAGGATTTCAGAAAAATGTGTATCCTGCTGTTGCTGGGGTGGAGTTTGTTAGGTCCAGTTGGTGTATAGTGTTCAAGTCTCTCATTTTCTTGTTGATATTCTGCCTAGTTGTTCTACCCATTATTGAAAGTGAACTGCAAAAATATTCAACTATTATTGTTCAATTGTTGATTTCTCCTTTTAATTTTGTCAGTTTTTGCTGGATTTATTTTGAGGCTTTGCTGTTAAGTGCATATATGATTATAATTGCTACATATTCTTGATGGAGTGATCATTTTATCACTACAAATGTTCTTTTATTTCAGTAAATATTTTTGTATTAAAGTTTATTTTATCTGATATTTGTATGGCTTCTCCAACTCTTTCTTGGTTATTATTTTCATATTATATCTTTCCATCCTTTTACTTTAAATCTATTTGAATCTATTTGAATCCAACATACAATTGGACCATTCTACCAACATCTTTCTTGTGATTGGAGTGTTTAATCTATTTACATTTAATGTAATTAATGATAAGGTAGATTTTACATGTTGCATTTTGATATTTAATTTTTCTATGTCTTACGTGCTTTTTATTCTGCTGTTCCTCCATTGTGTTAAACAGACATTTTCTCTTATTCCATCTTCATGTCTTTATTTCTTTTTTTTTTTAAAGATTTTTATTTATTTATTCATGAGAGACAGAGAGAGAGAGAGAGGCGGAGGCATAGAGAGGAGCAGGCTTCCCACAGAGCAGGGATCCCGATGCAGGACTCATCCCCCCAGGACTCTGGGATCACCACCTGAGCCAAAGGCAGACGATTAACCCACTGAGCCACCCAGGTGCCCTGGGATCATTCTTTTAAATGTTTTTTCCAGTATGATCTCATTTATATAAAGGCCCAAAATGGACAAATCAAATCTCTGGTGATGGATGTCAGAATAACAGTGATCTTTGGGGAGAAATGTATGATATTTCTGGGGTGCTGGTAATGTACCATAGCTTAATCTGATTGGCAGTTATGCAAGTACGAGCACCACAGAACATTTTGTCAAACTGTATATACCTATGATTTGTTTATCCTGTATGTTATATTTTCATTTTATTTTATTTTATTTTTTCAGTGTTCCAAGATTCATTGTTTATGCACCACACCCAGTGCTCCATGCAATACCTGCCCTCCTTAATACCCACCACCAGGCTCACCCATCCCCCCACCCTCCTCCCCTCCAAAACCCTCAGTTTGTTTCTCAGAGTCCACAGTCTCTCATGTTTCATCTCCCCCTCCAATTTCCCCCAATTCACTTTTCCTTTCCTTCTCCTAATGTCCTCCATGTTATTCCTTATGCTCCACAAGTAAGTGAAACCATATGATAATTGACTCTGCTTGACTTATTTCACTCAGCATAATCTCCTCCTGTCCCATCCACGTTGACACAAAAGTTGGGTATTCAACCTTTCTGATGGAGGCGTAATATGTATTGACCATATCTTCTATATCCATTCGTCTGTTGAAGGGCATCTTGGCTCTTTCCACGGTTTGGTGGCTGTGGCCATTGCTGCTATGAACATTGGGGTACATGTGGCCCTTCTTTGTACTACATCTGCATCTTTGGGGTAAATACCCAGTAGTGCAATGGCAGGGTCATAGGGTAGTTCTATTTTTAATTTCTTCAGAAATCTCCACACTGTTTTCCAAAGTGGCTGCACCAACTTGCATTCCCACCAACAGTGGAAGAGGGTTCCCCTTTCTCCACATCCTCTCCCAACACTGGTTGTTTCTTGTCTTTTTAATTTTGGCCAGTCTAACTGGAGTAAGGTGGTATCTCAAAGTGGTTTTGATTTGAATTTCCCTGATGGCTAATGATGATGAACATTTTTTCATGTGTCTGTTAGCCGTTTGTATGTCTTCTATGGAGAAGTGTCTGTTCATGTCTTCTGCCCATCTTTTGACGTGATCTGTTTTTTGAGTGTTGAGTTTGAGGAGTTCTTTATAGATCTTGGATATCAGCCCTTTGTCTGTAGTGTCATTTGCGAATATCTTTTCCCATTCAGTGGGTTGCCTCGTTGTTTTGTTGACTGTTTCCTTTGCTGTGCAGGAGGTTTTTTATCTTGATGACGTCCCAAAAGTTCATTTTTGCTTTTGTTTCCTTTGCCTTTGGAGACATGTCTTGAAAGAAGTTACTGTGTCTTCAAATATTCTTAATGCCCATTTCACTTTTTTTTCTCCTTCTGGGACTCCCATTATGCATATGTTGTTATACTTGATGTCCTACAGGTCTCCACGGCTCTTTTTTCTTCATTCTTTTTCTTTTTATTCCTCAGAATGGATCATCTCAATTGACCTGTTTTCAAGTTTACTGATTCTTTTTTTGATTACCTGAAATTTTCTCTTGAGCCATTCTGTCATGTTTTTCATTTTATTGATTATACATTTCAATTCCAGAATTAATTTCTTTCTTTTTTTAAAAAAATCTATTTTGGGGGACATTATTTATTTATTCAGATGACATTCTCATACTTTCGTTTAATTCTTTAGATATGGTTTCTTTTAATTCTTTGAATATATTTATCCTGGGAATTGTCAGGGATATATATATTCTATTGACCTATTGTCCCACTTTTTTTTCCTGTGTATGGGACATACTTTTCTTTTTCTTTCTTTTTTTTTTAATGTGTGTGTGTGTGTGTGTGTGTGTGTATCTTTTGTTCTTGTTTTTGAAAACTGCATCTTTTTTATATAATGCAATGTAGCAGTCAGAATCCCTTTCTCTCCTTTCCCAGGATTTTTTGTTTTTGATTTTTCTTTTAGTGACTTTCCTGAAATAATTCTATAAATTCTGTATTTTTTGTCATGTTTGACTGTTAAAATCTGCTCAGTTAGCTTAGTGGTCAGCTAATGATTGGACTGAGATTTTCGTATATGCCTTAAACCAGTAAGTCTTTCGCTATTTGTTGAGAGACTCTGTGTGGATGTTGGAGCATATTTTCAATACTCTGGCAGTTTATGACTCTGCCTTAGGCTTCATTTCCTACTTGCATGAGGCCTTTAGATTTCCAGGGTTTAGATAATAGGATTCTGAGCATGCACACAGCAGCTCTTTTCCGAGCAACATGTCAGAGCTTTGCAAAACTGCTAATAGACATCTCATTCCTCAGGTCTCGTTTTTAAGGTTTATAAGTAGGTTAAGTATATAAGGTTTATATAAGGTTAAGTATATAAGGTTTATAAGGTTTATATTGTTTGCCCCAACTGGTACCACTCTGTCAGGAAGTACAATGTTAAAAAATTGCTATTGATTATTTTCAACAGAGATCTTGGACAATAGGACTGTTTGCATAGAGTAAACATTAAGTCAGACAAAAACAAAACAAAACAAAACAAAAAACCTGGAAATGGAGACTTTTTTTTTTTTTTTTAGAGAACTAGCAGACAAGTCAAATAGTGACACTTAACTGGTGAAAGAACTTTTTGGAGCACTCCAAACCCATTTTGTTCCCTCCTGTGGCTATTAGGCTGCTGGTTTTCACAGCAAGTGCAGTTATAAAGTTGTCAATTTTCAATCTTACTACAGAGCTTAGAAAAAGATGTGAATGGCAGAATAATGAGCCATTGCCTCAAATGCTCACTTAATCTACAGAACATGTGAATATGTTATGTTGCATGGCAAAGGGAAATTAAGTTTGTGAATAGAATTAAGTTTGACAGTTAGCTGACCTTAAGAAAGATTGTCCTGAATTGTCTGTTTGGGCCCAGTGTAATCACAGGGGTCCTTAAAAGGAGATAAGGGAGGTAGAAGAGAAGGTTTGCACGATGTGATGTAAAAAGGAATCAACCCTCCATTGTTGGCTCTGAGGATGGAAGAAGTCATAAGCCAAGGAATGAGAACAGCCTGAAGAAGTTTTAGAAGGCAAGGAAACAGATTGCTACCTAGATCCTCCAGGAAGAAATGCAGTTCTGCCGTCATCTTGATTTTAGCCCAGTGAAACCCATATCAAACTTCTGAGCTACAGAAATGTAAGATGATAAATTTGCGTTGTTTTAAGCCACTAAATATGTGGTAATTTGTTATAGCAGCAATAAAAAACTAATACAAAGGAGATTGGAGTAGAATAAATTAAAAAATGCTATGAAGTTCACTGTTCTTACTGAGATTTAGCTATATTTCTTTAATAAACAGTCCTCAGATTATTATAATTCTTTGGATAATTTCTGGAGTTCTGAAAAGCTTGATGTTGAATTTTTTCCAGTGTTCTTGTTGCTTTTATGGAAGAGAGGATCTTTGGATGTCTTTATTTGCCTTCCCGAATTGCCTCTATCAAGACAACAGTTCTGAAATGGTGCTTGTTCAAGTCCTAGGAAGTCTGCGGAAACTTTCCAAATGTCATTCATTATAGGAGGCCAACAGATAGCCAAGTAAGACTCCAGACCTTTATCTAAAAAGTTTAAGCTAAAGTAATTCTGTTTTTCCATTTAATACATTGGGCTTCCACTTAAATTTTATTTGAAGTGTTTGTTTATTGAAGAAAACAAATTTGAAAACCTTGTTCTCTCCTGTTTTCCTAACTTTTCACTCAATTCTTACAATCACAAATAAGATACATTAAAAAAATTGTAGGATGATCACTTTCTTTGTGGAGGGCCATGCATACTTAGCATGAGTCATTGTATTGTTCTAAGCAGAGGTGGCTGACAGCTAATTCCAAATATGAGGACATACATAAACAGGTCATACTATGGAACTGCCAATCAGCCATGAACTAGTTGACTAAATTAGGATATGGTAGAGGGAGAAATATCAATCTGAATTGAAGAGACTAGATAATGATGTACAAATAAAAGACATTAACAATAATAGTCAAGTCCAATAAAATTTTAAAATTGAATAGAATCACTTGTTGAGTGTTAGAGCTAAGTGTAACCATAGAGGCCATCTGGTATAGCATCTTCCCCCCCGCCCCACCCAGTTTAAAGATAGCTATGTCGTTCTTAAGTTCCATAGTGAATGGCAGTTAAGAAATAGTTCCATAATCTTCTGAAATAATTACAAAAACCTAGGACAGAGTCAATGATGAGATGGAGGACCCACTTCTGGGTGGCCTTGAGTTAGAGGGCTATAGGGCACCATCCTGGAAGCAGTCTGTGACTATAAAAACAATAGGATTTGACATTGAGTTCTATGAGTTTAACCCTTAGACCTATTTAAATTCCACTTCTTTTTTTTTTTCATTCTATTAATCTCCTACATATTTTTTTATTAACACATAATGTATTATTTGCCCCAGGGTACATGTCTGTGAATCATCAGGCTTACACATTTCACAGCACTTACCATAGCACATACCCTCCCCAATGTCCATAACCCAGCCACCCTATCCCTGCCCGCCCCTACCCCCCAGCTAATGACTAGTTGTGTGAACTTGGGGTAACATAATTTAGTATCTCTGAGCCTTGTTTCACTTACCCTGAAAAGAAACTGATACTTATATCTCAGTAGTTAATGGGATAACATATATAAAATTGACTAGTATAGGGCCTGGCATCCAAGGTCACCCTTCTCTGACCTGTTGGATGATGTTTTGGTTAAAACCCTGATTATAGAAATTATAGGCATACCTCAGAGATATTGTGCTGTCTGATTCCAGACAGCCACAATAAAGCAAATATTACAATGAATTTGTTTTGATTTCTCAGTGCATATATGGCAGTGTTTATACTATACTGTAGTCTATTAAGTGTGCAATAGCATTACGTCTAAAAACACTTAATTTTAATCTTAATTTAAAAATACTTTATTAGTAAAAATGCTAGCCATTATCTGAGTTTTCAGAAAGTCATAATCTTTTGGCCAGTGGCAGGCCCTGCCTTGATGTTGACAGCTGCTGACTGATTGGGGTGGTGCTTATAGAAGACTGGGCAGCTATGGCAATTTTTTAAAATAAAGCAATAATGAAGTTTGCCACATCATTTGACTTTTCCTTTCATGAACAATTTCTCTGTAGCATGTGATGTTGTTTGCTAGCATTTTACCACAGCAGAATTTCTTTCAAAACTGAAGTCGGTCCTCTCAAACCCCACCATTGCTTTGTTAATTAAGTGTCTATAGTATCCTAAAGCCTTTGTTGTCATTTCATCAATCTTCATAGCATCTTCACCAGGAGTAGATTCCATCTCAAGAAACCATTTTCTTTGCTTATCCATAAGAAGCAACTCCTTATCTGTTCAAGTTTTATCATGAGGTATGACAATTCAATTACATCTTCAGGCTCCACTTCTAGTTCTCTTGCTATTTCTACCACATCTGTAGCTATTTCCTCCACTGAAGTTTTGAACTCCTCCAAGTCATCCATGAGGATTCAAATCCACTTCTTCCCACCTCCTTTTCATGTGATATTTTGACCTCTCTCTTCCCATGAATCACAGATGTCCTTAATGGCATCTAGAATGGTCAATCCTTTCCAGAAGGTTTCTGATATACTTTTCCCAGATCCATCAGAGGAATCACTATCTGCAGCTATAACCTTATAACATGTGTTTCTTAAATAATAGAACTTGAAAGTTGAAATTACTCCTTTATCCATCAGCTGCAGAATGGATATTGTGTTAGCATGCATGAAAACAACATGAATCTCATTGTACATCTCCATCATAGCTCTTCAGTGACCAGGTGCATTGTCACTAAGCAGTAGTATTTTTAAAGGAATCTTTTAATTCTGAGAAGTAGGTCTCAACAATGGACTTAAAATAGTAAACCACATTTGTAAACAGATGTGTTGCAGTCCAGGCTTTGTTATTCCATTTCTAGAGCATAGACAGAGTAGATTTAGCATAATTTTGAAGAACCTAGTGTGTTCAGAATGGTAAATGAACACTTGTTTTAGCTTAAAGTCACCAGCTGCATTAGCCCCCCAACAAGAGAATCAACCTGTCCTTTGAAGCTAGGCGTTGACTTCTCCTCTGTAGTTATGAAACTTCTAGATGCCATCTTCACATATATATATATATATATATATATATATATATATATATATATATATATAAAGCTGTTTTGCCTAAATTGAAAATCTCTTTAGTGTAAGTAATCTCTTTAGTGTAAGTAGATCATTAATTATCTGAGCTAGATCATCTGGATAACTTGCTCCAGCTTCTACATCAGCAGTTACTGCTTCACTTTGCACTTTTATATTATGAAGATGATTTCTTTCCTTAAACCTCATGAACCTGCTATCTTTAAATTTTTCTTCTGAAGCTTTGTCACCTCTCTCGGCCTCCACAGAACTGAAGAGAGTTAGGGTCTTGCTCTGGATTAGGCTTTGGCCTAAGGGAGTGTTATGGCTGGTTTGATCTTCTGTCCAGACCACTACAGTTTTCTCTATATCAGCAATAAGGCTTTTTGCTTTCTTATCATTCATGTGTTCACTGGAGTAACACTTTTAATTTCCTTCAAGAATTTTTCCTTTCCATTCACATGTTGGCCACTTGTGTGGCACAAGAGGCCTAGCTTTGGGCCTATCTTGGTTTTTGACATGCCTTCCTCAGTAAGTTTAATCATTTCTAGCTTTTTATTTAAAGTGAGAGACATGTGAGTCTTTTCACTTAAACACTTAGAAGCATTGTAGAATTATTAATTGGCTTAATTTCAATATTGTTGTGTCTCAAGAAATAGAGATAGTCCAAGAGAGGAAGAGAGATGGGGGAATGGCTGGTTGATGGAGCAATCAGCACATGTACAACATTTATCAATGAAGTTCAGCATCTTACTATGGGTGCAGTTCATGACACTCCAAAATGATTACAGCAGCAACATCAAAGATCATGGATCACATAACAGATATAATAATGTATAATATATAATAATGAGAATGTTTGAGACACTGTGAAAATTATCAAAATGTGACACAAAATGAACAAATACTATTGCAGTGATAGACTTGCTGGATTGCCGCAAACTTACAATTTGTAAAAAGGAAAGTATCTACAAAATAACGCAAAGCACAATAAAATGAGGTATGCCTCTCATTTCTACTAGAAGAAGTGATATATGAACCTATAGAAATAGTGTGACATCATTTACTGAATGTATACCTCCAGCCATTCTGTTAGAGTGATAATTTGCAGATGGCTTTCAGGATAGTCATTCATTTTCAGAAGAATTAGTTTGACTACATGAAAATATCCTTTAAATAATGATCCTAAAGTAAATAAATAAACCAATTCTCCTTCTTACCATTTTCCCAGTTGATGTTGGCTGGTTGACCAGTCATGTGCTTAGCATATCATTCTTAACCATGCCCTTATCGCTCACCCCAGAGACATTTGGCGATGTCTGGAGACACTTTGGTTGTCACAACACGGGTGGGGTCATCCTTCAATGCCCACAAAAAAGAATTCCTTGGTCTAAAATGTCAATAATATTACTGTTAAGAACCCCACCCTAGTTATCTAAATTAATGGGACTGAGTTCCTGTATGATATGCTCCTTTTTGATTTAACCTTCAAGTATTTCTGTCTGCAACATCTTTGAGTTATCTAAATACTTTCTGGAGTGTATCAAATGCTCTTCTCCTCCCACCTTCCATTAGCAGGTTGTTGAATGGGGACTAAGGCTCCTTAATTAGCTCTGCAGTCTAGATAGAGCAAAACTCCTCAATAGGCCAGACACATGTACCAGTGTTACTACGTGGCAGAACACTACTTCCCCTACCATCATTTCTGCCCACTTTTTCTCCTCAGTTGATATAAAATGACTAGGGAGGATGATTGGGATAGAGAGAGATGACAAAATCATTATTATGGGGACATAGGTCATAGGGAAAGGCGGACATTTGTGAAAAAAGATTACTTGCTTCCTTTCCTAGAATATCTCTTCCTCCTCCTCTTCCTAGACGAGCAGGAGATTAGGGATTTTACAAAAAGTCCAGACTGCCATTTTATTTCCCAACTCAATGTCTGCTTAGGTGTAAGTTTTCTAGATGCCTATCTGAGTTGGAGAGAAATGGTGGTGGGTGAGGAGAGGTTGATGCAGAAGCCATCCATATTATACATTTTTTTTTAATTTTTATTTTTTTGATTAACACATAATGTATATCAAATGCACCCTGGGTGGGAAGATGCCAGCCTCATGAAACTCTGGTGGGGGGAGCTCAAAGGAAGGAGAAGGTCAAGCTGCAGCAGGAACGTCCATTCAGGGGATCATGAAGGGAGATGCCCCAAGAAGTTGTTCAAAGGGCCACTCCATCACTCCCCAAAGAGGTGGCATTTGGCAGTCAGACAGAGGGCATAGTAACTGGTCAGCATTAGTTAGAGAAGCATATGCACACAGGTGGCATCTGGAATGGTCAATCCTTTCCAGAAGGTTTCCAATTTACTTTGCCCACTTATAAACAATGAGAATCTTGTCCTATTTCTTCAACCTTCTCATCACAAACTGAAGGAGATAGTTTTTTTTTTTTAAAGATTTTATTTATTTATTTGACACAGAGAGAGAGATCACAAGTAGGCAGAGAGGCAGGCAGAGAGAGGGAGAAGCAGGCTCCCTGCTAAACAGAGAGCCTGACACGGGGCTCGATCCCAGGACTCTGAGATCATGACCTGAGCCAAAGGCAGAGGCTTTAACCCACTGAGCCACCCAGGCACCCCCGAAGGAGATAGTTTTTGAAGAGACAGGAAGGAGTGCTCTCAGAGGAGCAGTATCACCTTTCCTCTGCTCTAAGAAGTCAGCGTCTCACTTGACCCTACCCTGTAGACTGGGCAGGAAAGGAGATTTAAACTGGGTTTAAGATCGAAATTTTAAGTGGGGCTGGGATTTACAAATGGAAATCAGGAAGTTATGAATAAATTTTGGGAAGCGATAGAAAAGAGAGATTTCAGGAATCAGCAAACTTTTTCTGTAAAGGAGCAGGCTTTAAATGATTTAGGCTTTGTGGTCCATATGTTCTCTGTTGGAACTATTGTTGGAACTCTGTTGGAGCTCCGCAGTTGTAGCAAGAAAGCAACCATAGATGATATGTAAACGAATGAGCATGGCTGTGTTCCAATAAAAGTTTACTTATGAATACAGGCATTTGGCCAGATATGGTGAGTGGGTTGTAGTTTGCCAACTCCTGCAATAGAGTATTCTTGAACTCAGAGACTGGAAAAATAGAACTGTTTATGCTGCATATTCCAGTTCCAGCCCCCTTTAAAAAATTGGTTTCAACTATACCTCCCAAATCTCCCCAACCCCTAGTACCCTTCTTCATGTTGCTTTCCCTAGCCATGCTGGCTGGGCAAATGCCCACCCTCTTCTGAGCTCCAGTTCCCCTTATCTGCAGGCATGTGGGATCTCACATGCTTCCTTTGCATTCGGTCTCATGAGTAGATTTCCACCAGATAAAGGCATACATTTTTGTTTGTGTTAACATTTTTAGCCCAAGGTGTTTTTCGTGTATTGGGTAGCTACTCTAACTTACTGAATAAAAAAAAAAAAAAAAGAACTTTAAAGAGAGAAGGTATACTAGTTTTGTCTGCTGCACAACAAATTACCACAAACTTAGCGGCTTAAAATACCATTTGTTACCTCACGGTCTCTGTGGATGAGGAGTCCAGGCACAGTTTGGCCAGATCCTCTGCTCAGAGTCTTACAAGGGTGCAACAAAGTTGTTGGCTAGGGATAAGGTCTAATTTGGGGCTTGGACGGGGAAGGATCTACTTCCCCACCAGCATGGTTGTTGGTAGCTTTCAGTCCATTGCAATCATACAACTGAGAGCTTTGGTTTTCTGATGGGTGCCAACCGGAGGGCGCTCAGCCCCTTGCCACATGGGTTACTCAACATGGTTGTTTTCTTCATCAAGCCTACAAGGACAGTTTCTAGAGTGAGTCAACTTGCAAGATGGAGTTCTATACAACGTACTGTAATCACAGAAGTGACATACTATCACCTTTGCTGTATTCTGTTGGTTTGAAGGAACTCACAGGTTCTGCCTGCATGTAAGGAGAGGGGATTGCACAAAGACTGAAGACTAGGAGGTGAGGGTCATGGGGTCCTCTGAAGTCTGTCTACCACAGATGTCAAGGTTTTCAAATAGGTTCTGCAAAACATTTACTGAACTGAATTAAATAGTAATAAGGTGAGGGAGGGGCCAAGTGAGGCCCTCACCCCTCACCTGCCTGAGTAAGTATAGGCAGTGGAGGAGACAAATGTATTTTTCTTCAGAATCTCCTGCAGGGGGCATTGTCTCTATGCCTCCCTGTTAATGGTTGACAGAAACAAACCTGATAAGGCATTTCCTCACAGTGTTTGCTTAGTCTTCCAGAAAAATGTTGCTATTTTGGAAGGAATTTTAAGGTCTCCATCTAACTGTAAACCTATCTTCCCATGTAAACTATGATTTCAGAAAAGCCTCCTTTATCTGGACAATCAAAATCCCGGTCAAGTTCTTCCATGTAGGGAAACTGAGGAACTGAACCAGAGACTCTGAGGGCAACTTGGCGTGCTGGTGGCTGTGCTCCAGGTCTTCGGGGGCATACTCTGGCATTTGATTCACCAGATAATGCAGTTTTTCCTTCAATTGTAGAGGATATTAGAGAAGCCCTGAGCTTCATTAAGAGCCGCTGGTTCTCTCAGGAGGAGAAAATTGATGGAGAACATTATAACTATTCACAGCAAATAAGTTCCAAGAAGATTATCTTAAAGAGAAACAAAGTATTTTTTTTCTGACATTGAACTTTTGAACTACTGTCCATATTTTTCATGAAAAGTGTTTATTTTTCAATATTACTCATTACAACAGGAAGAATGTTGGGTATTAGTCTATCTATCAACACCTTGTAGAATTATTTACAACCAAGATGGACTGCTAATTCTCCTTTTAACCAAAAGGATAAGTTCCTGATTAAGATCTTGCACATGCTAGCAGTAGTTTTGGGATTGTAGGGAAGGGATTAAACTTGGAGCTACCCTGAAGAATAAAATAAACTCCAGGCATATGGGAAGTGTTTCAAATGAATCTTTAATTCTGGTTGGTGTGGTAGTGGTCTTCAAGGGTTAGTGTGCACAAAATCTAGAAGGACACCTGGTTTAAAATAAAGATCCCAGGACTCCACCCCAAGATTCTGATTCCCTAAGTCTGCTAAAATATTCTGGAATTTGTCTTTTTAACAAGCATCCCAGGCAATGTGTCACAGGTGATACAGAGCCACCCAGTGAGAAACTTGGAAGCCTCACTGCCTCATCCAGTGCCTTACTCTATATAGATGGGAAGCTAAGGTCCAGAAAGGCTGGACAATTTGCCCAAGATTGGGCAGTTGCTAAGGATTAGGATCCATTCTCAGATCAGTATGGTCTCCATTATTTCATTGTATCTCCTAGAAAGATTTCTTCTGATTTATATTTTCAGGAGAAGAGGCATTGAAAGAAGGTGGCTTAAAGTAGAATTTGAGGAAACTTCCCCAAATGATAACTTTGCAAAAGCAAAACATTTTAAAAAATTAACTACTATTAATTGATTATTCAACTACTATTAATCCATTCAGTGAATGGATTCCTTACAGGTTGGTTGGAGAGACAGATGGAGTCACAGACAGAGTCACAAAAGAAAACAGCTTCTTTCCTGATAGTGGACTTTGTCTCGCTACTGCTTCCTACTTTCCTGTAGTGTCACCTTGGTGCCTCTTGGTGATCTGACCTTTGCCACCCATCAGTCCCTTCAGCAGCAGACACTCAGGACCATGCTAGGAGCTTTCCTTGAAGTTGCTCGTGAACATCTCTCAATACTTGTCACAAGACTGGCAGGTTTGTGATATGAAGCACTGGAACTTCTATGGTGTGTCCCACACAGTCAGATAACAGGGGTCAAGGATCCTGTTTGGACTCAAGCTGTGCTTCATACCTACCTTTATATTCGAAAATGGCATTCTCCGCCTCCCATCCCATTTGGTCTTTCTAAAAACCAACATATTTGACAGCAAAGATCAAAATAGAACAGAATATAATTAATTGCCATACTGGGTAAAAACTCTTGGTGAGACCTTAAATCAGAAGTTAGTTATTTTTAGAAAGCAGAAAAAAATATGGCTTTGATGGGAAAAGTTAATTGGGCAATGCAGTTTATTCCCTTCCTGTAACCTCAGTGAAAATCTGGAGTAAATTGATTATCAGGGAAAGCTCCCTGGGAGCTTTTGTGAATAATGGCACTCCTGGGACCTGTTTGGTCAGGACTGGCCCCCACCGAGGAAAGGGCAGGAATAGCAAAGGCCCCTGTGTCACTGTGCCTGACAGAGGGCACCCTCAATGCATCTTACACACCCTGTTCCAGATCTTGTAACACAGCACCCGTGCCTTTAATCATCAGATGATAGAATCTTCTTTCCAAAAGGTGGCAGAGATCCAGAGTGACTCCCTGCCAAGTTGTGCCTCTTTCGAAGTTCCACAATTCAAACATGCCTCGCGACTAAAGTGTATGACTATCTTGCTCAGTTTGACTTGGACCTAACTGGCCAGGGGAGGTCATGCCTGCTCTCTCTTTCTGTTGTAATAACACTTCGCTAACAGCAAGATATCTTGGGGGTGTG
The DNA here is from genome assembly GCA_028534135.1 of Potos flavus. Lineage (NCBI taxonomy): Eukaryota > Metazoa > Chordata > Mammalia > Carnivora > Procyonidae > Potos > Potos flavus. Next base: position 69,820,715 of record CM052900.1, on the reverse strand, counting down.
GCAGAGTTGAGATGTGAGACTGATTCATGAAAAGAAGGCTCAGGCAGGGGACTTGTTCCTATGGGATTCCCACATTATGTGGGAACATGTAGAGCACGCTGTACACATCAACGCCAGAGCCAGCTGTTTGGATTCCATATTATAAGTGATTGGCCCCTGTGGGCAGGCTAAGTGTCAGGGTGTCTTAGCAGCAACATCCACACAGGCAGGAGCCCTAAGGAATTGCTAGCAACTATGTCAAATACCCATTTTTAGTAGTCATCTAATTTTATTTTTCCAGCATAACTTAATCATCATAAAGGTTGGGAAATTTTAAGGCTGGATATAACCAATTTGTATCATGCATCCAATATGTTATAAAACAAACAAGTGAGCCTTGAGGGCATTGTGATAATTCAAATTTGAGAGACAGCTATATACTTTAAAGGTAAGTTTTTATTTATTTATTTATTTATTTATTTTTTAAAAAGATTTTATTTATTTATTTGACAGAGGGAGAGAGATCACAAGTAGGCAGAGAGGCAGGCAGAGAGAGAGGAGGAAGCAGGCTCTCCGCTGAGCAGAGAGCCCAATGTGGCACTCGATCCCAGGACCCTGAGATCATGATCTGACCCCAAGGCAGAGGCTTTAACCCACTGAACCACCCAGGCGCCCTAAAGGTAAGTTTTTAGAGTTGCCATCAACATGTATCGTAAAACTGATAATTGTGGAAATTTGGTTTCATGTTACATTTAAAATTTTTTATATTTAAAAATTATGTTATATTTAATAATTATTTTATTTATTCCTTAAAATATTTTTAAATTTAAATTTTAACTGTGTAGTTTTTAATGTGAGATTTGGAAACCTAGGCTGTAGCTCTTTGGAAAAAGATAGTTTGAGTATTTAATTTAAGATTTGTTGTGATTTTGTTATAATGCATGTATTGGTAGAAATAATAAAGTTGATTAAGTTTTTAACAGGAAATTAAGCCATCTTATTTTCCTGTAAAAGGCTTAGGATAATATTAAAATGTGGCTTAAAATTGTCTGCACTTTAATAATAGTTTTAATATTAATATTGCCATTGTTTATTAGTGGAGGTCACTTGTTTGCTCTGTAGTGCACTGCTGGCTTTTGTTTCAAATTAATTTTGGTTATGACCTAAGTGGGAAAGATCAAATATTTTTCTGTATCTACTATTCTTTTTTTTTTAAGATTATATTTATTTATTTGACAGAGAGAGACACATCGAGAGAGGGAGCACAAGTAGGGGGAGTGGGAGAGGGAGAAGCAGGGAGAAGCAGGCTTCCCGCCCAGCCCGATGCGGGGCTTGATCCCAGGAACCTGGGATCATGACCTGAGCCGAAGTCAGAAGGCAGATGCTTAAGGACTGAGCCACCCAGGCGTCCCTGTATCTACTATTCTGAATCCATTTTACAGACACTCCATAAATAAAACTGACCGATTGACCAATCTAATGGATTTTACACATGAAAGTGGCCTCAAAATCTCAAACCTCTTCTAATCTCAGTCTAGATCCAAGGACGGCTATCCTGGATTCAAATCCAAATCTACTCCTTTTTTTTCCGTGACCGACAATTCATATACATATTTAAGACAAAGAAGGATTTTTTTATCAACCGTTTTGGGGGAATGTATGTGGGATTGGAGGACTTGCATGGACTTGGATGTGACTACTTTCTTTCCTGGCTGGCATCTATAATGTATCCTTGACTCCCATGCAGGGGGCAGCCAGAGGGAAGAGAGGGGCTATTCTTTCCTCACCATGATCTGAGAGCCTGGCACAGTTGTCGCCACATGGCAGGCAGTTGATAAAATTTGTAGAATGTTTAAATGAAATGTTTGATAATTTCACTTTTTTGATCAGTCCACTGATAAAAAAGACCAAGGAACTTTGGGAGAAGGTGTGTAGTCATGAGACACCAATGACTATGCTTGCATGGCACTGTCCTCCCCAGCCCTGCTACTCACTCCTTGCCTGGAGAGCTATCGTTAGGGAATATATTTGAAAGTGCTTCTGAAGCCAACCTAAATTTCTTTCTCTTTAAATAACAGAGACATATATGTATACAAGTATATACATAAAACATGCATATAATAACATATAATTTTGTATTTTTTCCTCCTTGAAAAGCAAACCATATAGGAATAAAAAGGAAAACCACAGTTTCCAAGTAATCATGCTGCTTGCTTTCTTTGAGGCCTTAGATTCTTTGGCTGTAGCTCATTTAAAAAAAAATCTGACTGGATTATTTGGTTACTTTAAAAACTGTAAGGCCTGGGTTCCTAGCCCCTGTGTTCCTGCTTTTCAATGAAAATAAAAATGTTCTAAAGAAGATAGAATGGTCTAGCCATCAAATTTTTTGTCATGCTTCTATTTTCTCATTTTAAAAACTGCATTAAATGTGTATTACTTTTACACATTACAATTAATCAGGCAAGAACTCCAATAAATGTCATCTCATAGAGTGGATTTAGGCTCTGAAGGCCGTGCCAGGTTCCCATCCTATCAACAGCGTGAGAAAGGTTCCCAGGGTGTTCCACAGGCTGGGAACCTGCTGTGCAGCTTTGTCACCTGGCCCCTTGCTGGGCCTGATGATCCTCTGAGGCCACACCGCTAGCTGTTTGCAGCTCACCTTATGGAGTCCCGGCCCATAGGGCAGCTTTCCCACAAGTGGCTCCTGACACTTGGCTTCCTGGGATTGTGAAACCTGTTTACTGAATGTGTTTCACAGCAAGCTGTGGATTATGCATTTCCCACGAAGCCCTGCCCTTTCTGTGAGGGCGGATAATTAGTTCATAGGGTTTAATTTTGCTGTATGGCCTGCCAAAGCTTTGAATGCTCTCACTTTCTAAGGGTTGTTGCTGGTCACCCTGAGGATTGTAATGCAGCTGACGCCTTTTCTCAACTTGGGAATCAGATGCAATTTGGTGGTACTCATTCGGTGTGTCTTTGTTTAACAAACTCACAGATCAAACCACGTGTGTTTCACACCTTACAAAAGCATACTGCCAAAGATAAAATAAGACTGAAACAATTGCCGCTTGCTCTTGCCAGAGCTCTCTCCTCTCCTAGTCCATCCCACAGGCCTTTCTATGCTGCTGAGGGAGGAAAGAACTTTGGTTCCCTGAGGTTTGTAGCCTTGTGCTCTGTGGGGAGTGTGGGGTAGAGGTGGAGGGCTCCCTTGCTTATCTAACTCCACTGTGATTCATGGATAGAATCCTCTGTCCAAATAGGAATTTGTGGAAAGCATCCATTTGGGGAATGTTTTGTTCTCTCTTCAGAACTCACATATAACCAATAAGCACTGGGTTATGTGGGGACTAGCACAAGCTAGAGAAAACAGACATCTCTGAACTTATGAGTGTTTGAGAGCTACACTTTGCCTTCTTTATCTTGATATGCCTTTGGCCTAACCTCAAGAAGTCCACTCTTATAGTGGGAAAACAGATGGCTTCCAGGAACTATCAGTCACAAAGATGAAACAAAATGTCAGCTAGAATGTACTTTCTGTGTTTTTTTTTTTAAAGATTTTATTTATTTATTTGACAGAGAGAGATCGTAAGTAAGCAGAGAGGTAGGCAGAGAGAGAGGGGGATGCGGGGCTTGATCCCAGGACCCTGAGATCATCACCTGAGCTGAAGGCAGAGGCTTAACCCATTGAGCCACCCAGGCACCCCTACTTTCTGTGCTTCGATTCCCCTTTCAAGCAGACTCAAATTGGCCCAGTAGGCCCCAACTGCCCCTAGGTTGAAGGGTGTTCTTGGGTAAGGAGAGGGTGATCCACAAGACTCTGGACAGTCAGAGGGAGGGTTTGTGGAGGAGTGGGGGCAGATACCAGTTCAACCCAAGACACAATAAGGAGATCCTTTGGTCCTTCGCTCATCTTTCTGTTTTCTGATGCAATCTATTATTTTTTAGTGAAGAACAATTAATCAAAAACATAGACGTAAACTTGATTTTCTCTCTGTGCTGGAAACTCAAGAAAATGGAATCAGGTGCTCTGTTTTTTTCATATTGTCCTACTGTTATTGACGGCCTTCTCGTTATTCAGTTTTCTGAGTAATGCAGACTGTAGCTTATAAATGAATGACTCTAAGATTTTACTGCTCTTGGTATCTGTGTCATGAGAAGAAGTTAGATGTTTTTTAGTAATGACTTTTACTTGCAATGTTACTGTCACCCCTGGTGATGACTCGGATCCACTCATCTGTTCACTCAGTATTTGTTGAAGACATCCTAGGTACCAGGCAGTGCACTAGGCACCAGGACACAGGCAGAAACAAAATCACCCTCATCCTTACTCTGGCAGAGCTTGCCATCTGATGAGAAGGAGAATAAACTGAGATGTGGCCAGAAAATACTGGGTAGTCTCTTAATGTCAATTGTATGTCTTCTTTAGAAATTATATTTGGTATATACATCAATTATGTAGACAATATCATAGAATAGTACATGTACATACTTCGAAATGAAATACTTATCCATATATTAGGTAGATGAATTCAACTGGTTTTTATGATAAATAATTAAGATAAAACAGATTTAGAGAACTTTGGTCTGAAGGATGGGCAATGAATTAGAAAGTCAGTCAAAAGGTTGAAATGTTTGAGATCATTTATCTTAAAGTAAAAACAGCTTTTACTAAGTAATATATCTTGAATATGTGAGTACTATGCTCACCCTTGCTTCTGTGTCCCAGCACCTGCAGTTCTGTGTGGAGAATTCTTTCCTGGTATTTGCACCTGATTCACAGTCATTTACGCTTCTATGATTGGCTGGGCAGTTCTGTCCTCCAAGGAGCCTTTGCAGGCCCAACCAACAGAGACGTGCTTTGTTCTTCTCAGGTTCTTCCAGTGAGCATAATGGGAGCCTTTCATGGTGCTTACTGCTGAGCCTGACAGCTCCTAACTCTGATTACAGCACTTTTCCAGGACAACACGGACTGCTTTGTATTGTTAGCCTCTGCTACTTGTATGTCTCTCATTCTCTGATAGTGTCTGTTCTTTGATGTACGTGTAGGGCCTAGGGTTCTAGTTCCCTTTAGGTGGAGAAAGCCTTGAGGAAGAGAGAGGGAGGTAGCTGGAGGGCAGTGCCATTCCAAGGATGAGGCCAGAACAGAAATCATTGTGGAGCTGAGTGTGAGGCATCACACTTAGTAAAGGGCGCTAGTCACACATAAGCAGCATGTAGGCAGGCCCTAGAGTGTGGCTTTACTGGGAAAATTGCTAGAAATGTTTAAAACTGATAAGAGGAATGCATCTCAATGGAAGATATCAAGGGAGTATGTTCATGTTTGTATCTTCTTTTAGGCACGTAGCATGCAGAGATAACATTAAGACAAATTTGGCATGACATAGCACTTAATCCTCTTACCCTCTAAGGATTAAAAAAGATTTCAAGTCCTCAGATTGAAAATTTTAGCTTTTTTGACTCCACTGACCACTGTAGAAGTCATATATGTAATTTATGATTTCAATTACTTGATCTAATGGCCATGCTTAACTCTAGGCTCTTGGTACTCCAACAAGCCTCCTGGTCAACCATTCAGCTAGTAGCCTGTCTCCTCATTATCATGGTTTTGTTTTTTACCTTTGTTTTTATCCTTGATTTACCACAAAACATATTGGGTATATGACCAATATGTGAGAATTACCTAGTTGTGACAACCAAAAAGTCTCTAGACATTGTCAAATGTCCCCAGGCACAAAACTGCCCCTAACTGAGAACCGTTGGTGTAGGGCCTCAGCGTTGTCCCCTGGCTCCTATGCAGTGGCCAGCAGGTAGGAGAAGAGAAAGCCTGGGGAAATCACAAGGGAGATGTGAGGAGGGTCAGAGCTGGAAATTGTGTGTTGCTCCATTCTACTACATGGTTCTATGATTCCATAAAGCAGGCTGAGAATTATGGTGAAGCTGTGAAAAAAAGCCTAGAAAAATCCTAAAAGATATAGATGATATTTTGACTTAAAATGGCAACAGTACACACAATTTATGAATACTTCAACTCTGTGCAAATGATACCTATCTTCATATATTTCTGAGTTTTTATTCCTTGTAAATTTCAGTTAATGTTTGGTTGATATATTTTACATATATTGTGCGTGTGTATACATATAAAATTTCTCCACTGAATTTCTCCTCACTGAATTTCTCCACTGAATTTGATAACGTAATTATCAACTAAAGCAGCAGAAGTTGATATGATATATAATAAAACCCAACCCAAACCAAACAGCTGATCCTTTGTGTTGGAACATGATGGAAGCATGTTTAATCACTGTAAGAAATCTTTCAGAAACTTGGAATACAATGATTGTGGAAGGAGGGGAAAAATAACCTCAGGCAGGTGCTCAGGTCTTGGAAGTTTCCATGTCCTTCTGTGTGTGGTGAGGGAGGAATGATTACTTGCACAGTATGAAATCTGTAAGAAAGTGTGTGTTTTGAGAGGAGGATTAGCCAAAAAAACATGGTACATGTGATCAAACATATTATAATAATATATATGGCCTTTTTTTTTTGAGGGGATAGATGTGACCCTTAAAAACATAGGTCTAAATACTGGAGAAGTGACAATGTTCACTGACTACTAATTCTATGCAGACTGTTGTACTGGCTGAAGAGGCGGGTACAAAGGAAATAGAAGTCATGGCCCATGTACTCCAGGAATTTATGGGCAAATAGATTATATACACATGCCAGTGAATATGGATCATTTTGGGTGACAGCCAAATGTAGATACATTCTCTATTCACTCTGTCTTCCCACATTTTCCACTAAGTATCTCACACAAAATAAGTAGGACAGTTTGAAAGAGTTCTTCCTCAAGCAAACAAGTATTTTGTGTCCTTTATGATATATCGCAGACCACTTGGAGATTAAGCATGGGTCTACATGGGCACAAAGAGAAGGGTGGAATACTTTTTGAGTAAACTGAATCAGTGTGGATTATCAGATGGGTGGTTTTGGTTTCTCTCCACTCTTCTTCATCACCCACAAGTCTACAAAGACCCTCTATAAGTCAGATTTCTGCCAGCACAGAAATCTGTACTTTCCAAACCGCTTTGCTTGAATAGGTATGGCTTGGGTCAGTGGGAGCATGACTGAAAGGGCTGTCCAAGGCTGCTACTGAATCCTGTCTCTGATTTGGAGTTATCTGGGACTAGTTCATTTAGGGATGGACTAGGTCAGTGGTGTCATGACGAGGACTCTGCTTTTCTTCAGGGAGGTGACATTACCCCTCTAGGAGCAAAACATTCTTCATATTAATGTCTGGAGTAGAGGATCATGCAGTCTTACAGTCCTGTGTAAGTCTGGGTCTTGCTGGTCTTCACCTTTGTTAAACAGGAGCAAAAGTGAAGCACTGAAGGACTGCTTTCAGTTTTCTCTTTCCTTTCCTCCCCATCAACACCTGTGCTGACACCTGCTAATTATTTAACAGTTGGGATGTTGCAGGCAAGGCAAGGTCCAGCTGGTCACAGGCTTCTACTTTTGAACAGAACACACAGCACCAGAGCCATGGGGCCTTCGTGGAGCTGGGTCATGGGCACTTGGGCTTTTAAACACACTTGGTGAATTTTTGTTGGAGGAAAAGACCCAAGTGAAATAGTATAATATCCATTCAGGCTAACATTGGTGAAGCCCTTCCTTGTGTTGGAATGTGAATTACTTCACTTCCCAGGTTTCCTGTGATGCTGGATTATCTTCATAAACTTTATAAACTTATAAACTTTATAAACTGATCAATTTCCAAACAGCTAGCTAAAAAATAATCCCAATTAGACTTCTTCCTTAAGTAATCTAGCAAGTATTTTTGGGCATGGATTCTTATCCTGTTTTGTTTCAGTTACACAGTGCTCAGTTTTTTTTATTTTTTTATTATTTTTTATTTTTTTATTAACACATAATGTATTATTTGCCCCAGGGTACATGTCTGTGAATCATCAGGCTTACACATTTCACAGAACTTACCATAGCACATACCCTCCCCAATGTCCATAACCCAGCCATCCGATCCCTACCCGCCCCTACCCCCCAGCCACCCTCAGTTTGTTTTGTGAGTTTAGGAGTCT
>CM052900.1:69729739-69812143 GCA_028534135.1 Potos flavus | reverse complement strand
ACCACATCTTCTTTATCCATTCATCTGTGATGGACATCTAGGTTCTTTCCATAGTTTGGCTATCGTGGACATTGCTGCTATAAACATTCGGGTACACGTGCCCCTTCAGATCACTACATTTGTATCTTTAGGGTAAATACCCAGTGCTCAGTTTTTTGATAGCTGTGGTCTTGTGAGAAAAGCTGACATTAACTGAGATCCTGGACTTCTATGAAGCACCATGAGGTGGGTTATCTTTTTAAAATCTCATAAGGAAACCTGTGAAGTAAGTACTTCTTAATATCCTCATTCTGTGGAAGAAGAAACTGTGGTAAAGGAACTTAGATTACCAACTGCTACAGAGCTGGTCCATCTAGGGACCAGATTCTGAATCTAGGTCCATATACTCTGAGCTTGGCTTACAGTGCTCACAAAGCTAATGTTTCAGTGAAGCCATATGGGGAAGAACTTAAGGATACCCCTGTAATTACTTGGTAAATTACTTCCTTCCATCTTCCCTTTCTACTCAGTTTCTCAACAATATTTTGTTCCTGGAAAGTTCTAGCTGTTTAGCAAATGTTTATACTTCTCTTTTATTTCTTCATAAGACCATCATGAAGGAGTATATCCTCAGTGTGTGAGGGAACCTGTGCCCTCTGCAGTTTCTCTTGAAATCATTGACTTGCATTCTTACAGCGGTCTCTCAGGGGCACAGCAAAACCAAGGATGCATGCAGAAACAAAACCTTTATCTGGAAGTGACTGCGATGGACTGAATCATGTCCCTTCTTCTCTCCTCCACTCCCCGCTAAATGCATATGTTGAAGCCCTAACTCATAATGTGACATGTGGAGATAGTTAGGTTTTAAGATCATGAGGGTAGAGCCGCCGTGATGGGATTTATGTCCTTATAACAAGAGGAAGTGACCAGAGTCCTCTCTCCACCATGTGACGGCATAGTGAGAAGACAGACATCTACAAGGCAAGAAAAGGGCCCTCACCAGATACTGGATCTGCTGGCACCTTGATCTTGGACTTCCAGCCTCCAGAACTGTGAGAAATAAATGTCTGTTGTTTAAGTCACCCACCCAGTCTATGGTACTATGGTACGCTAAGATAGAGAGTGAGTCTAGACATTCAGCATAGCCCTAGTTGTAATTATTAGAACTACACTGGCATTTAACATCAATGTTACTTCTGGTAGACTCTGGAAATATGTATTTTTCCAAAACCTGAGGTGAGATTGTAAGGATCCATCAGATTTAGAAAACACTCACCCAGATCAAGGGTGGGCAAACGTTTTCCATAAAGGGGCAAAAACAGTGAATGTTTTCAGCTTTGCAGGACATGGGGTCTCTATTAAAATTACTCAGATGTTGTAGCATGAAAGCAGTCATAGATGATACTTTAAGTGAATGGCCAGTCAGTTTTGGCCCATGGGTCACAGTTTGCCAACCTCTAGCCTAGATTATTAGTATTTGTATTAGTCAGCTGAGGTTACTATAATAAAATGCCACAGACTGAGTGGCTTAAACTACAGACATGTATTTGTTTACGGTTCTAGAGATTACAAGCCTCAGATCTAGATCCGACTGGTGAAGACTCTTCCTGGCTTGCAGATGGCCACCTTCTCACTTTGTACTCACATGGTGGAGGGTAGGTACACTTTGGTGTCTCTTCTTATAAGGACACTGATTTTACCTGCCCAGGGTCCCACCCCTGCAATCTCATTTAACCTTAATTATCTCCTAAATATCCTATCTTTCAATATTGTCGCACTGGGGTTAGAGCTTCAATGAATGAATTGAGGGGGGCGGTGGGGGCGCACAAACAAAAAGTCTGTATCAGTACTCGCTAGGCTAATAAGTAGATGGACTTTTTGAGGATTGGGTTTGGCTTTAATGAGCTTTTACTCAACAGACATTTATTAAACATGGACCACACACAGGCAATATAACAGGTACTGCGTAGACAAAATGTCCCCACTTCTAAAGAGTTCATTTACAACAGTGGTTCCCAAACAAATTGATTACCAGAATTCATCTCAGGTGTGATAAAATGGAGGCTCTCATTCCTTACCCACATGCCTAACCCTACTCTCTGGAGAGGCAGTAGTAATCTTCACTTTTTATAAAATATTCATTGGTTATATGAAAAAAAAAAACACAGTGATCTGGGACTATGAGTATAAGGGCCGTTTTCTGAGCTGACTTAGGGGCTGTACTCTATTCAGTGTCATTCTATGATTCCTGTAGTATTAACCATGAGCCATGGTATAGTGGAAAGAACCCTTAAATTAGAATCAGGAAACCCATGTTTGAGACTTGGTATAATTACTCATTAATAATGTGACTCTGGGCAAGGTATGTAATCTATCTGAACTTCTGTTTCCTTACATGTTTAGGGGATAAACCACTTATTTAGGAGGGTTATCATAATAAAATAATATATGAAAGTATTTTGACAATACAAATAGTGCATATAGTAATTGTTGTTGTGATATTATTATGAATCAAATCCGGCCTTACTTCCAAAGAATCATCATGGCCTGCTTCCTGGTCAGATTGGGCAACTATCTTGGGTGGTGTTTTGGGAGAGGAACAGGGATATAGAAAGAAAACATTTCTATTTACTTTACCATCCCACTTTCATTATAGACTAATTACAACTGAGGAGAGCTATTAACAAATATCCTTTGGTGATATTTAGTATAGGTTTGCCAATCCTTAGAGGCTCAACTGCAATACTACTTTTTTGTTCAGATTTCACTTTCCTATTAAATCTTACACGGATAAGAACCCAAAGTATGGGAAAGCCAGATGGGCTATTTGAAATCCTTATAGCTCAGACATGCCTTTGTCCTCGGAATGAAGATTTTTCTAGACCATTGGTTAACAGAGATGGGCCCTTTGAGTATTTTGAACAGTTTGAAGGAAATCGGCCCCATAAATTCAGTTTCCCTCAACAAAACAGATTTGCTAACTCAGTTTTCCATATAAATCTATTCCCACAAGAGCTAATATCTTGTTTCTCTTGAATGCCAGAAATTCTACTATCAATAAAATAAAAATGAGAATTTTACACTTTGAGTTAACATATCGGTATACATAAATGAGTGAACTCCAGTGTTCAGGGATTCTAAAAATAAAGCTAACTGAATCAGCACACACACACATTCTTATGCCTGAAGAGTGGAGCAGGGAGGTTTAGGAGTATTCGGTCTTTAGAAAGAGAGGAGGCAGGCATCACCCCTCATGCCACATTTAAATGGTAAGGAAATGTCTGTGAAAACTCATCTGTGGTCAGATGGAAGTGCAAGGGAAAATGCCAGCATCACCGTAGGTCTGCTTGGGCATCTAAGAAACAACACAGGGTACAGTTAAGACAGAATTATTGGTATACCCTTTTCAAGAAGTTACAAGAATTTTTAAAGTCCCAAATGTACTGATTAAAAACTAAACCAAAACAAACAACCCATTGTTTTTCCTTGCTTGTAGACCTCCCTGTCAGGACTTCAAGGCAGTGCCTTGTAGCACGGTCTCTGGTTGCCCAAGTTTTTGTGACCTGCCTTTTCCTCCTCCTCACAATCCTGGGCCCTGTGAGGTTCAGCGTCCTCCAGGATCTTTGTCTGATTTTCAGGTTCTTGGCACTGTCTGAAACCACCCCCCACCCCTTGACTGCTGCATTCTGTAGTATATTCCGCCCCTAACACCAGCTAGACACCCGCAGAGCACCATAACCTGACCCTTCCTCTGCTTATGAAACAGCAGAGCAAGGCTAACTCCATTATGGAATACGGAACCCCTAACCGCCAAAGACTGTAAACCCCGCCTTTAGCCCCGCCTTTAGCCCACCAAACTCCCGGGCCAATTCTGACCAGAGTGATAGGCTGGTTCAGACAGCTACTTTAGGGAGAATCGTAATTCAATTGGCCATCTGCGTGTGGCCTGTGTGTGTTACAATCTTATTGGCCACTGAGTGCTTGTTACCAGCTCATTGGCCCCTGGCCCCTATAAAACCGCTGTGCTTCCTGAGACTCCCTTTCGCCACAACGCGCTGCTCTGGTGGTGAGTGTGGGAGGGTGAGCTTGAGCTAGCTCGAATAAAGGCTCTCTTGCTTTTGCATAGGACTCGGCTCCCTGGTGGTCTTTGGGGAATCTAAAAATCTGGGCATAACACTTACCCCAGATCCCCACAAGTAGGTTCTGAAATAGTTTGGGAGTTGTGGGAAAGGCTCATTGTCAGGCACTGTGGAGGTTTTCTTTCAAGTTGCTATTTATTCGAGTGAGCAGGCCTGGGAGGTGCACAATGCCCCTTGCGTGCTGTGAGTACTACGTGTGAGTCCACCCCTTAGATGCTCCTTCTGGTTCCTGCTGGCTCCTCCTCAGGACGCTCTCAGCACAGTTCCGGGACATGACCAGCACCCTCCTGGCCAAAATGCTCCTGGGTCTCTAGGCAATGCCCGCCTCTTGCTGCCCCGCACCCGCGTATGGGAAGCTCGAGCAGCCAGCCAAGTGAGGGCCCAGCACCAACGCAGGTTAGCGCACGCGGGCAGCAAGGCAAGAGCCTCTAGCCAGAAGAGGGCTCCCTCCGGCGGGGAAGAGCCCCGCCCCGGGTCTCTGCTGGGAGCGGGTATGACTTTGGGGCGGGGCGATGACATCAGCCCGCCCCCTACCGGGCGCGCGGGGCGGGAGGGGCTCGCGGGGCGGGGCGGCGCCGCTCCAGCCGGCCTCCCGCGGGCCAGGGTGATGGATGGCGGTGCTGGGCGGCCCGCATTCACCGTGGCGGCCGGCGGCCGGCCCCCGCCCAGCCGGCTCCGCGTCGACGGGCCGCGCACACCCCTGCACCCGCCGCCCAGGCGAGGAGGCCGCTGCTCTTGGCAGGCGCTGTTGGTGCCTGCAAGCAAACAAGGCCTGCACTTTTCTCCCCACTTGCAGGGAATGGTCTCTTTCCCAGCGTTCTCCCTACTGCAACCCCCGCCACCCCTCCCCAGGCTCTCACAATTAATTGCAATTTATTGAAAAAGTCCGGGTTGAGGCTTCCAAGCGAGGTTTCCCTCCTGAGAGGCGATACTCCCCGCTTGGCGCCGCTTTCAGAGGCCGGCCCTCCTGGGAAGCTGGGGGCGGGGTTCTGGGGAGGAGCTGGGCGTAGACGCTGCCAGCGCCGGCTCGGCTTCCGGTCTCTCCATTCCCACCAGCCTCTCCCCTCCACGCATCTGTTTTCATTTTCCTAGCGTTTAAACTTGATTCTCCCCCCACCTCCGTGTCCTCCCACCACTCCCAGGAAAGACAGAAGATGAATTTCATCTGGGCCCTGAAAGAGGGCAAGGAGCACTCAGCGACCGGGGACACCAGGGAATGCAAAGTGCAAACTGTCACCTGGGCCTCTTCCAGAGGAAAAAAGAAGAATGTTACTAGTTTTAATTAAGACTCCAACTAAAAGTTCCATTATTTTTTTTCCCATTAAACAAGCTTTACCAGTGGCACGTGAGACCCATGAACTAAAAGGTTTCTTAGTGTAGTTATCTTTTGCCTTTTTTTTTAACATTGGTAAGCTGTGGAATCCTTAGTTCATCACGTCTCTCTGTGTCTCAGTATATGGATCTTTAAAAATGACCCAAACCCTATTTACTCCTCTTGCTGCTGTACCTAATTAGCTACTGCACCTCTCATCTCAGTACAGGGTGTTGGAGAGGGTAGTAAAGAAATGTTTGCACATCAACTTTTTCTCTTTAAATTGGGTGTCCTAGGGCTTGAGGAGGGAGGAAGGAGGTAGAAGGCATCAGGCTGGTCAGTCTCAGGGACTGCCCATCGTCCCCACCCCACAACCTGCCTGAGCTCTCCAAAGAGTGCCCAGTCATACAATCTTACAGTTTTAGGACTGTTGTGTTTTTATTAAAAAAATTTAAAAATACAAACTTAAAGCTAAAGGGATTAAGCACTGTGCTGAAACTTGAGTCTCTGAGGTGGTTGAGAGTGATGAAACATCTCCCAAATCATAGAGAGAGGCCCTCAGGGAGGAGGAGTTGTTTCTCCCAACTATCCCACAAAACTCACTTCCCCAAGGATTTCCATTTGGTGGCTTGTGACTTCAGGGTCACTCACAGGAGAACTTGACTGTACTTACTCCTTGAGATGTACTTGGGGCTCATTTCCATTGCATCGTGGGGTGGGGGAAATACCTGCTTTGCTGGAACATTCTTCCAACAAAGAGGAGGTGCTGTGGCTGAGGTACTGGGCTTTTTCCTGGGGTTGTCTGTGAAGGCAATTGATCCGTTCTTCAGAGCCAATATGATGCCTCTGACATGGCACTTCAAAAGGACTCCACATATTTTGGGGATCAGTGTCAAAACTTGCTAAAAACAGGATTTTTGTTTTTAACTTGAATATACTCTTTACAGTTTCAGCTGTTAGGACAAATTCTAAATTGCCTAATGAAAAAACCTAATACAAATTTGCTATAATGTGATAAGAAAATAAAAGAGAGTGAAAAATTCCAATTTGTGTACATGTATGTATTTGCATATAAATTCTAATTATTTTAACATTTAATGTTTTTATACCCTATTTGCCATTATACAAAACATACACAATACAGGAACTCTTGATAAGAAATCAACATGAAATGACTTATTTTAACTTAGGGATAAAAGAAAATGATTTTATTTGCTTTGATTCATCTAACAGGCTTTGTACCCAAGAGCACAAAAAGATACCAGAATCTGAAACCAACCTCTAGGTTAGCTCAGTCTCCAAATCAAACATGCTCAGTAGCCCCCCTTGAAATGGAAACCAAAAGTGAGTTTTCCCCAACCCTCTTCTCCTTCTTCCTCCTTCTCCTTTGTATTAAATATCATTCGAAACAATCAGCAGCTTTTCTCCGGCAATGAGTACTGGCAGGAAAGCAGAAAGAACCATTTCAGAAGTAGGGAAGAAAAACATCTCTGTGACCCCCTCTTTCATTTTCATCTAAAGAAGTGAGCCATTGAAAGTGTTAATGTGGTCATCAAGGTCTGCCTGCCTGTGGAGCTCCTCAATGACTGCTTTCCACGTGGCCCCAGGGGCCATCCCATTCCCAGCAGCTTCAGAATTGCCCAGGGCCATGAAGTTAATCTCTCTCTTGGCCTTCCCTTCACTGTGAACACTGGAGAGGCTGAAGTTCTCAATGCAGCACCTTCACTGAAATGTTGAATGGACAAGGAAAGAAGATTCAGAACTACAGGGAAAGTAAGCAACACAAACTTTTCTCAAAGGAAAGGTTGTTTTCAACAGGCAGTTGGTGACCCTTGCCTTGATGAGAAGTGAGGGCACAGTATGCTGTTTGTGAAAGGGAAACACTGTACCTTTATGCAGAGTTTGGGAGGTTAATAGGTCTGAAATTTATGGAAACAACGAAGGATTTAAAAATAAGAATAAGAAGAAACCACCCCTTGCCTGGCCACAGGTGCAGGAGCAGTGGGGGCCTCTCCCTCCCCATGGGGCTAGGAGACTTGCCTCCTGCAAGTCAGTGTTAAGTAATGTTCCGTTCTGTAGGACCTCATCTGACCTTCTGTGTGGGATCAAGATACAGTGAGGATGTCAGGGCTCCACTTGGAAAGAGCAGGTTTGCCTTCCAGAAACAAAGTTGAGATATGGAGAATTTGAAAGGTCCTAGGACTCTGGGGGACAAGCCTTGAAATTTTATGTTCTGGATTGCTGCAATCTCTGGAATCCACTCTTCTGGGTCTCTGTATCTCCCCTGTGTCTCAATTGGGCTTGGCACGAAGAAAGGCAGCTTGGTGTAGTGGAACCAGATAATGGCTCTACCCAGAGTTGCTCTGGCCAGTTATTAAACCTCTCTGAGCAGGGTTTGGAGTCAGACTGTTCGGGTTTCAACACTAGCACTAGCTGTGTGATCTCCAGTAAGGTATCTAACCTTTCTGTATCTTAGTTTCTTGCCTATAAAATGGACATAGTGAAAATGCCCAGCTCATTTGGTTGCTATGAGGATTAAATCATAAAATGCATATGTTTTGGTTAGAATTCTGGCTTGTAAACAACATAGATGACCTCTGGCTAACCTAAGCAGGATACAAATTTATGAGAAGGCTACCACAGAAGGCTGGAGAAGAAGGTTTAGAAAATGTGTAAGAACCAAGGAAGGCTGGACCTTGGTGGCCCTGAGTGCTGGTTGGGAGTCAGGTGCTGCCTCAGGACTGGGTTCCACTGTCATGGGGAGACTGCCTAACTGTGGCAGAGAGGGAATCATTTTCTCTCGATTCAGTGGTCCACCTGAAGGGTACGATGCAAGGCACCAGGGTGTATGTTGAGGGAAAGTGGGACTCATTCCCCAAATAGGATGAAAGATTTAGATATTGAGCTAGTAATCAATGAAAAATATCCACTAAAGGTCAAAGTGTGTAGAATAACACCTTGCAAGGGGCAAGCACTCAGTAGAAGCTCATGGTTGCAATGGTATATTTCTATATTCTATGAATGGTTATGATAACACCTGCCTGAAAAGGCATAAACATATCAAGGACCAAGTCTAGTACTTAGCAGGTAATAGTAATAATACATGCTCCACACATTCTAGCTGGTATTATAAGAATAGTATAGATGAGTGAAATTCATGGATAAATTACAATATTTTAGTCTAATTAGTGGCTTCAATGTCCTTCTCCATAAGTCACTTTAAAAACCACTATAAAGGAGCAAATTGGCCAAGTTTCCTGTCCTTGGTTTACTTTTCTATGTCACTATTGACACTTCCTTGTAATCATCCCCATTTCATAAGAGAGAAAACATTTGCTGAAAGCTGTTTTCTCCCAAAATCAAATTCTAATGAAAAATGTACACATGACAACAGAGAACAGCATATATTCATTTTCATGTTAGTTTCTAAATCTTGGGAAAATGCTTATTTTTAACTCAGAAGAATATATACTGTCTTAGAAAACAAATGTGAATGATGCCACTTTATAGAACTTCTCACAAGGTTGGAATTATGTGTGTTAGCAATTTTCTTAGGTTTTTGATAACAGCAAATGAACAATGAGAGTTTTTAGTATTTTGTATATTTATTCAGCTCAAAAATGTAACCTATATAGTCAGGGATCAAGATCTAGAGGAGAGGAGATGGGTCTGCTGTAGGCATCTCCTAGAAACACACAACTCCTAGATGGTGTGTTTCTGTATAAGGAAACCACAAACTTTGCAAGGTGCTACAGTTACATGTTTCCATAGCAATCTGTCCTTCCAATCCTCCTGCAATTATTTAATACATTATGTCCATTTGTTTAGTCTCTTTTGTCCCCTTTAAGATCCACAAGGGCAGGAGTGTTTGCTTCGTATCCCCTGGGGGGCCCAGCTGTGGGTTAGTACTTGGACTTTTAAACTGAATGACCTGGCTGAAGCATCGGATTTGCTGTTTCCTTGTGACATGACCTGCACAAGTGACTTCAATGCTCTGTCTTAGTTTCTTCATCTGTAATGCAGGAGTAGTATGTCGTCTACCTTATCACGTACCTCCAAGGTTAAAGGAGGTAACAACGCCTGAAAACTGCCTAGGACAGTGTAAGGCCAACAATAAATGCCACCAATGAGCTAGTTGTTGATTGGCTGAGTTGTAGGTCATCTGCCTTGCAGTGAATGGATCTGCCCACCCCAAGGATGGAAAACTTTAAACCCATTTGACACCAACCGAAATATCAAGACCATTTGCAAATAGTCTATTAGAGACACAAATGTAAAAGGCTCAGGATTCAGGATGCATTCTGGAAACAAAACAATGGAAAACTTGAGAAAGCCCTTGTGAAATACTCAGGTCTGGAGACTGGTTTTGATGAGTTAGAAAAGCTGACTTAGACAGCATTTTCCACTGGGGGCATGAATTTGTTTGTAGTGCTCACCTGAAAGCAAGCCAGTGATTCTAGTGGTTTTGAATGACCCTGCACACTTTAGTTCACTTGGGAAGGGGGTTTCTGCACATTGGCAGTGTCATGGAGATGTAGAGGATGAGGATATTAAACAGAGTAAGCTGATGTTCTTTTTCTGCTCTGGCAGCTGTTCACTCAGTGAGATGGCTGTTGGGGAATGGGCAGTGCTTTTCCAAAGTGCAGTTTGGTGAAGATAAATGTACAATGAGGGAATGGACACTTTGAATCATGAACATCCCTCCCCACACCCCCTCTGTTTTAACAGTGCTGTAACCATTTTAAGACCCTAATTAGGGTTTTATAAGTAAATTTGACTCTGAAGCTATAGGATAAAATGCAACTGTCTGCTGCTAAACCCGGGTCCCTGTGTTCAGATCTGGATTTCTCACCTACAGGGCCCTCTTCAGGATTCCTTTTGAATGTGCATTTCATTTTTTCATTGAAATTAAAGCTGCTGAGAGATTTAGACAGATGGATGGGAGCCTTAGTTATACAACTTTACTGGAAACCAACATAACATTGTGAAGTACAGCAGGTGGAAGCTGGTTGATTAGGTTGGATATTTGCTAGTTTGTGAATCCAGTGGGTTGCCCACTTGTGTTCATATACACGTGGGGTCCACATCCATTCACATTTTTGTGGATGCTTCATTGGTTTCGTCTGTCTCAGGATCTCCCATCTTCTTGCTACTTGCTCCTATAACTCCAGATATCATTGGCTACGTTAAATGAAATCCTTCTGCAGCTGGCTTAATTCCGACCTTTTTCGCTATTTTCTTTGCACTGAGTACAAGAAGAAGTGGGCTTTGGGCCTCTGAGTGTCCAAGCTAGAAGGACAAAAAGTTCACTGACCTATGTTCATAAGTAATCTGATGGTTAGAATGTGCTTTAGAAAAGTCTTTGGGGGAGGGGGAGAAGATGGCAATAAGTTGGCATTATTAAAGATGGTACCTTCATAGAATAAACATCCAGGAGGAAACCACAATATTGACCACAATGGGCTGGACCGCAGACCACAGACCAAGAATAGATAGGCGACCACTTCCTGAATACAGCGGCTTTGCTTGCCAGGGTCATGGAGGAGGCAGCTGTGAACAAAAGTGCAGGATTCACCTGGGCTTTTGCTTGTGCAGGACGCTGAGGACCGGGAGTCTGCTAACACCTGGGTTTCAGATTTCTCCTGGAAGCAGCTGTTCACACAGAGCAGGAAAGAAGACAAGAGGCCCCCCCCCCCCACCCATGCTGTACATCTTCCAACCCAGAAGAGGAAGCAGCCAGAGGAGATAGACGGAAACCTCAAATTATTTTTTCTTTGTCATGAAAACATGTCTTATCTATGTTTCATTCAGATTGTAAATTAGTGTATAGAAGAATACATGATACAACTCCCTATTTACATGAGCATATCAGTGTTCTTTGCACACTCTTGAGAAGAGTCACATACTTAAGGCATAATGAAAGCATTCCTTATCTATTATCACTGAAGCACAATTTAGAATCTCTGTGCAATTAGATTTGGCTTGAAATGGGAATTCATTTCTCAGCAGGATTGCTCACTGAATTACTTTATTGTCTCTTTGTTCCCTTAGTGGGGTCTTTTCATACCAGCATAGAAGAAAATGCTGTGCTGGGTAAATCCAGCCCCAAGGACAAAGAAGTGACTGGGGGTTTCCTTGGGCCTTGCTTACCAGGTCTATTTCCTTTCCTACTGTTTGGCAGCAAAATAGAGTCAAGAATAAAAACCCCAAAATGTGTCAGCTGTGGAAATTCATACTCAATAGTGAACACTTTCTTCCACACTGAAATACTGATTCCCAGATCAGACTTTCAACTCCGTGGGACATTTTTCCCTTTGTTTGAGCATCAGGATTTTTTTAAAAATGAGACAGGGAGCACTGTTAAGAATATAACTGTGGTTCACAAACACCTGCTCACCCTCCCACATCATGCGTGCATGTACAAGTAAAGTTTTCAGCAAGTACAGGTCTATTTCTCAATTGCTTCAACAGGTAAAAACTGGCAGAATTTTCTGGCATAACATGCACTCTAATTGTCCTTCTAGCTGGTACCTGTTCTGAGCTGCTCCGAATGGATTTATTATATGATCATCCAACTATGAAGCGTTCCAGTGGGCTTGCTTTTAAAGCTTGGTGGTTGCACAGACCATATAGAAGAATCAGAGAATTACAAAGTCACAGGAAGCACTGTGTGGCTGCTGTTGGCTTCCCAACCACCCTGGGAAGAACAGGTGTATATAAAGGTGAGTCTTACTCCTGGGAGACAGTGCCTCGGGGAACTGCAAGCCAGGGCATGCAGAGAGGTTTTCAGGAGTGAGGTGTAAAATTCCAAAGGTTTGGGTTCAGTTCAGATAAGCACCCACATGTTTGGATCTTCAGTAGAAACCTGTCTGAAATGTCTCAAACAGCCTGTTAATTTGGGCTGGAAATCTTGCAGGACCTTCATTTCTCCTGAGGTTTTTGGTACTTCCTGTAAGAGTTAGCCCAGAATAGCCTTTCCATGTCTGAGCCAAAGATGGAAAAGTAATGAAACAGCCTTCTCACTTTCTATTGTTTTGTGTTAAAAGATTGTGCATATTTGATGGTTGTGAGTGCTTTACACAGAGATGAAGTCATAGGAAAGTTCAGACATTTAGGCTCCTGTTCGGTTTGGGAAGTCTGCAGAAGCAGTGTTGAGAGTGGGCTCTCATTTCATGCCGACAACGTGCCCATGTACAGCCCTTTCCCTGAAGGTTGTTTTTATTCAGAGAAAGGGGAAGAGAAGCACGGCTGTATGGTGGACCCACACTGTGCTGGTGGCCCCAGTTTCCGGGAGTTTATGAAATGGCCATGCTGATCAACAAATCTGAGTTGATTTCCCGGAGATTCAGCCCCTTCAGGCAGCACCAAGAAGGGAAGCATTTCACCTGTCAGTGCCACTGCGAAGCTGGCCAGCAGGACCCAAGGTTTTTCCCAAGGCCCTCGCTGCTCTTGAGTAGTATATAAAGGACTACTTTAGGCCTTTTCCTGCAGCAGAGGCAAATAACTAAACAGCTACTTATGCCAGTAGCAAAACTGGATGATTTTCTCCACTGGGAAGAGAGACATCATTATGTTTGGCGTACTTGTAGGCTAAGACAGTCTCCACAGAGCAGCCTCTCTTAGGGGGGTAGCAAGGGAGCAGAAACCAGACCTTCAGCATGACAAGGCCTGGTCTGAGTGTGCCCTGGTGCACTTTCTCCTGGTGAGAAGTGTGACAGTTTGTGCCTTCGTAGCAGAGCCAAAGCTTTACTGCAAATTAGTTCCCTTATGTGTTACTTCTCCTTACCAATCATCTGATTTTCAGAATGGAGAAGGACTGGTAAGCAAATCTTCCAGCCACTTCCTGCATTTTCTCAGTGTCTTCTTCTATTGCTCATTTTAATACAACATCAACACGATTTGGAAAAAGATTTTCCTCAGAGGCCATGTTGGATCACAAGACCCACCCTCTGGGCTTTCCTGTCTGGTCGGGCACTTCTGAAGAACAAGGAGGGGTGTGGACTACAGGCTGTTGGAGGGCCTCCTCATGGGGACCTGGTGATTCAGCTCAGGAGGCGGGTCCTAGACTTGCCAAGCACTCTGCTCTGGTACTAGGAAGCATCGAGGGGCTGTGAAGGGTGGGGTGACTCAGCCCACATCTCTGCTAGCACAGGGGAAAACCTCTGTCTGATGTGAGAGCTGAGCTGTCTGGGGGGACCTGAGGGGTGGAGCACCCCCGGGTTTGCATGGCTGAGCAGGTGGGGGGTTGGGACCTCCATTCAGAGACAAGAGACTCCTCCCACCTCCTGTGGGGGACCCTTGCTTGTCTGCAGCCCTGGGTCCCCGGCTACAGAGAGGAGAGGTCAACCAGAGAGGCATCTCCTAATTGTGGGGAAGTGTAGTGATGTCTAAAGCTGAATGATACGGAACATTTGGAAATATTTGAAGAAAAGATCAAAGCCTGTGAATTTAATTACCCAGCCCCACCTAATTAGCTCCTGCCTGGCTGTTCAGTCTTCTGTGCTGACAATTATTGATGGGCTGCTGTCCTCTGTGCTCCCTCCCCCTGGCTGGGCTGCAACCAGGGGTGGCAGGTTTTCAGAGATTTGCAAGGGACAATTAATGATAGTTTGCAGTGGGGGCAGTTGGGGGCAGAACTGCCATAGTGGAGGGACAGAGGCCTTGTTAGTGCCTGTAACATTTTATGGGCTTCTGTGTACTTGTGAGTATAAGTTTGATTTTTCAGAATTCTGAGGCTCCAGAGTTACTGTCTGATGGACAAACTGCAGAGGTATGAGTGGTGAAACATCTCCAGCAAAGAATGTTCTCCTGCTAGAATTGGCTGGGGTCTGGAGTGGATGGGTGGAGTTATAGCCTCCTAGGGCAGGGTTCTAGGTGTCAGGGTGTCAGTGACCAGGGTTGGCTGCAATCCAGACTCTGCCCTTTGGGGGGGCATGCGGAAGCACTGTCCCCAGTCAGTGTCTGGAGCCTGGGAGCGATCCTGGTTTTCCTGGACTTGCCTGCTCTGTGGAGGTGCTGACCCCTATCTCAGAGCAGAAAAAATGTTCCTGGGAGGTTGGCAGGCAGTCGGTCTCTGCTGCCCTGATGGAATCGACACCCAAGTGCTTTATAATTGATCCGAATAAAACGTATCCTTCATCCAACTACCGTGAGAAAAAAATACCCAGAATCTCTAAAATTATTTTGCTTAATTTTGCCCTTAATCTTTGCAGAGCACTCTGATGAGCAAAACAAAACAAAACAAAACAAAAAATGAAACAAATAAAAAAAAACACTATCACAAAATGATACTTTTATATCTTTTGGTTAATGCGTATTTGTAAGAATAAAAGTTGTTTTGTTTTTTTGTGCATGCTGACATAGGAATTTAGTAGATGTATACATACAAATGTTCATACTTGTTGAACTTCTCTTCACACCTTGGCTTTTCTGTGGGGGGTTGAATGTAGCAAATATACACAAGGTGAATCCTGGCTCCCAAGAACTCTGGCCCTGCAGTTGACCTTATGTGCTGGTTTCATTTTTCTGTGTGTCTCAAATACTTTCCTCAGGAAATATATTTTAGGTGATGCCCCCTCCCCCACTACCACAAACTCTTCTTGGGAATGCCTTTTATGGGCTTCATTTCAATGTTGGTTCTTTGGTTTTCTTTTCCTTTGCAATATCTCAAGGCTTCCCTTTTGCTCCCCTCCCCCCCCAATTTTCTGAGCATCTTAAGGTTTGGTCTTTATATTCAAGACACCCCCATCTGTTTTGTATTTCTGAACTTTCTTTAACTACCACAGACTTTGCTGGGTTCTGGGATCCCAACAGGAAACAGGGTCTTTCCCAGGTTCAAGGAGCTCCTGGGGAAATGGAAAAGGAGTCCACTCTGGACACATGCATCCAGGAGTGCTGGATCCATTCAGCGGCCTCTGCATAGCACATCAACTAACATGCTTGACAGAAACCCTGATCCTTCCTCTGGGAAAGAGGTATTTTTGAGTACTGTATTATTTTTCTAAGCAGCATTCTGAAAGTTCTGTATTTATTTTCTAGGGAATTTTGCTAGTCTCCGTTCTCTTCCAAGAAGCCTGGGGAAGCTAGGGAAACCCACCAACCAGACTGCAGCAAGCTGGGGCATTCTTGCAGAAGATGTGAGAGGAGGCCCATCACACTTGCCTTGTAACCCCCTCCTGGAGCTCAGCCATGTTCATGTCCTGTTTCAGGGAGCAGTGCTGCGCATGTGGTGTTCTGGGCCCTTCTTCGCCTGACCATTGAGTCTCTACATTAAAAAAAAAAAAGGACCCAACCCTTGGCCCTTGCCCTTTAGCTCCCACATTACTCTAGGTCCACATGGATGGGAGGGCAGCCCCCAAGATCTGTGGAATCGTCCTTTTCATGCTTTCTAAAGCTTTTGTTTGTTTATCCTTCACACATGGTCTGTTGCTGAAACAGCCAGAGTGGGGTTATCACTTCTTTCTTTTGGTGTGTAAAAGCAGAGACATGTCATGTTTATTATTGTTGAGTTTTTCTCAGCTAAGCTGAAGACATACATTGAGATGGTTTTACTCAAGGGATTGAATTCAGATATTTTACAACATATAAATAATGGTCTTTAACAAGAGCCACTTATTCTGTCTTTCTTGTTTATGAAGAATTTTCCTTATTTAAGTTTAATAAAATGACAAGTGCACAGTTTGTGAGCTTAGTATCTGATTGTAGATTCTTGACCTGATCTCATGCATCGTTGGAGCTGAGAAAATTTCCTTCGAAATGGTGGTAAAATCTTTGCTGAGTCCCATTGTGTGCCTACCACACACTGCAGAAGGTGCTGAGAGTGTCCTGGTCAAGACAAAGGCCAACAATGTCCACTTTGGGTTCAATCATAGCACATTCTTTCAGTTTGGTCTGAAATGAACTTGTGTTGACAACCATTTGTATAGCTTGAATTAGAAAGCCAAAGGAACCTTAATAAATTGTAAAGCCATAAACCAATTTCTCCTAGACAACCTGTATCCTAGATCTTTTTAAAACTCACTGGTCATTCGGTCTCTGACTTGGAGTTTCTATTAGTTTTTCAAAGATAATACATCATACTTGCTGGAAAAGGGTTGTGTGCAATGGCTACTCTGACCTCCCAGATTTTGGCATCCGAAATGCCTAGAGGCATGTCTGAACCAAAACTTGTACAGCAGAATCTTTCCTTGTTACAGCCAGCCTGCTTCCTCTAAAGTTCACATGTTCTCTCTGAAAATATGTGGTATCTATGGGAATTAGTAATTTTGCAAAAGTCGTGATTTAATTTAATAACGTTGATTTTGTTGCCCTGACCATACGAATGAATATTTTCTGAGCTCTAAAATGAAATTGGAGGCTATTTCCTCTTCACCTTATTTCCATAATTTTGCAGACCCTGATTTGGCACAAAGGAAAATTGCCAAAATGCAGAACATTTGGGACACAAGAAAACTCAGGAGGCATTATTAAGCATTTAGCATCTAAAGATTCCAGATTTTAATCAAACGTATTATTTACAAATGTTTTAGAGCTAGGCAGACTTGGACTTGCATCCCACTCTTGCCACCATTAGTCATATCCCCGAGCAAATGCTTTTCTTATCCACACATCCTTTTTGGAAACATGAAGCAAATAGGTACCTACCTCCTAGGACTATGTTTATAACACCAGTGCCTGGCACACAGTAGGTGCTCAGTATGGGCAAACTGACAAGTTGTAGCATTTTTGGCTCTGTTCCTTTTTTCCACCCATGTGATCTACCAAATTTAAGCAATTGGATCCCTTAAATATCAATCCCCATGTGTTCATAGTCAGTGGACTTTTTCTCCTAAGAAAGGAGGGGAGAATGGGAGCATGTTGGAGACTGAGGTATGGAATGGTGACGGCAGGAACAGAAAGTTGGGTCAGGCTAAATTTACTGATACGGGCTTATTAAGCAGACATTGTGCACTGGTGAGTTAGGGCTTTAACAATTTGGTTGGTTGGTTCACCAAACAGTGGACCACAGGATGGACCCCTGTGAGAGAACTGAAAATCCCAGACACACCTTGGTTTACCATAGAGTAATTCAAAGACTTAGGGAGATTGAGATTTCAGAGTGGATATGTCATTTGTCACCCATGCTGGGAGGGCCCAGAGGCATACCTTTTATGACCATGAGAAATAATTATGAGGAGAGCCTGGCACTTTTGAAGAGCTCTGTGTTTGCTCTGCTCTGTAGGCCAGATCTCAGTGAGAACTATAGCCACTCAACTGGAAAACCTAAAAGCAATGGTGGTAATTGGATCCTGGGGCTGCTGGGGCCAAAAAGTGGCCCTCAGTCACCAAACACAAGGAGAGTGTGGTGACCATCATAGATACTAGAGTCAAAGCAGCTATCAGAATGGTCTGATCGTGCAGACCTATGGTGTTAGCTCATTGACTGTGGTATTCCTAGAGGTGAAATAGATGGGAGGCCTGTTAAATTCTTACTTGATCTCTATGAGCAGAAAAATTCAAGGTCAAGCAAACAAAAGTTTAACCTGAATCTTAAAAACAGAGAGTAACAGCCCCCTAACTGATACACAAACTTGAGCCAGGTCGCAGACCCAGAACCCCTTGAATGAAAAGGAGGTGAGGTCCCCTCTAGAAAGGACCCTGGTACACCACCACTGGTGAGTTAGAAAGGGCTCTAACATTTTATTTGTTTCATTAATTTTATACCATTAATCTTTCTTCTAGTCTTCCCAAAGGTACACACAGTTTTTAGATTTGAGCTGCAGATTAGTCTCCTAGGTCTGCAGTCTGCTGGCCCATCCTATACAGATTTTGGACCTGCTGCCTCCATAATCAGGTGAGACAGCTTCTTACGATAAATGTCCGTCTCAGCACACACCCTATTGGTTCTGTTGTCTGGAGAACCCTGACTCATATATCAAAGTAATCTTTCCATCCTAAGTTCATGGGTTAGAACACAATATTATTAAAGTAACAACTTATTGTTAATTGAATAAAATATGTCAGTTCTACCCAAGCATACAATGTAATCTCTACCGAAATCCCAATGACTTTGAAGAATGGATGAACAAACTGTGATACATACATACAATGGAATATTATTAAGCCTTAAAAAGGAATGAAATCCTGAAATTTGCTACAACATGGATGAAACTTGAAGATATTATTTTGAGTGTATCAAGCGAGACACAAAAAGTACAAATATTGTATAATTTCACTTATATGAAATATCTAGGATAGGCAAACTCATAAAGACAGAGAGTAGAATAGTGGTTGCTGGGATGGAGGAAGGGGGGAATGGGGACAGAGTTTCAGTCTGGGGTGATGAAAAAGTTTTGGAGATGAATAGTGGTAATGATTGCACACTAATGTGAATATACTTTATGCCACTTAACTGTACACTTAAAACTGGTAAAAATCATAAATTTTATGTTATGTATATTTTATCACAATTAAGAAAGAAATCGTCTTGTTACTGCGCAGGCACCAAAAGATCAATGTGTAATGCTTCATCTCTTAAAGTAGTGTTCTGCCCACCACCACTAAGGAAGTTGGTCCAAATGTAACTGATGACATATGTGCGTGGAGGGAGGCCACAGTGGCTTCTGGGAGCCATCAGTTCATTCTAAATAGAG
The DNA here is from genome assembly GCA_028534135.1 of Potos flavus. NCBI lineage: Eukaryota > Metazoa > Chordata > Mammalia > Carnivora > Procyonidae > Potos > Potos flavus. Next base: position 69,793,082 of record CM052900.1, on the reverse strand, counting down.
CAGATTCACTAAAGGAAAAAAATGAGCTGCAATTGCAGAAAATGTTCCTGAACACACGATTATTGTATTAAGTTCCCTTGAACCATGAGCTCTTATTACATGAGTCCTTTGCCCATGTCTGGAACTCTATCTTGTGGTCAAAAAAGGGAAAATTTGTTAAAACTTTGAGGATATATATTGCATATAGGGAGAAAGAGGCCAGTTTTTAAAAAGTGTCTCAAATCACTTGAAAAATAGCTATTCCTGACACCCTGAGAGACTGGGCAGAAATCACTGTATGGCTCTGACTAACAACCCTCTCCTTTGTGTGGGCTCCATTTAAACCACATGGCTTTAAGGTTGCAAAGTGGGTGTGGCTTATAAATACCCAAATTACAGCAGCAAGTCTGCATGAATGATTTTTTCCCCTTTGTAATAATAATGTCAGGACTGTTATTACACTTGGCTCCATGGGGGAATTGGAAGTGTTTCTCTGAAGGGAAGTGCTTCCAGCTCTACAGCTCTTTCAAGAACTCCATTCCCATGTACTTGCTGGAAACTTTCAGGAAACCACATTCCTTTTCACGTCCCCATTTAGCAATGTGATCTCTCCCAGCCAGAATGCTTCCCAGACCACCTCATCAACCGGGCCTGGGAATGGAATGCGACCATGAGGGGCTACGCTTTGGGGTTTAGGTCTTGTTTCCATGTTGTGTTTGTGAGTAAGAGAGGAAAGGAATGGTTTTTTTCCTCCTGAGAATATTTTGTGAACCCCGAGCATATTTCAAAGGATTCAAAGTCTCTAATGAATCAAAGGATTCAAAGTCTCTAATCTGGGGATGAGGGCCAGTGGAACCTGAGATGAAAATGAGACCAAATTCTGTCTCAAAGTGGCCAGAGATGGCCTGGATTTTAGGTCAAGAGGCATTTGACAAGTGTCAGGGAAACCCATAAGAATCTTACTGTAATTTTCTGTAACTTCTTTTGGAAATCATCTGACCAAAGGAAATTAACTGTAAGAAGAGTGAGATGGTGATCCCTTATTTTAAGATTTATAAAAAAAGGGGGGGAGGGACAGAGGAAAAAAATAATCAATTTTTGAAAAACAAAGTAAGGGTTGTGAATATTATATGATTTACTTTATGTAATTTAAAAAAATAAAGGAAAACAAATCTCAACACAAAGTAAGAATATCCAACAAATTATTACATTCCATCCTATGTCACCAGTAGACGATGCCACAGAAGCACTTGCCCATAATAAAATTCCTTGCCACAAGGGGAATAGTTTCAGTGGGTTGGCCCTTTGATCTTGTATGTATGTGTGGTTTTTTAAAAATATTTAATAGGGTAAGTGTATGTGGGGAGTTTTGGTAGAATGGAAGAGGAGATGGCGGGAGTAATAATATTCAAAAGGGCAACAATATTTAATGGTCAGGTACAGCACAGGTTTTACTTTTTTCAGGTATGTATTTGATCCAACTACTTAGTATTCTATACAGTATACAGTTAAAATTTGTTTTCTCTCTGACTAAAATCTGTGAACTGAAATCATGTTACTTGTCAAAGATGTGTAGGTAGCATCAGAAATATAGAAAAAACCCCGTTAGTACGTAAAGTACTCTCTGTGGTAGGTATTTTGACCTGACAATCTGTTTCTTAGCAGAGAAATAAATGGAGACAAACAAAGAAATGTGTTTGTAGAGTAACAGAATCCAGTACTTACCAGAAAAATGAAAGCAAAGAAGCAACTGCATATGCTTCTTACCTCAATACATTCTTTAATCATAAGGTTCTGTTAAGTTCTACAGAGGTTTTTATACATTTTTGAGAGTTCATTGTTATTTAGATCCATACACACTATCACTATTGCCTCTTGTCTTTCCTCTGGTTTCATCCCCCACCTTTTCAATGTGAATCCTTAGCAGTTATTTCAGTGAAGGTCTGTACTAATACACTTTTCTTACTCTGAAAAAGTTATTTTGCTCTCAATCTTAATAGTTTAGCTAAAAGTATAGAATTCAGATCAATCGTTTTCTCTCAAAACTTAGAAGATCTTATTCCATTGTCTCCCGGTATCTTTCTTTTGAGGAATGCACTCTCAATTTAAATGTATTTTCTCTATGGTTGCTTTTAACATTTTTTTCTCTCCTTAGAGTTCTGAATGTGTTTAGGTATGGATTTATTTTTAACCTTTCTGTTTGGGACCTGGTGAGATTCTTTATTCTCAGTGTTTTCCTTTGGATTTGAACATTTTTCAGGGACTTTCTCTTTAAACTATTGTCTTACCTCCACTCTATGATTTTCTTCTTATCTTGTTTTATCAACTAGAAAGATAACATCTGATGCACCTGATAGAAAACACAACTTAGAGGGGTTTATTTTTTTCTCACATGACTAGATGTCTGGAGATAGGCAAACTAAGACCTTTTCAGCTTTCTGCTTCATCATCCTTTGCATATTCCTAAGACAACTGTTCCACTTCTAGCATGGTTCGTATGTCCACACAGAACGTTTGGGGGTGGAGGGAGAAAGGGGAAGATTTTAAAGAACATACTCAGAAACACTTGGAAACTTCTGCTTCTATTTCATTGAACAAAATTGTGTTACTTAGTTATCCATTTCCTTGGGTGTGCTGGGAGGTAATATTTTTAGCTGGACATATTGTCATCCAAAACAAATCAGCAATCTATGAGTAAAGACAATAGAATGGAATTGTATAAGTCATAAGCAGGATCTGTCCTGGCATATGTTCTGTACTTCATCTCATGTCTGTCGTGGCTACATTTATGTTACTACTTCTTTATCTCTCCCTGTCTCTAAATTCTGGGTGACTTCTTCCAATATACATTACAATTCATTAATTCTTTCTTTACCTATGTCTAATGTGGTGTTTAAATGAATCATGAATCTTTGATTTGTGCTTCTTACCATATATTTTTTTCAATAAAAGTTCTACTTTTTTTCAAAGCTATGTATTCTTCTTTTAAAATATCTTATTATTTTGCGTGGATTCTATTTTTCTCTCTTCTCAGTAATTTAAAAATATTTATTTTATAACTTACTTGAGAATATTTTTCTATTATTTCAAGTTTCTGGTGTTTTTTATGTCTGCTGACTCATTTGTGATACTTTCTTTCATATTATGAAATTTTTGATTATGAGATTCTCTTGTGAGACAATTTTTTTCTCCTGCAATCCTGTGTGGTCTTGATTGAAAGAATGTCCCTCAGAGCAATTTTTTCCTTGCTTCTCCAGGCCCTCAGGGATTCCTGAACCATAAGAATATCAGATCATGCAAGGCACTATTGCAAGGTTCCTATTGTTCATGGGAGCCTTTCAGTACAACCAAAGTCTAGGCAGTCAGCCTGAGGACTGGGCTTGGCACAGAGATTGGGAGGCTCTGGGGGAAAGGAGTGTCATGGCAACATTGATCCAGTGAGATATTTTTACTAGCATAAAAATGAAGAACAAAAAGTTAAAGACCAAAAGGGAATGCAAGACATCATTTTTTTAGTCCTTAAACGCAGGACTAAGGTGTGTAAACATCTATGGCGGCCTCTTGTCCTGTCTTTGGACACTGCCACTTGCCACAAGTAAGAACTAATATTGGGAAAATAAAATTATTGAAATATCTGTGGCCCTTCAAATGTGGAATTCATTCATGCAGTGAATCCTTACTCACAAATTTCACACCTGCCCACCCACTGTGGACAAGGCACTGTGCTGTCCTGGTGGGCAGAGATGAATGAGACAGAGTTTTGATCTCAAGTATGGAGGCAAATGCACAAACAAATCAGTCTAATGTTATTCATGCATAGCTAGAGGACTAAGGGGCACAAAGGAGAGGGAGGGGGCCTTTGGTGAAAACTTCATGAAGAAATAGCACTTAGGCAAGGTCTTGAAAGATAAGCCCAATTGTGATAGGTGAATAGGTCATGCAGCCAGCTAGCAAGTTATGAATATGAGAGAAGGAGATTTTCTTTTCTGAGAAATTAATGATTTGAGTTTTGAACATGGTAGGTTTGACTGCTTATGGAATATCCAGTAGACAACTGGAGTTTTACAATTCTGGAACTCAAAAGGATGGGAGTTAGAACTGATGTAGAAACCACTGAACAATGGTGAGCAATGGTACTCAGGACTAGGAAAGTGATGGAGGCACTCAGTGTGGCTGTGGGCAGAGGAAGAGAGAGAGAGAGGAGAAAGGAGGAGAGGAGAGAGGAGTGCAGGAAGGTATAACATACAAAGTTAGCAAAAGGCAAAGAAGAAGAGACATAAGGAGAACAGGATGAGTGCCATTGCACAATGAAGATGAGAGGGTCTCACAAATAGGTGGAATAGTCATTCATTGCAGTATTAGATGATGCAAAGAAATCAAGTAGGAGGAAAATCGAGTCTTGAAGTAGCAATTTCTGGAAGCCTTAGTGAGACAATAAGTTGTTGCAAGCATTTTCCAATAGTTGCCAGAAGCATGGCAAGGAAGATGAGAGAGGGTGCTCACCCTGAGAAGAGACAGAACTCAGACGTGAGGAGGGGTGCTGAGCCCCATGGTATCCCCCACACAACTGAGAAAGCATTGAGTAATTTACTGTTTTTGGGCTTGCTTCTCTGTCTGTAGGAGGATTTATAGAGAGCACATTGCCAGATATGTGGAAGACTCCCCAAAACATTTGCTCTCTTTAGCTTGTGTGTGTTAAAGGCAGAGATTCCAGGGTAGGAAGGAAGAAAAGGATTAGCTTGGAAGGGAGAACCAGGCACATCCCCCTTTGCACTGGAGGGAGTGAGGAAGGACACAGACCCCCGAGGTTGGTGGTGAAGGAGAGAGGAACAGGCACCTGCCGGATCTGGAGCTTCATGAGAACTAAGGGTGCATGCAGGGGAGGACTGTCACCCTGGGGAGGTGGAGAGGGGAAGCCTGGGGCACCATAAGGCATTTCTGAGAGACATCGAGGGTTCTGTCAGAGGTGGGAGTGTGACTCTGGAATGGTTCTGATGTCTAAGGTGAACTTGCCATCATCTGGCCATGGTATTCTCCTATAGTCCCTGCTAAGTGATTAGTAGATGACAGGTGCTCAAGAGAGGAAGAGTCAGGAAAGAAGGGACAGTAGTACTTCTCACAAAGCTCCTCTCCTGGAGCACTGTTCACACCCCTCACTGGATTCCACCTCCTTCCTGCATCCCATCCCTCTGGGCTTTTCCCACTCTCACAAACATCTGCTGCTCTCATAAACATTTGCCTAAGCTGGCTGCTTTCTGTTATTTTCCCACATCAGGGCCTTTGCACCAGCTGTCCTTGCTACCTGGAGTAAACTCCTCTTAGCTTGACCAGCTTGGCTCCTTCTCATTCTGATCTCATTTCTAGTGTCCCCCCTTACAGAGGTCATCCCTGACAAGCCCCTTTAAAGTAGCTTTCCTATACCACTCTATCACAACGGTCTGTTTACTTCACTTTGTAACACTTCCATCTGATATTCTTGTTTGTTTACGTAGTTACTGTCTATGTCCATCTTCCCCCATAAGACTGTAAGGCTCATGAGAGGAGCGACATTTTTTTTTGTCTTAGTCACTGTAGTATGTCCAGAACAGAGAAAACTATTTCGCATATATTGATATATATGATTCATTGTGTGAGTGAAATTGTATGCCTGGCTTCCTAACATGGGTAAATGGAGTCGACTCTCCCTTGAGCTGTCATTCTGGGGGTCCAGGTACATAGCAGTGGCCACTGCTCTGCGTAGTGCTCTGTTATTCAGAGCCTCCTTGTGAGCCTCTGGCCATCCCAGGCTCCAAGTTTTCCATCATGTCAATCAGGATTCTTCTTATTTTCTTATTTTATTTTTTTATTTTATTTTATTTTATTTTATTTATTTATTTTTTACAGAGGAGAGAAATAATTTTTCTTTTGATTTTTACACAAAATATCTATAGAATTTATTTATCATATCTGTCTTGAATTACTTAAAAAGCAAAGCAGCTGTCCCCTCATGCCTTTCTGAATTGTTACTCAATCTGGTTTGCTTCACCAGAAGAATCTCTATGTCAATCAGATTGTGTCCTTTTTGCTTCATATTATGCAGATGTGCAATCATCTTAAGGTAAAAAAGGAAAGAAGAGAGAAAGAAAGAAAAGAGAGAAACATTCCAAATTCAAAACAGCACACACCTTCATTCTCTTATTTGTTTCTGTGTATAAGACAAGTAACTAAGAAAGTGTGATGCTTAGGATGTATCACCATTTCCTTTACAAACAAAGTGAGCATTTCACTTTTCAAGTTTCCCTTCTCCCCAGTGGGAGCAATTACTTGGGTACAGGGTCAGCAGATTTAGCCTGAGTTTCACACAGAAGTCTCCACAACTACCTTCATAACAGACACCCCAAAATGCTTGCTTGCACAGAGCATGTCATTTACTAAGAAACTTAACACAGATCCTTATTTTTTTGCTCTCTATGTGTATTCTTCGAGAGCTGCTATGTTTATAGAAGAGAAGATTTTTTGTAGCATCTACTTCATACAGAAACGTTTGTACTAGAAAACATAAAGTAGACTGAAGAGTTTCACAATATTTCAAAGTGGGTAGTGTCTTACACTAGTTTCCTGGGTTTTCAACTGTCCCCTTTCCTACCCAACAACTTCCTGCCCCTGAGAAAGCACTGGGAGCAGCAGCAGCACCCTGTGTGAAATCTGTCACCCAGCCAGGCTCTGCTTGGGGGAGTGTCTGCAGCCACAGGCCAGCTGAGGCCAGGCAGCACCTGAAGAACGCCTTTCAAAGAAAGACATTTCCGCTGTCTTCAGAAGGGAGCGTCCTTTTGTTCTCTTTCCAGAAGGTCACATGGCCAGTCAGCCTCCAGCAGAGCAGAAGAAATTCCTCAGGAGTTCCCTTGAGTTGTGCTTCTGTTCTATATCAGGCTGCAAGTGGTCGGTGCACTGTTTACAAGATACCCTGTGGCTTCTCAGGGTGACCTGGTTTCAGAGAGCGGGTCCCAGGTGAAACATGAAAGCTGTCCAGGCGTCCAAGGCATTTGTCTGTGAGGCATGTCATGCCATTTGATTTAGAGAGAATCAGGGCCTTGGGAAAGGGTTTTGCATGATAGCGTTCCTCGATTCGTTAAGGAATCTGGCGGACTGTGTTAATTTGTGCAGGCTAATAAGGCTCCAGTAATCCCTCTGCCTGATAAAAAACAAAAACAAACCAAACCAAAAAAACCCTTCCAATCATGCGGTACTTAGGAAGCACAAGATCCCAGGAAGAAGAAAAGTCATTATTTTTTGCTTCTGCAGAAAAATCAATATGAACACGTTTCCCTTCTTTTCTGTTACCGTTTTTTCCCTGGAGTTCATCTGTAGGCAAACACATTTTAAGTCATTTTGACAAGAGAGCAATTGGATCTTTTCAGTCTTGTTGGAGGAGAAAAATACCAGTTGAGTAAGAGTTTAAAGTTCTGTTAAGGGAGTAGAGCAGAAGTTGTTTTTCTTAATTAAAAAGTATAAAGTCAGATTTGATTCCCCTTCATCTCCTCTCCACCTGTTAAACAATCCAATTAATTTTTAAAAAGGAATTTCATGAATACATGAAGGAAAAGTTTTACTTTGTACACTGCTTAAAAATGCGCCTTTCCACCTGTCCTGGGACACTCAGTTTCAGAATTGTCTCTGTTGGATGTGCACTTATTCATGATAGGTCTGGGGAATGTTAGAAAATGTGAACTGTATATTCTGCTTGGACATTACAAAGATTGTTCTCTGCAATTTCACAGCCCTCATGGAAGACAGAGAGCCTAAACTTTGTGGGAGACTAACATCATAATATAAATGAAAGACGAAGAGCATGCAAGAGATAGAGATGAAAGGAAAATGAAAGAGGACATCTTAGAGGCAGAGCTCTGTTCTCAAGCCCCATTCAAGGAAAATACCAGAGTTCATGAGAGTGCTGAGCCCACTTTATCTTGTATTTATTTTGGCCAGACATCAGCCTTCCATACGAAGATTGGAGGAACATAGGAAACGCCAGTTCCGAGCTGCGGAGCTCCTGCATCTGATGGCTACCAACCTAACATGCAAATAGTAGAAAAGCCTCCGTTAGTAACTCATGAAGCAATAAATATTTTCATTTCATGGTCCTCAGAAATGAAGAATGCTTTAATATAATTTGAGGCCTCAAATTCTACATACATGTTCTCAATCAATGATGAAAGAATTGGATTTTCCAATGAGCTGGTTGTAAACAAGCATGTTCTCCATTGCGCTTTTAAAGATATTGCCTCTCTTTCCCAAAGGGTGATAATTAGTGCATAATTCCAAGTATTTTCTTAGCTGTTGTTTGTTTACTGCAATCTAAAATTGCTCAGAGGTATAATTTGAACCAAAACAGCAACAGTATTGTACCTAGGAAAAATTTTTATATGCTGCCCACACTTATTTCAACTCTTCATCTTTAGTTTCCTAAAATGCAGCTAGGAAGCAATACGATTACAATGTTATTTTAAATGTGGCAAGTTAGAGAAAAACTAAAAGAATTTACCCGAAGTCACATGGTATTTCAGCAAGGGAAGGAAAGCCCAAATTCCCCCATCTTTGTGTTGTTCCTCATATAGCCAATATGGACAAAATAAGGTTTGCCTATACATGCAATCCTTTAGACTTTTTCTCTAAGGTCTTGATTTCTGTGTTTTTGTTACTGAACACTATACAATAAAGATTAGTGGAACAAAGATTTTGTTTCCAAAAGGCGTTGGTGACAGGAAGTCTGATTTTGATTGCATGACACTCTTTATACCTAATTACCTTCAACAAATCAGCCCCGCACACATTCTATGACATAGGTCTATGACTGGCTCTATACTCTGCCTGCTCAGGCTGCTGTCAAGAAGAAATGACAAGCTTGTATGTGTACACATACATTCATGCCTCCATGGTTAGGGTGGTCAGTATTTTCAGGAAGTGTCCTTTCAACATTTATGGAAACACAGTGTGTCATTAGGAAAGCCCTGGGATATTATGACATTGTAGATGCAATTTGGGGAAGAGCCCTACAAGTTCAGGTGTATCAGGTACATTGTACAGGAAGGATGCTAGGGAGTAGGCATTTGGCCCTAGGGCACCTCTGCTGCTAGTGTAGGCTAATCATTTCACCTATATCAGCCTTCATTTCTGGTGTATAAAAGAAGTTGCTGGTGTTAGAAATGCACAGAGCATAATGCTAAAGCCTCTCCGTCTCAAGATTGGGGAGGGCTGAGTGGGCTGAGCTCTGAACTTCAGTCTAAGACAGGGCAGGGTTTAGCAGGCCCTAGATCGGCCTGACCTACAGAGTGGGGTGGATGGTGGGCAAGTTGGGCAGGCCATAAGAAGCCATGCTTGGGAAGCCAGAGGGTGCCACAGGCACTGTGAATATTAGCCCTAATCTGCAGTTCATGTCCTAGCTACCGGGAGGCTGGCAAGACACAGCATGGCTTTTTGGTAAGAGCCTGGGCTTTGGACCTTGGCAAATGATAGACTAGATGTTAAATCCGTGATCTGTCACAGTGAGTCAACCTCTCAGAGTGCTCATCTGTAAATGGGGATAATAGTACTGACCTCACAAATTTGCTCTGAAAATGAAACAGATGTGAGACAACCTTTAGTTTATAACAAGTATCTTGTAAATGTTCTTTCCTTCTCAGTGCTTGGGGATTTGGTCTGCCAAGTGCTTGGTCAGGGTCTTAGAGCCTCAGGGATATCCATCAGGGCTGGTGAGGCAGGACCCATTTAGCCAGCTGATGACCCTTCCAGCTCTGACTTCCTTGTTAACCTTTTGAGGCCAAATGTGGTCCTCGGGACCCATTTGAAGGCTTTGCTGTTTGGTGATTCCTGTTTGGTGGCAACAATCAGGTGATTCCTGATTCCTGTTTGGTGGCAACATACTGGGCTGAGGTCAAGGGGGCTTAATGCCGACAGTGTAGCTGGGACCTTCCTTGGGAAGCTAAAAGGGAGGACTTGAGGATCAAGGATGGGGAGAGGTGGGCACACTGTGCTGCTTCTATTCTTCCATCTATCCTTCTTGAGGTCTAGAAATGCTAAGAGGAGGCTTCACTCTTGGCTTTTAACCTTGACACTTAAATGCAGACACAGCCCTTGGTTCCTGTTACATTGTAGTGAGTAATATCTTGGTGCACTCACCCTGGAAGCATGCTTCCCTGTTAAATGTGGCACATGCAGTTTGTTCAGAGATGGTCTGACTAATATTCTTTGCAACTAATAAAGAGGTTGTAGATGCTGTCACGGTGCATGAAGATTTTATCTTGGCTGTGGAAAGAGTTCGCAGTGACCAGAATGCTGACCCTCATGCTGCCTCTTTCATGTGGGTGCTGGCACGCTCCTAAGGCACAGTCCCACCTATAGGACAGTCTTGCTCAACCCCAGTCCCGGGAGTGGAGCAGAGAGAGGAGAGACTGGCCCACTGGATGAAGGGACTGATAGTGCTAGGCACGTAGTTGGTGCTAATGAAACACTATCTGAACAAAAGGCTCGGGTACAGCACAGAAAGCTGCATGACCCCTGCTCATCATTGTGAAGCTTTTGTATTGTTCAGGTCTCAGCTCAAAGGCTGGAGGCCTCATCACTGCTGACCCAAGGACTCTATTATATCTTCTTATGTATGTCCTTTTTAGTTCTTCTCCTATCCTCAATCTGTAATATGTGATTACTTGTTTGTTGTTTATTTGCCTCTCCTACTAGAGGGCAAACTCTGTCCCATAATGTAAGAGAGATTTTCCAGTCTTATTCAATGCCTAGAATGCTACCTTGTCCAAAGTAGGCACCCAGTAAATGTTTGCTGAAGTTTTTAAAGTGACCTATGAAGTGAGCAGTACATCAATTACCTACAAGTCTAAATTTCAGCAACATAAATCCTCTGGAAAATGTCTTAGAACCAAGAAATGTCTGAAGTATCAAGAAAATACTCCTTACACATGAAACTGGTACTCCACTCTTTCAGTCTCGAGAGAGGGCTACACTGACTTCTAGGAGCATAAAAGTCTTAAACTGGGTTATCTCATTTTCTAGCCTATATCAGATTAGAAATAAACATGAAAGGTATTGGAGGTAGACACTGATGTGATAGCTTTCTGCCAGAGCAGGGAGAGAAGTCAGCATAGGGTTCTGTGAACACATAAGACAGTCAGAGAACTTCTACTTATGACCCAGGGTCCTCCAGTAAACAAATCCTGCAGTAAACAAAGGGAAAAATAGATAGTTCACTGGAGCATACGTACGTATAAGGCCTATAGACGTATTTAAAAATTATTTATTTATTTTAGAAAAAGAGAGAGAGAGACAGTGGGTGGAGGGGCAAAGAGAGAGAGGGAGAGAGAATCTCCATCAGAATCCCCACTGAGTGAAGAGCCCTACCTCACAACCCTGAGATCATGACCTGAGCTGAAATCAAGAGTCTGACCCTTAACTGATTGAGCCACCCAGGCACCCCAGTCTATAGAAGTATTTTAACCACATATTGTTGCTTTATAGCTGGAGGCACTTGAAAAAGTAAGCTTCATTTTTCTGGTGGTCATTTTGCTATTTTTCCATTGCTGTTGATTTTGTTGATATTGTTCATTTTGTCTTTTTTTCTTTTTTTTAAGATTTTATCTATTTATTTGACACATAGAGAGAGATCACAAGTGGGCAGAGAGGCAGGCAGAGAGAGAGGGGGAAGCAGGCTCCCTGCTGAGCAGAGAGCCCCAATGTGGGGCTCGATCCCAGGACCCTGACTTCATGACCTGAGCCGAAGGCAGAGGCTTTAACCCACTGAGCCACCCAGGCGCCCCTGTTCATTTTGTCTTAAAGAGAAAGTATCATGTTGCCTTTGAATTCCACATGAATATATTTCTTTTAATATTTAAGCTTTTGTAATACTTAGACTTTACTAAATTACGTAGATATATTCTAGAGATTAGTTCTTGCGTATAGACAGTTATACCTGGAATATGGCTGAGTTACCAAAAAAGATTGACAAACTAGTGTTGTAAACAAGGGTATGTATGCCTGACACAGCTGCTCTTATTTTTAACTGCTTTTGTGTGAGAAAACAAAGAGAAATATTACATAAAGAACAGGATGTTTTGGACATCCACCTCTACTGTATTACCTAATACTGTAGCTGCAGATTTTGTAAGATGCATCTGCAGGTGTTGAGAGCATTAAAAACGTGTATTATTACACTCTAGGCATTGGTAATAGAGCAAAGTTGAAAACACAGGTATGTTGGAGGTGATGCCAGGGGTAAGTCATGTATTACCTTGGATTGGAATGATGGCACTGACTTAGTGTAGATGACTTAATTAATTCATGGGTTGTCTCCTACTTGTGTCATTAGGGGCAGTATTCTAACTCTTGGGAGGGGGCTTGGTTTCTATATTCCTGAACTGGGGAATACGATCCGTCTGTGGCTCTTCTGGGAGGATGACTGCACAATCACATGAGCTGCTGGGTGGAAAAGAACTTGGAGCACTGGGTGCCCTCCATGGGAGTCATTCATAGTAGGTTCTTTGAATTTTTACTCAAATACATCCTCACTTCTGAATCAATTGTTGCAACAACCTGTGAGGTGCCCATGTTTTACAGATGAGGAGTCCCACTTCCAAGGTCAATTTGTGGGAGTTGAATTTGGATCTTGTATCTCTCAGTTCCTGTTACTCAAAACAACAGAGGTTGTAAGGTATAAAATTAAATAAAGTGCAACTCTGTGACTATTGCTTCAGAAGGATAAGAACATACCCTGCCTCTGAGAATGGCAGAATTTAGGTCTCCTCGAACTCATGTCAGAGCAATGTCGAAGAATTCTTACTTTTCCGGTTAAAGTGACACTGAGCGTTTCTTTACAAAACAGACTGAACTTTAATAGCCTCTCCTTGTCAGGTTCTAGTCTATCATATTTTCATAAGCCCGAAGCCAAATGCACAGTTTCGAGGAGCATGGCATCCTGATTCAACAGTGGATTGGGGCACCATCATTTTCTCTTATGATGTGAGTATAGGTCCCAGCTTCCCTCAGCCCACTTGGTGATGTTCATGGAGAGGGGAAACAGAAAGCAAACTCATTGATTTAATTCTGGTATCACTTCCACTCACTAACAACTACTCTGAGGGATAATGTGAGCATCATCTCATTTCCTCTTCTCAGGAGCCTACTTACTAGTAGCGCACAACGGTTAAAAGACAGATGAGCTGGATTGAAATCTTACTTCTCCCATCTCTGTGACCTGAGGCAGTTACTTAATCATCTGGGCCTCAGTTGCCTCATCTGTAACATGCCTGGTCATCATAGGGCTGCAGTGGGATATAAGTTGGATCTGGCATAGGAAAGCCACCTAGGCAAAGCTCACTACACAGTTAATGCTTGGTCACTGTCAACTGTCATGTTAGTAGTAAAGCCTATCTTCCAAGTAGAAAAAGTGAGGTTGCAGAAGTGAAGGGATCTACTCAAAATCACACAATTTGGCAGCTAGACTGCCAGTTTCCCTCTTAAACACAATACTCGTCCAAAGCTCACGATGAAGCCTGCAAGAAAGGAGGAAACTGAGGATTGGAACTTTGCCCTCTTTTGAGTAGGTCCTCCCCTTTTGACCCAGGCTTTTGCAAGCTTAAGGTCAGGGAAAGGCTTGGATTCTATGAGCAAAACCTGGCAGTTTCCATTTTCAACAGCTGTCATTTATTCTGACATCAATTCTGAAGTCTCTGCATCTTACTCAAAGAAATCAAATACCACAAATGAAAAGTACTACTGCATAATGGATAAAATGCTTTCCTTTGTTTTTCCTTTATAAAGCTCACCAAGATAAAATATTTTTTCTTGAAATTGTATGCCCATAATTCTCACTAATGACTTGGCAGAAGGTGACCATGGTCTGAGGGTAACATTGATTGTTATTTCGGTTTATCTTTGCAAGGGATTTGGGCCATCCCTTGCCTTGTGTAGTCATCACTGACTTCTAGTTTTGGTTAGCAGACCCGATTGCTAGGTTTTTTGGCCAAGCTGTTGTGGCGGCTCTTGCCTTGGAGTCAGAGAACACTATGGGAGAGTTTTGTGGAGATACTTTCTTGGGAGGGGAAAGAGGTAGGCTTACGTATTAAATCAGAGTTTCTCACGGTGGCACTATTGACATTTTGGAAAAGGACATTCTGTATTGAGGGGGAGAGGGCGGGGTCCTGTGCACTGTAGGAAGTTTAGCAGCATCTTTGGTCTCCGCCCACTAGATACCAGTAGGACCCCAGTCATGAGAACTAAAACGTTTCTAGACATTGTTAAATATCCCTTGGGAGATAAATTACAACTGACAACCATTGTGTTAAAAGTTGGAGTTCTTGGCTTTTCCAGGACGGTCAGAGGTAGATGGGATTTAGCATGCCAGTCTGGGTCTGCATGGGATAGGGAGGGACAAAAGATTATATGCATATTAAAATGCCTAGTAAATAAATGTGATGGCTGTTTTGGCTACATAGGTATTCACATTGTGGCACATCTACCTTTTTTTTTTTTTTTAATAGTTAACTAAATTGTTTTGCAATGATCTTATACATCCATAGGCATATTGGGCATTGTTTTTCGCTGTTTAAAAACACTTGTTATATGTAAATATGTCTGATCCTTACATATATCACCCTCATCTCTTTAGAAAATAAATTCCACAAAAGGAGAAGAAATGTTTGGAATAACTGTCATATTAGGACTACTGCGTGGTTTTTATTTCTCCTGTCCTGGTTTCTTTGAAGCCCAAAACATGTTTGCACGGCTGGTCTAAGTCTTCCTCCTTATCCCTACTGGGCAGAATTAAGACAGCAGGAATAAGAAGAAAGAAAAAGAAAAAAGAAAGGAGCAGATTTCTCCATGGCAGAATTAGAAGTGCCATCCAGCGTCCCTGGGACTCTCGAAGCCACAACCACTATGTCTCAGTGTGTGTGTGTGTGTGTGTGTGTGTGTGTGTGTGGCGGGGTTCTGTGTACATGTGTGTGGTTTGGATTTGGTTGTGTTTGTCCCAGGCGGGCATTTCAGTTTCCTTTACAACCCAGAACAGAAAAGGGCTGTGAGGAAATGTACTGAACTGCTGCTGGGAAGATAGAGCTGCTTTGTGGAGCTTGTTTCAAGTGGGTTTTGTTTTGAATCTGTAAGTTCATTCAAATCCAATCACAGCAAAATTCATAGATCGTGATGTCATGTGGACGGAAACCAAAAAAGGGCTGTATAGGATGCTTTCTGCCAGATGTTACTCATGGCTTCAGGAAACTCCCCCACCCGCAAGTCTTTTTCTTTCTTGCTTTCTTTCTTTGTAACCCCCCTTTGCTTTCTGAGCCAAGATTTTAGGGCTGTGCTTTACTAAGCCTCACTTTCATTTACAGATTTTTCTTTTTTTAACAGCCCGTGTGTCTAAGGCATGCCATTTGTGCTACTATTTCTCCACACTTACATCGCTAATTTATTTTCGCATTAAAATAACTGTATAATTATTTTTCTGTGAATTGTATAGACAGCAATGTATAGACAGCAATGTTGTCTAGGGTGTATAGTATAGATAGCAATGTTGTCTTCTAATTGTATAGACAGCAATGTTGTCTAGGGCGGGGGATAAGGAGGTAGGGCAGAAATTAATCAGTAACCAGGTTCACCTGTTTACTGTTTTAAAGCTACTTGGATTGAGAAGGTCCCTTTGTGATGGCCCTTGTGCAGTCCCATGATGCAACACTGTCTTCCCCTGGCCTCTGGGCAGACTGGAAAGTTCACTCTTTTTCATCAGTGTGTGGTGGAGCTGCCATTTACTAAACCAGAGTTGTCACTGGGGATGACTTAAGGAAGGGATATACTGTACGTCTGTTTAAGGGAAGGAGCGAGCCTCAGGCAATGGAAGGTTAAAGGAAGGTTAACAGAAGAGGATGGTTGAAGCCTGAGGATATGGAAGATAAGGGACCCAGGGCATGTTCCTTCACCCCTGTGTCTGTCACACTAGGGGTGTTGTGCTGGTTCAATACACTGTCTCTCTAACCTGGCCCAACTTCTTTCTTCATTGCTGCCTCTGGAGAGGAACTGTACCCACTCCCTGGGGATTGCTTTAGACCTAGGATCACGATTGTTTACTTGTGCTGAGTATTTTCTAGCTTGAGAAAATCAAATCCCATCTCCTCCTGATATAATTCCTGAATGATACCAAAGTATAAGTGTGTGTTAACTATCAGACACAGGCAGTGGAATCTTAGTAATCCAATTAACAAATAAACAGAGAAGTGGCTTAGAAGTCAGACCTACTTAATGATCTTTGTCTCAGTCTAGACATCTGAATGATCTGAATTCCCAGGAGTGCCACCAAAAGATTTATTCACTCTCCCCGAATTGCCAAGGATGCTCAGATATCACCACCCACTGCATGAGGTCCTCCTTGGTTTTTAGAGAATTATATACACATTTTTCTGGGCTGTGGTGCTCATGTGCTAACTCCTACTACAATGCTTGCCCTTTTGTGTTACACTGTTTTTGTCCATGTTCTCCTCATAATGTCACATTTTAGAATGTGCATTTCTTCAGAGAAGATATGACTTCTCAGGAATTGCCTTTACACCGTGCACACTCAGTAAACGTGCCTGTAAAGTACTGTTGAGAAAAGAATTAACAAATAAATGAGGATGAACCCTCTCGTACAAGAGCCCTCCTGATTGCTCCATTATTCTCAGTTTGAAAATGCTGTGATGTGGTAAGCTAGACACAGATCTGAAACACCCACACAGAAGAGATGGGAGGAGTGCTCACAATGCAAAATTAACTCCATGAAATGATTGTGATTGTTTAATGGCACGAATTCTTCATCTCTTCCTTCTCCCTCCCTCTCCTGCACTTCTCCTCCTTGTTCTTCTACCCTCTTTCTGTTTTCCAGCTTCTTCCTAGGAAAGAGACTATATTCAGTCTTTCAAGAGCTCAGCTTTATTTAATAACTGGTTACTGGGCACCTATTATGTGTAAGGCGCATGTTAGATGCATTGTGAGATGCCTCCAAACACCTTACAATCTAATTGTTACTTAAGTTTCACTGAAGACTTACGTATCAGTGTGTATCTGCTGGTCATTTGTGCATGTGCTGATAAACTACTCTCAGCCACCTGCTTTGCGCTGGGGACTGAGGATCTATAGTGATACAATATACAGAGTTACTTTATTTCAGTCAGAACGTCAGTTTTGCTGGTAGAAGGCACTCTCAAATTGGATAGTTTGAGGGGAGCATGAGACTAGAGGAGGCAGTCAATAGAAGCTGGAAATGAGGCCTGGCACCTGGGGAATACAGAGGTTGCAGGGAGATAAGCAGAGCATCAACGAAGTGGGCTATGGATGAGGTCTCCTCAGTGATGTGTGTGTGGGGGTGGGGTCTTTGTGGAGGGCTGAAGACTTAATATTGATTTTAAGGTTTGGCTAGAAACTCCTACTAGAGAAAAGGGAGGCGTTTAATCCTCCTTCTAGAAGTTGACGTGTAGAAGGCCCAGCTCTCCAAGACAAGGTCTCCAGCAGGCTGGCAGTAGGGCTGCCCTAGCATGCAGGAGATAGGAGGACAAGAGTCTCCACCCAGGGACAACTCCTGAGGGAACAGAGGGCACAGTGGAAGAGCAGGTTGGCTCTGGCCATGCAGATTTTCAAGAATAATAAACACAATATTTTTCATATTAAAGCAAAGGTGAAAGACTGCAAGGCTTTGAACAGGGAACTTGGCTATGGTGTAATGTGGTGTGATTGGCATGGCAGTCCTGTGCTGAGTGGGCCATGAGTGGAGAGCTGCTAGCTGCCTTGTTCACCCTCACATCTCCAAGCATGGGGCAGGGTCTGACCCTCAGAGGGCTGCTACAGAAATTAGAATAGGAATGAGGGCCTGTGTTACTGAGAGTGTGATGTTATCTTTGGGAGAATTTAGAATCATGAAGGCTGAGTTACCTGAGTTGGGGAAGCAAGATAATGCATTTGCTTGTTGAAGTACTGAATTTCGAATGATGTCAAGATTTAAATTTTGAAGAAGATGTAAAGATTTAAATTTCAAAGTATTAGTATAAACTTTGAGTATAAGATAATTGTTGAGGAATGCAGTATGTAGAGAGAAGAGCAGAAGGCCCAGATTTTGGTCACGGGGTCAACCCCCATCACGCAGGAGGTGAGGGATGGAAGCCTTAAAGAGGTGAGATGTCTGTCAGGAGGGGGTGTCCGGCAGAGACAGAGATGCTGGAGGGAGCTTCATACAGAGAGAAGCAACAGAGAAATAGCGGTAGCTCGAACAGGCTTGCCAGAAAAAACATGATATTATGTTTGAGTCCTCAGTTCAGAAGAGACAGAATCTGTTGTGGATCCTGCTATTAGTTCGGTGAGCCCAGGCACTGGGGCCGATGTAAGTGGTAGACCTGGGACCCAGCTCACAAGGATTTTCCAATTAGTTTCTGATTATAACTTTTCCACTGACAGATTTCAAGCCATGTATTATGAAGGTAAAAATCCTTCTAGATAAATAATTTTTACTATTTCAGATTTTACCTCTGAAGAAGGCCCAGCTATAATTAAGTCACACATGTGAAGATGTTTTGAGTTGAGGGAGTAGAGTATGTTCTTGATGTTTCTATAAGAATTCTTCATCTCTTATCTGGTTTAATATTATTTTAAAATAGTGCTTGTGGTTTAATCATTTTTTGAGATCTTGCTACTAGATTTAAAAAATCTGTAGCTAGACGCCAAGATAATTTGCTCATATAATTGTTTTTGAAATAGATCTTATGCAAGATATTTTGTACTGGTAAAACTGCACAGTGCATCTGCTGACTTGTGGCTAGATACCAAGAAGGACCCCAGCTGATTAGCAAATTGTACCCTTGCCAGAGAATGGATCTAAGGCACATGTGGCCTTCCTCATGACTCAGAGGAGGTGGGGACTAAAATCTTGTGGGATGAAGAAGGCTGGCTGGATGCCGGGCTCCTCATGCTGCTGAGATAAGCAATTCTTCTCTGGCCAGCAACATTTGCCCCCAGTCCCTGAGGACTGGGTCCCAGCTTCCGCTCCCATTTCTCAGCACCCTCCCCCCACCCCACTTCCTGGGGGTTCCTGAACCATCACAACACATCCCTGGAAGGAGCACTGACCATCCTGGGCTTTTGCCTGCAGTCTTAACTTTGGGGTGCACCCTATCTCTTCGCTTATGTTAAGTGCTGAACAGGGTCAATAAATTCACAGCAGGACTGGGAGGCTCACCCAGATCCATATGAGCTTGTGATGTTACTGTTCCTGGATCCTTGAGTCTGGTGAAAGCAGGGAGGAAAAGAAAAAAAAATTTTCAATCAGAATTACCATAAAATTAAAAACAGTTTTCAGAAAACATGGCCACAGTCATGAGTGAAGCTGGTGGCTGCTAGGGACTTGTGACTGTTTAAAAAAATGGTTTGTGTCTTCTTTTTATTATAACTTAGCTAGCAACGGCCCTGTAGGTGGCAGGCGATTAGAAATAAATGCCTAACTTGGATTTTGCACAATTGGGTCTTGCTCCAAAGCACACTGCCTGCCCACTGACCCAGCTTGAGTTTTACAGGGGCAGCAAAGAAGGATAGTTTCGGGATTCGCAGGGTCCTTCCGGGGCTGCACTGGGGATTCACTGGTTTGCAGGTCGCTTCTGGTTAGAAGGCTGACAGCTGTCCTGCTTCCCCGTTCTATTCCGGGAACACCACAAAAACACATCTAGTTTCTTTAGTTTTTTTTTCCCTGGGGCATTTTCTTCTTCTTTTATTCCTTCTGTTCCCTCCTCTTTCTTTCTCTTGTTTTTACAATCTCCCCGTAATGACTAATTGGCAGAGTTTCCCAGCTTTTTTATGTTTCTCTTGCTCTGGTTACAAGTCGTACTAACCCAGGAATATCCACAGGGACCTATAGACAGCCAACATTTCCAAATGATATACGGCATTCTCCTTTCTTTTAAAGTGTAAAACATTTACAAGGAAATGTACAAATGTATCAGGAACATTTCCCGGGTCGGTCATTAGCGCGGGCCCTCCCCGCGCCCAGGGAGCGCCCCCCGCACGGTCCCCTCCCGGGCGCACGTTTCCGAGTGCCAGTGGGGCTGCCCGCGAGACCGCAATTGCTCTGGCCCAGATTGACGAGCCTCCGATGCCCATTTACTGCGCGCGGCAGCCACTCTGGAGCCGCGGCACATCTGGATGGAGTCAGCGGCCGAGCGCCAGGGGCCAGCGCGGCCGAGCCAGCCGAGCGCGGCGGCGAGCGCGAGGGAGGCCGGCGCCCCGGCCGCCTCCGCCGGCCGACTCCCCCGTCCCCACCCGGCTGGGTTTCCTGATGTAAACAGAGCGGCGCTGCAAGAGCACAGCGACTCTGCTGAATGTGTCATTTAGTGCTCTTTATCTGCTCGGGGTCAAACTAGCGACTTAGAAAAACAAAAGCATTGCTTTGAATTTAAACAGGGAAAAGCCATAGACAGTATTGGTCTGCGCGGGGGGGGGGGGAGGGGGGGGAGGGGCGGGCGCCTGAAAACCTAGCTCCTGCTTTTGTGTTTACTTGTTCCACTTTATGGTAATTTGGGGGCTAATTTCATTATCTACAGCCACATTGGAAACAAGACGCTGTTTCCGTTAATGGTGCTAAAGGCATGTGCGAGTTTCTGTGCAGTAGGTTGAAAGTTCCAACCACTGCACCAGCGCTCAGTGCCCCACGGGTCTGCACCGGTCTGCAAAAGTGTTGAGATTTTGATTTTCCCAGAGGGAAGCAGGCAGCCCTGTTTCTAAGAGAAGTGCATTGCTTTCTGGCACTGAATGCCAGCCAAGGATGTGTTTCCTTCCTGGGTTCCCAGAAAGGCTCAGCTAAGTGCTTGGGGGCTGAAAGAACAGGTTTCCTTGCCTACATGATGGATGTGCTGCTTCTCCCATTTTTTAAGGAATGGGAACTATTCTCCTCCAGTTGCTTGCTCTAGTGTATCTGGTGGAACTGTTACCCTTTCCCCATTTAACTGTGTTACTTCACTTCTCTCTTCTGGCAGGGCATGATGAGATCTTAAGGACTTGAGTTCTGAACATTCATTAAGTAGAAATCAGCCAATAGGCTAAGGCAAAGTCATTTTGAAATAGATGGTAGAGAGGGAAAATACAAAATGATGACAGAGTTTGTGTTGTCATCACCAATAATTAAAATGAAATGTAGACGTGTTTCCAGTCCAGTCACAAGCCATTTAAACCGTCTCGTCTAGAAAATTTCAACTGGCGGGCGTCATCCTCAGATACTGGCAGAGCTTCCCTAACCCTCAAGTAAGAACTAGTTTTGCAAAAGTCTTTAAATGGAAATCAGGAGGAGCCGTGTGTGCATATCTGAGGGTAGAATTTGGCCAGTATACTGGGTATGAGCAGGCTTGGGAGTGTAAGATTTCAGTAAGCGCAGCTTCATGTGGAGATTTGTCAAAATGTTTGAAGTCATCTGACCCAGTGGCTGGACATCATCAGGAGCACTTGTATGTTGAAAGTATTTTGGGTACATCCCTGTACTTTGAATAGATTAATAGAGCACTCTTTCCCTCTCTCAGAGTGTATTTTGATGAATTAGCCAGAAGTTGGGCCACGACATATGGAGAGAACCAGCAACCAATTTGACAAATGGGTTGTTAGCAGCTCTGCCTGGTGGTTTGATAAAGGAGATGGGGCTAAAACCCATGGGTAAGGTGAGGATGGTTCTGAGTAATCCCCTGCACCTCCAAAGACAATTCTAGGATTAGCCCTATCCCTGTTCTCTCTTCATTGGTGAACTGCGAAGGAATAGGAATCTTTCTGTTACTTTCTTTGATCATTATAATGTCTTAGCAGAGAACTCACAGGGAATGCAGAAACCTTCAGTTCAAAACAATCCTCTCTACCTTCTCCCATTATTGATTTTTATATAAGTACCATGGGCACAGGCAACAGGTTCCAAAGAGAGGATTCTTAATTTGCTATGTGACAGATAAGCATGGTTACTGGTTACTTAAGTACTCCAAACCTTAGTTTTCTGACCTCTAATATGAGGATAACACTCTACTTCTTCAGGTAACTAGAAGTTAAATTAGATAATGCATGTAAGTGCCTAGATCAGTGCCTATCACATAGGAGTTACTAGATAATTGTAGAGAAGACTTTTTATCCTACAGTTTGATTTTGTTTTATCATCTTTTTATTTCTATTTATAATAGACACAAAGAATATGAAGACATTTTGATTTCTTAACCTTAAAGATGTTTCTTCAAAATCCATTCCACCATATACCTTGTGTTTTCTAAGGCTGTGTTCCGTCTCAAACCCTGTGTCAGAATGTATACTGATTTGGGTGCCTGGGTGGCTCAGTGGGTTAAAGCCTCTGCTTTTGGCTCAGGTCATGATGTCAGGGTCCCTGGGATGGAGCCTCTCTGCTCAGCAGGGAGCCTGCTTCCCCCCCACTCTCTCCCTGCCTCTGCCTACTTGTCATCTCTCTCTCTCTGTCAAATAAATAAATAAAATCTTAAAAAAAAGTGTATACTGATATTTTAAGCCTAGACAATACGTTCAATCTAACTATAACCTCATCTTTGTGCATCAATAATAGCAGATGTGGTAGTAGGTTCTCACTGAGGCCATGATGTCATGCTAACCATACCCTTCTGTTTTGCACCTGGGCCACCAAGAACCTGTATGTGTATGCGTGTGTGTGTGTGTGTGTGTGTGTGTATGTACGTTTGTGAGGAGGTTCTCTCTGGGCCAAACAGGAACTCAGCTCAGAATGCTGACCCAGTGAGGGCCACAGTTTTTTGTTTTTTTTTTTAATTTAACTAAAATTTTTGAGATAGTTGTAGATTCACATGTGGTTGAAAAAACAACATGAGAGATCCCATATATTTTTTTATCCAGTTTCCCACAATTTTGACATTTTGCAAGACTATAGTATAATATCTCAGCTAGGATATTAATATTGACACAATTCATATACCTTATTCAGTTTTATTTGCACTAATTTGTGCACGTGTTTATTTGTTCTATATAATTTTAACATTTGTGTGGCTCCTATGTACACCCCATAGTCAAGACACTAAAATAGTTCCTTCCCCACGAGGATCCCTCCTGTTGCTCTTCTATGACCATACCCACTTCCCTCTATCTCTCTCCCCCTTCTTTCCTGGTCCTTGGCAACCACTAATCTGTCCTTTATTTCTGAAATTTTGCCATACCAAAATATTATATGCATAGAATCACACAGTATGAAACTTTTGGGTTTGCCTTTTTTCACTCAGCACACCATGGAGGTTCATCCAAGTTGTTGCATGTATCAGTAGTTTGCTGTTGTTGTTTTTTAAATGATTTTATTTATTTGAAATAGAGAGAGAAAGAGAAAGTGGGGAGGAGCAGAAGGAAAGAGGATCTCAAGCAGACTCTGTGCTAAGCATGGAGACTGACATAGGGCTTGATCTCATGACCCCGAGATCATGACATGAGCCAGAATCAGGAGTTGGACACTCAACTGACTGAGCCACCTAGGTCCCCAAATAGTTTGTTGATTTTTATTGCTGAATACTATTATATAGTATGTCTGTACTATATATTTTTTTAATTCATTCACTTGCTGAAAGGTATTTGAGCTGATTCTAGTGTTTGGCTGTTACAAATAAAGCTGCTATAACATTGTGTACGGTTTTTTGAAAACATAGGTTTTCATTTCTCTGGGATATATATTCAAAAGTACAATCCCTAAGTTGTGTGGTGGTTTAATGTTTAATTTCATAAGAAACTGCCAAATTGTTTTAAGAATGATTATACCTTTTAAATTCCCACCAGCAATGTATGAATGATCCAGTTTCTCCACATCCTTGTCAACATTTGCTGTTGTCACTTTTTTCATTTCAGAAAATTTTCATTTCTCTAACGGCTAATCATATTGACCATCTTTTCTTGTGTTTATTTGCCATGCACATATCCTCTTCAGTATATACTCTTTATGTTTTTGTTCATTTTTAATAGAATTATTATTATTACTTACTATTGAATTTTGAGAGATCTTTATATATTCTGGATACTAATCCTTTGTCAAATACATGGTTTGCAAATATTTTCTCCCAGTCTGAAGCTTGTCTTTTCATCCTTTTCACATGGGCTTTCACAAACAAAATGTTTAGTTTTTTTTTTTTAAAGTGTTTAGTTTTGATGAAGCCCAATTTATCAACTTTTCCTTTAATGAATATGCTTTTGGTGTCAGGTTTAAGAACTCTTTTCCTAACTCTAGATCCTAAAAGTGTTCTCCTATGTCTTTTATAGTTGATCTTAGCCAAAAGGCCGAGAAGCGATTCTCCTGTCTTTTATAAAAATTTTAGAGTCGTGCCTTTTACACTTAGGTTTTTGATCCAGTTTGAATTATTTTTTGTATAAGAGGTTTAGATTGAGATTAATTAATTTCCCTTCACCCCAAGATGTCGGTTTTATCAGTGCCATTTCTTGAGAATGTTAGCTTTCCTTCATTGAATTACTCCTGCGCCCTTGTCAAAAGTCATTTGAGAATATTTTTCTGGTTCTATTTCTGGGTTCTCCGTTTTATTCTATTGATCTATATGTTTGTTCTTTTGCAAGACTGCATTATCTTGATTACTGTAGCTGTAAGACTTGATACCAGATATAGTGCTTCCTTCTACTTTCTTCTTTTTTCAAGATTATTTTAACTTTGCTTGTGGCTTTCTATAAAAATTTTTAGAATAAGCTTGTCTATCTATAATAAAACCTTCTAGATATAGGATAAGAATTAAATTAAACCTCTAGACACATTTGGGGAGACTTGACATCTTTACAATGTTGAATTTTCCAATTCATGAACGTGGTATGTCTCTCCATTTATTTATGTCTTCTTTTATTTTATTCTTTGGCATTTTGTAATTTGCAGTATACAGTTCCTATATGTATTTTGTTAAGTGTATATCTAAGTATTTCATTTTCTTTGGAGTGATTGTCAATGGTAATTTGTTTTAATCTTAGTTACTAAATGTTCATTACTAGTATGTAGAAATGTGATTGATTTTTGGGGGCTGATCTTATATCCTGAAACTTTGTTGAAATTACTTTTTATTTCTAGGAGATTTTTGATATATTCTTTTGGATTTCCATGTAGATGATCATGTCATCTATAGACACAGTTTTATCTCCTTCTTTCTAATATGTATGGCTTTTTCCTGTTCTTGCAGTGGCAGAACTTCCAGTACTATGTTGAATAAAATTGGTATTGATCTTAGGGGAAAAATGTTCAGTTTTTCATCATTAAGAATGATGTTAGCTGCAGGCTTTTTGGTAGATGCTAGATGCTATTTATTAGGTAATTCCCCTTTATTCCTAATTTCTCTTATTTTTATCATGAATGAGTATGGTATTTTGTTAGATGTGTTCTCTGCATCAATTATTATGATTTTTCTTCTTTTGTTGTTGATATGGTGGAATATGTTGATTGATTTTCAAATACCAAGCTAGCCTTGCATACTTGGAACAATCCAATTTGGTATTATTCTTTTAATATATTGTTGAATTTAATATGCAGATATTTTATTAAGGATTTTAGCATCTAACTTCATTGCTATATTGATCTATATTATCATTATTATTATGTGCACTTTGTCTGGTTTTGATTTCAGGGTAATATTGGCATCAGAAAATGTGTTGGGAAGTATATCTTTTTTTATTATTTGGAAGAGATTGTGTAGGATTAGTTTCAATTTTTCTTTAAATGTTTGGTAGAATTCTGTCTAGTGAAAACTTTTGTCTTGGAGATTATTTTTTTCCCCTCTTGGCAGATTTTTAATTATGAATTCAATGTCCTTAATGGTTATAGGACTATTCAGATTGCCATTTTTATGTTGGTTGATTTTTGGTGGTTTGTGGTTTTCAAAGAATTGGTCTATTTCTTCTAAGTTGTAGAATGTATTAATATAAATTTGTTTATAGTAGTTTTCTTATTATCTTTTAATAACTATGGGATCTGTAGTCATATCTCCTGTTTGTGAGTTGTGTCTTTACTTTTGTCAGTCTTGCTATAGGTTTGTCAATTTTATTAGTCGTTTTCATAGTACTAGCTTTTTGTTTCATTGATCTTCTCTATTATTTTCCTATTTTCAATTCCATTGATTTCTGCCTTTATATTATTTCTTTCTTTGGGATTTCTTAAGATTTATTTTTTTCTTTTCTTTCCCTAGATCCTTAAGGTAGGAACTTAAGCCTTTTCTTGTTTCTAAGGTAAGTATTTAGTGCTATAAATGTCCCTCTTTACTGCTTTGACTGCATCCTACTATTTTGAAATATTGCATTTTTGTTTTTAGTCTGCTCTGTGTTTTTAAACATAATGTTTGTTGAGAATTCCTTTTTGATCCATGGGTTATTCAAAAGTTTGAAGATTTTTCTGTTTCTTTTGTTATTGATTTCTGTCATGGAGAGAGAACACATTCTGTATGATTTGTATGATTTCGATTTTTCTAAATTTGTTGATGTTTGTTTTATCACCTAACATATGGACTATATTAGTGAATGTGCCAGGTACATCTGAAAAAAATGTGTATTCTGCTGCTGCTATTTAGTATGTTGTATATAAGTCAATTAGATCCTCTTGGTTGACTTTGTTTTTTAGGTCCTTTATATCCTTGCAGAATTCTATCTCGTAGTGCTATCAGTTGCTAAGAGAGGCAGTTGAAACTGTCAACTGTTTGTGTAGATTAGTGTATTTCTCCTTTCCTTAGGATTATTATTTCTTCCTGATGGATTGATCTTTTTCATCAATATATATGTCTTTTATTTCTCTAGCAATTTTCTTTGCTCTGAAGTCTACTTTATCAGACATTAATAAAGCTACTACTTTTTTAAAAAGTTAATATTTATATGAGAAATCTATTTCCATCTTTTTGTTTTCAACCTACCTATATTATTAAATAAGAAGAATTTTTTGTAAGCATCATATAATTGGATCATGTTTAGTTTTTCACTCTGCTAATATTTTTCTTTTAATTAGTATATCTGGACAATTTATATTTAGGTGATTATTGGTTGTGTTAGTACGTAAAAGTTGCGCTTTATTTTTTGTTTTCTCAAGTTCTTGATCTTCTGTATTTTTTCTTCCTTTTTTATGGGCCACTTGAACATTATCTTAGGATTCCAACTTGATTTATCCTTAGTATTTTAGTGTATCTTTTTGTATAGTTTTAAAAAATATTTTATTTATTTATTTGAGAGAGAAAGAGAGCATGAGCAGGGTGGGGAGGGGCAGAGGGAGAGGGATAAGCAGACTCCTGGCTCCTGGGCTCAGTCCCAGGACCCTGGGATCATGACTGAAGCTGAAGGCAGACACTTAAACAACTGAGCCATCCAGGTGCCCCTCTTTGTTTAGTTTTTGTAGTGTTTGCTCTGGGTATTAAAATATACATATGTAACATAATAGTTGACTCATATCAATATTGTACCATTTTCAATAAAGAGTGGAAACTTCACTTCTATTGAGTCCCATTTTCCTTCTGTGCTTTTAAATATCATTTTCTTATGAATTAGAAGGTGTTATGACTTTTATTTCAATTATCAGATATCATTTATACAACTCATGAGGGAAAGGATAGTCTAGTGTATGTATCCATGTCTACTCTTCCTGTTTTTCCTTCTTCCTTCCTAATTCTTTTTCTATTCTTTCTTCTATCATTTCCTTTCACTTTTAAGTACTCTCTATATCCAATCTTTAAAGATTGGCCTGATAATGACAAATTACTTAGTTTTCCTTTATATGAGAATGTTTTTATTTCCCTCCATTTCTGCAGGATAGTTTTTCTGGGTATAGAATTAATGGCTGAAAGTTTTTTTGTTTTTTTAATGGCTGAGAGTTATTTTACTTCAGCACTTTAAACATATTATTTAAAGTTTGTTTAATTTTTGGGGTCTTTAGGCTTGTGTTTTTGACAGACTTGTGAATTTTTCGGCTTTTTTCTTCAGCTATTCCTCTAGCTATGTTCCATCCTTCTCATCTGTCTTCCTTATGAGACTCTGATGATAAGAATGTTGGATCTTTTGTCTTATAGGTTTCTGAGGCTCTGTTCATTTTTTCTTTTGAAATCTATTTTCTTTTCTTTGTCATAGTGGATGAATTTTATTGTTCCGACCTAAAGTTTACTGATTCGATCCTCTTAATCTCTGTTCTACTATTGAGCCTACCAAGCTAATTTTCATTTCTATTATTCTGTTTTTCAATTTTATAATTTTCATTTAATTCTTTTTTATCTGTTCTTTCTTTTCTGAGATTTACTTTTTCATTTGTTTCAAGAGAATTTGTAATTAATTATTGAAACATTTTTTATGATGGCTTCTTTAAAATTCTTGTCAGATAATTCCAATATCTGATTAATATCATTGGTAGCATCAGTTTATCATCTTTTTTCATTTGAGTTGTTATTTTCTTAGTTCTCAGTATGACAGGTGAATTTCAGTTGTATTCTGGACATTTTATCTATTATATCAGGAGTCTCTGGGCCTTATTTACACCTTACATTATAGCAGATAGTCACCCTGTTTAGGTTTAGTACAGGGTCTTAAACTATTTTTGTGGACTGTGGCTCCAAAAGCAGTTTAATTTTCAGAGTCTTTGCAATGTTGTTTTTATCTGTTTGGTTTTTCTGGTTCCCAGGGGTGCTTACTGGTCCCTGCTGGTATGTCCTGAGATGTGGCAGGCACTTTGCAAGGTCAGCTGATATGAGTTTCTCAGTGGGAGAGGGGTGTGGTGGGATCCCTGCACTTATGTCCCAGGCTGCCCAGGTGTGTCTGGGCAGCGCCGGAGAGCCCTCCGCTGTTTGTGATAGACTGGTCTTTGCTGTGGTGGGTCCTCTATGGTTCCACTTCTTCACAGGTGTGTCTCATCAGGAAAGGGGACTCTTAGGCCTAGTAGGAAGGAAAGCCCCCTAGCCACTGATTTCTGGTGGAGCTTCAGTGGATGCCTGCCAGTGGTTCACTTGGTGTTGTCAAAGGACCCCTGTTTCATCTGGAGGTTGAGCATACCTGGACACCCTCTGTTGCTGGGTGGAAGTCGAGAAGCACCATGCATGGTAGCCTTCTTCCACTGGGTGGGGACTGAGGCCAAGTGCTGTGTTCCTTTTCCCACCTTGAGTCCTGGGCCTACCTGCTTTCCTTTCACCTCTTCCCAGAGTCTTCCTGGGATTGCCTGGTGCATCACCCCAGGGTTTGTAGTTGTGCTTAGTTACAGGGGTGTGGGGTGTGGGGTGGTAGGGAGGATGAACCTATTTCATCTTGTCCCTCCATATGTTTGTTTGTTTTTATCTGAGCCCCTTGTCAGTCAAGTTATTTAGTGATTTATTTGGGTTTCCATCATGCAGTGCAGCAGTATGGTTGAGAGCCGAGCTTAGAACCTAACCTCCACTGGTCTGTGCATGTGGCCTTGACTAGTCAGTTCTTGGGCCTGGACATTGCTTCCAGAGATACAATGCTCTATATACCTATTCCTTGGGCTGGTCCAAATGAATAAAATGTTGCCATGGTTCAGCCATTAACAGTGCCCTCTCATTCCCTGAAGGGCTTTGGTGTGGATGTGGCTGTTGTGAAGAGTCAAGGAGCTAACCCCACAGATACACAGTTACAAAGTGTTTGGCACACAGGAAGGCCTTATAAATGCCACCTATTGTTATTATTATTTTATGTTATTTTTTTCATCATGATAAGTATTTTCTTTAATCCCTATCACCTATTTCACCCATCCTCTTATCCACCTCTCCTCTGGTAACTGTTGGTTTGTTCTTCATAGTTATGAGTCTGTTTCATGGTTTGTTTCTCTCTCTCTCTCTTTTTCTCCCCTTTGCTTATTTGTTTTGTTTCTTAAATTCTACATATGAGTGAGATCATATGGTATGTGTTTTTCTCTGACTGACTTATTCTGCTTAGCGTTATAATTCTCTAGCTCTATCCATATCATTGCAAATGGCAAGATTGCATTCTTTCTCATGGCTGAGTAATATCTCACACATAGTTATTATATGACTTTTTCTTCATAAGTGTCATATATACATTATATATGTCCTATAGTCAACCACTTATTAAATATGAAGACAGTGCTATTTCCTTATTTTATTTTAGTAAAAAAAATATAAATAAAAGTGCCAATCTTTCCTTTCATACCCTAGGGGGTTGTCAATGTGCCCCTGGGTGTTCACTCCCCTGGATGAAGAAATCCCTGTGACAGACAGCCCTGGGGTGAGCCTCAGGAGTATGATACCAACCAGTGAAAATGATCAGACAGTGAGTGAATAGATACACAGTTGCAGGAGGGCTGAATGACTTTGAACTGAGAATAAAGTACATGATAACACAAGGTATTGATTTTGATATTTCTCTTCATTAACTTCACACTGCCTTTGTTGTTCCTGGGGCTGATCTTTTCCTGAGATAAAGAGAGAAGAGTGGTGCTTTGCTCTCAGTCTAGGACTCAGCTTATGTATCTGGCTGTTGGAGAAAGTCGGGTAAAATCTGGTGCATTAATTGTGGAGAGGCAAGAATTTTAGCTTTGAGGATGAAATAGAAGAGAATATGGGAGGGTATATTTGTTTTATGTGTGGTATTCTCTGATAAATATTACTTAATATTTTATGACATATAGAAACAAGAGCTCTGTTCTTGGGAGTAGGCGATTTTGGGATGGGGGAAGATTTCATGATATTAATTGATTTATGGATGTTTCCCTTTTTTGTGAAGTGTATTTGAACTTTGTTCCACTGCTTGCTTGTTTAGCATCCAGGCATTTTTAATAGTGGCAGAAACATGTTTCTTGGTAGCTCCCTTTGCTTCTCAATTACATGCTTGTTTTAATTTAATGTGTTCTACAGAGGGGCAGTGCTGGTTATGCAAAGGTGTTTGTCTTACTTCTGTTTCCCAACATTTCGGATATTTAGAGAAGATTTACTGGAAATTTGTTTCCATTTATTGTTTCAAAAAAGATTTATGTTTATAGCAAACTGCTTTTAAAAAGTTAATGATGCAAGTCCTTTTTGCTATTCAGGGAATGAATTGAAGAAAAATTAACAATTTTAATTAAAAATTAAGAATTATCCTTTTTTTGCTATTTGCCATAAAATTTTTAGGATATAATTAATTTGTATTCCCCAATTTTTTATTTTAGTATTAATTTTCAGTTATACAGAAATCTTGAAGTAAATGATATTCTTTGTTAAACAATGCAGGAATCAATGACCTGTCAACTAATTTCTTTCTTAATCTTCAGTTACTTCAATAACATTTTACATCTATCCTGCAGAAGATTGTTTAAACAAATTTGCTCTCCTCTGAATTATCAGACTTAAAATTGCCTTAAATGAATGTTGCTTTGTACCCAGGTGAACCGAATCTTCCTCAAAACCCTTTAAGAATATGATTTCCTAAATGTATTCATTAAGGACTGCAGACATTATAAATATGTTTTCCTTTACAAAGAACTAGAGACTTTTTCCACCTATGAAGTTATTTCAATGTTATTATTGAGAATACATTCAGAGTAAGACATTTCTTGAAAATCTAATGTTTGAACCATATTCTTTATCTAGACAACTTTCCACATAACTCTTAAAATATTTCATGATATTTCTTTACCTGTCTTATTTTTTTTCCACTAAAAAAACCCAGGATCATTGATTCTATAGTTCTATCATTGAAATGAAACACTCTGCTGGCCAGTATTCTTGGGTACATTCCATCCCAATGCTACCAATACACTGTAATTAATTTAAGAAGTACATGGTATAATCAAGAAAAATCACTTAAATATAGATATCAAAGGACATGGGATCAAAATGTTATGAGAGACTTGATTAGGTGACACAAAGAGGTGCTAAGAAGAATTTGTGAAGTCCAGATTAGAAATGAATAATGCCACATTTGTTTTGCACTTTATAGCACTGGCCAAGGTTGAAGCAATCTCTGTCAAAAGATAATTTTCAGGAAAAGGTAAAAGCCATATTCTTCTACAGATTTAAAAATGAACACATGTTGAAGATTTTATTTTACTTCTTAATCAATGAAGGAATTAGACAGATATTAAAATTAGTCCAAAGGAAAGTCAAAACAGCAACAACAACACAAATTCATATGGAGTAAATGAGTTGAATTACAAATGGAGAAAAAACTAATTTTTTAAATTTTTTATATTTTTTCTGCAGGAACAGTGAAATCTGAATTCTATAGAATAAGGCAAATTTTCCCATCCATCCTTTCCTATAGTTTACAAAGAGGTGTGAAATAGCTTGATTACAATGAGCAAGGTGTGAATGAGACTCTGGAAGGGTGTGCTATAGACAATGAATCATTTTTCATTGAAATTGAACTTTTTTTTTTTTTTTTTTGTATCCTGTCTTTGGGTTCATTCCACCTCACTCACTGACAAAAAAGAAGGGAATGGAATCAGGGAAGGGAGCCAGAGACAAAAGTCATGCTTGTGCAATCCTTCCGCTCATGGGAACAAACCAAAAGGATATATACATTGTTTCCAATTCACTTGACTAAGATGAACTTGAGTTATAATGGAAATGTCATTTTCATTATTAGTAATACTGTGTTATCACTCTTTCAAGATACATGGAGGCTACTACAGCAGTACTTTTTTTTTTTAAGATAGATTGATTGATTGATTGATTGATTTTAGAGAGAGCAGGGGAAGGGGCAGAGGGAGAGAAACAGACTCCCCATTGAGCACGGAGCCTGATGTGGGGGCTCGATCCCAGGACCCTGAGATGATAATCTGAGCCAAAATCAAAAGTCAGCTGCTTAACTGACTGAGCCACCAAGATGCCCCTACCAAAGTACTTTTAAATCCAATGAATTACTGAAGTAATCCCATTTATTGCAAAAAGATCAGAAACAACAAATCAGAAAGTAACAAAGTTTAATAGAAGTAGTGGGGGGATTAGATAAGAGGGTAAAAATTCACATTCTGCATAAGAAAAGTGTTCACTGTAATCCTACATCCTCTGAAGACCCCACACAGACCCCAGCTCTGAGTCTTGCTGGTCCTGTGAATGGATAGGAGGGTAGACACACACCAGCAAATCACCAAGAACAGGAACAGGGGATTATTTCACTTGTTCTAAACCTCTCCGCACCAACTGCTCCAGCATATACTAGAGATTTTGAGGATAAACTTAAAGGCAAAAACAATCTAAAATTCTCTCAAGAATTTAGCATTAGTTCAGCTTCTGTGAAGGGAAGAAATAGAAGAAAGTGTTGACTAAATAGTTTTCCTTTTTGGTAAGAAAAACATGAGTACACTTGAAATCAAACAATGGAACTTAAGTTTTGTATAGTGTATAAGGACAAATTCTAGCGAATGAAATGAGCTAGCTGGGGGCAAGACTCATGGTTCTACTTTGTCTAAGAGTGTCTTGGTTAGTGGCCAAAAGCCATTTGGAGCTTTGCCCTATCAGTAAAAATACTGAATCTTGGTTTACTTACCTATGAAATGGGGATAATAATAGTTACCTTACAAGGCTGTGAAAATAAAATAAAATGCCAAAAAGCAAAAGGCAAAAGCAAAATGGTTCACTCATCAGTGATTCAGTGGGCGGTCACTATGCTTGAGGGCACTTTAAATTGGAGTGGCTCTGCCTGGCTTCATGCTAAGGCCATGCTGGATTGGGCCCCATTGACTGAGCAGTTAGAAGGGAAAGGCAGACTGGCACAGAGAAAGGACATGGGCATTGGATGAGTAGGTGCAACTTCAAATCCTGGCTTTGCTACCAGCAATCGACATAGGTGGGCAATTGGGAACTTAGTAAAGGTGCTATAGATGTGTAGCTCTGAAATCAAGATGATTCTTCTCTCGAATTCTAGTAAGAATTCAGTATTTATTTAGTAAGAACTAAATGAAGTCACAGATTTAAGGCTCTGGCTTTAGTAAATAATGTAGTAGTATTATTGTTACTCTTATTATTGGTGACTCTGCTACTTCCCACCAGGCTTGAGTGGACCCCTGAGATCCTCCTCTCCTCACAGTCTTCATGGGCCATTCCTAGTGTCTATGGAGATTTAGCACAAATGACTGCTCCCTCTTGAGACCTTGACTGTGCCTCCTGCTCCCTCATGGCAGGCACTTGTGCTGCGGGCTCTGAGCTGAGGATGAGAAAGGACCATTTGTGCCTCTGATGTGCTTTTGTGACCATCTCTTAAAGGATGAAGCTGCACTGCCCTATTTGTGGCCAAAGCCCTGTAAAAACTTCTCTTGAAGTCTGAGACATAGGGGCAGTATATTTAACTTCTCTTGAGTCTCACTTATCATCAAAATGAAGATGATATGTCGCTCACAGATTTTAGGCTTTTCTGAAAGAGTCCAACTCTGAGCATATGAACAATAAGAGCCTGTGAAAAATGACTCAGGCAGTTCCAGCACCACATGTGTCTCCCACACATCTCAGAAGAGAACTCACTGTGGGTCTCATGAGCATGGAGAAGGCCCTTCTTGGCTGAGAGCATGCACATCCTCTCCTTATTGGAATCTGACTCAGATACATATTGAAAACTCTGGAGAAGAAAAAAAAAATTCAGCTGTCTTTGAAGGCTTTCCCTCGGATGTCCTGGAGCCACCCAGAACTGGCAACCATCCTCTTTTCCCTTGATCCTCTAGTGGCTCCAGTGAGGTCAAATCCAAGGAGGAAGTTCTTTTCCCACTCATGCTGTAACCTGATATGCTGCCTGGAAATGTAAGTCACAGTGTGAGAAATGTGCATGCTATGGCTCTCTGGAGACAAGAGAGGACTTTCGTCTCATGACTATGCCTGCATTTGCATGGCTGCCATTGAGCAAACCGGCCAGGAGCAGGGACTGTTACCTGAGCACTGATTCTTTTAAAATATGGCACTTGAGCAAAACTGCATTCTTTGCAAGGGGAAGGAAGACATGGTCAGAAGAAAAAGAGGGAGACCTGGACTTAAAAGATGGTGATAAATGATGATTCTGGGAGGCTTCCTGCCTTGGGTCATCCGTTTGGGTTGAGTATTACTCTATATGTGTGGCTGACCTTTAGCTTCAATTTCCTTGTGCTTGGAGGCAGTTGTGATATAGTAAAACAGGCTGGGCTTGGAGTCACAAGTCCTGCTTCTAAGTCAAGGCCCTGTCACTTTCTAACTGTGTGATCTTAGACGACTCATTTTACTTCTTGGGTGCTCAACTGCCTTAGCTGCCAAAATGAACAGAATGATACTTAACAACACTTGATTGTGGTGAGGAATAAATGGGATAACTTGTAAATTGCTGGGCACTGAGTAAGTGTTCAATAAAAGTCATTAAAAAATTTTTTTACTTTGCGAACCCTAGTGTTGACATGAATTTTTCAAAGGTTTATTTTTGAATTCCTATTAAATAGTAGTATGTGTATTATCTTCGTTGTTTATTTATATTATTTATCATAGCTTCTTAAGAACCTTTACCCCACATGCTGCCTTGACACTGAGAACTGAAATTACATTCTGCTGTCTGCATTAAGATAATTTTATGCTATTCCTCTACTTTCATTAGCGCAATTTATTTTTCTCATAAATCTCTTGCCCAAGCAATAGTTTGATTCTTCCTTACAGGAATGTCCTGAAGGACCCATCCACTCTTCCCCAGGAAACATCAACTATTTATGCCCTAAGAGTCAAAGGAATCCTTCATCTCGAAGTTGTCTCCTTGTATCCTCCATTCCTGGACTGCTGTTGTGACCCTTACTTGATCATAACTGAGTCCTGCTTCAGGTCAAACTGCCAAACTTCAGCCAATACCTTCCTCTGAGGCATTGCTCTAGCTCTGCTGTGTGGTGAAATTACTTTACCTTGGTAAGCAACAAACTCAACTACACCTTATCAATAGGCCATGTTGGTGATGTTTGGGGATCCAGACATTTTGGCATTTGGGAAGTCCCAATGATATCCAGTCAACACAGAGAACTTTCAGTGGCAACATTCCACTGTGAAACAGCCCTCTCCTTGGAGGCCTGTGGAGCCCCCTGTTAGGTGTGGGGACTTTCCTGACCATGATGCTGGGGTATGGGGTAGGGGTGGGGTCTCATATTCTTTAGAACAACTATCTCTTTCAGTGAGCTCCCAGATATTGTTTATTCAGTTTTCTAGGAGTAAGGAATGCTCTTTAGCTATCATTTGACTGTCTGATCAGATTTGTGAAATGATTATCCATGGTGGAAATCTACCTCCTTAATAAAACTACTGTTTGTCTCTGCCTGTCTCTGTCATTTTATTGTCCCTCATTGAGGGGGACCTTGAAATTAGCCCATTCTTCAAGCTAACCCTAGGAAATAGGAATTTGTGAAGGTCTGTCTGTTCTAAGACTGGCATGGCATCCTTTGGTCATTCATCAGAAGCATTTGAGCACTTTCCTCACTCTCATCTTTTGTCCAGGAGAGTCTGGTTCTAGGAGATATCTCTCTGCAAATCCTTCCATACTTTTGGAGCCACAAACCTTGTCTGGGGTTTGTAGCTGAATGACCCATCTGCTATTTCAGAAGGCTGAGATGTGAAGTACATAAACATTTTTGGATGAAATATTCCCAGACTCTTATGGATTTGACTATCTAAAGTTAAGTCCATGCCTCCTTCTCCAGGCTGAACTCCTGCTACATGAATAATGTGTTTATATTATAATATAAACTTGTGTGCTTATTTTACTAAATGGCATGTATTAACCGAGGATATTTGTGGAGTTTTTGATACAATCAAGATTGTTATTTGAGAGTAATCTTAAAAGAAAAATAAAGCAGAAGTTCAAACTTCCAATAGTCTTCATATTTTAATTAGTACAAAGAAGCATCTAAAGGTTTTTTTAGGTTTAAAAATCTCTTTCTTAAGAGATTCTTTGCCTAAGGCAAAAGAAAAACTTACCACTGTCTCTTCTAGATCCCCCTAAATCCCAACTTGAACCTAGGAGCCTTTATTCCGTGTTCCTCTCCCCCACTGTATACCCTTTCCGCCCCGTCTCTCCCTCTAATTAACTCCCTTCCTTTCTGAACAGCCAGAATCCCTTAAGACTCAGTTGGCTCTTAAAGCTAAACCTCCCTCAGAACAGGGAGCCCTTTTCTGTTGCTATGAAGCACGGTTTTTTTTTCTGAGTCAAGAGCCATTGATAGATTTTCTGAAGACCCATCAGAAATATGGAGACATCTGCAGAGGGATTTAGAATAATTTTAGGAATGTATAATCCAGAACTCCCTAATATATACCAACTGATTCATTATTAAGAGAAGCCTAAGAAGCAGAATGGGAAGCTTTGAGCGTAATTTAAAAGACTTTAAGTTTCATAGAAAACCAGAGGGGCTTAGAAAAGCTGTCATAGTTGGAAGATGTCTTTTGGAGACTATCCCTAAAATCTTTCATCTGAAAAACAAATTGGCTTCTAATCCAGTCCTGCAAGCAAAGAAAGGACAGAGATTGGAGAACTCTGGGACAGGTTCTTTAATACTAGTAGATAGCATCCAGGAACAGTTCTTGAGGAAGATCGGATTCCAGTTCTCTTCTCACTTTTATAAGTGGTGTTAAGCCAGAAATTGGAGATTGACATGCAAGCACAAAGTAAAATTGAGAAATAACTCCATTGCTAGAACTCTCACACCCTGTGTAGCATTTTGAAAGTACCTTATACTTAGAATGAAAGTAAAGTAGAATCCTGAAAAAAATTTATGACTTTACAGATAAGTCAGCTAGATGCTTCTACCTCTGTCATTCAGCCTGAAAGGAGTCTCTTGATAATGAAGCCATAACAGAAAGGGTATTGAAATAAGAATTGCCTTAACTTGGCTAAGTAAACAGAGAACATACACACACACAAAAATGACATGACTAATCAATAAGGCGGAATTTGCAAGGTGTTGATCCAAAGAGTAAGGAAGCTCTTCTGGCTTGTAGAGGTAAATCAATGCAAAGAATGGATCCGAAAAGCTATGCGACGTGTTAAAATCTAAGCAAAGTTTGCTTAGTTTTGATAAATTTGTTTCTTTGGTTTAGTATTTGTCTTTACCTAAAATATGAAAAGATTTTTTTTCTGTGTAATCTGCCAAGATATTGTTCTAGTAGAATATATTTGCGTGTTTTATGTTGTCCTAAAGACAAATCTTTGATTATTTTTAAAAAATGTTTACTTTAATTCCAGTCAGTTAACATACAGTGTTATATTAGTTGCAGGTGTACAGTGTAATGATTCAACAGTTCCATACATCACCTGGTGCTCATGACAACAAGTGTCCTCCTTAATCCCCATTACCTCTTTGTACCTAAAGAGGTAATGGGTGCATCCCCCTATCCACTTCCCCTCTGGTAACCATCATTTGTTCTCTGTAGCTAAGGGTCTGTTTCTTGGTTTGTCTCTCTCTCTCTCTCTCTCTTTTCCCCTTTGCTTTTGTTCTGTTTCTTAAATTCCACATATGAGTGAAGTCATATGGTTTTTGTCCTTCTTTACTGACTTATTTCCTTTAGCATAATACACTCTAGCTCCATGCATGTTGTTGCAGATGGCAAGATTTCATTCTTTTTGATGGCTGGCTAATATTCCATTGTATATATAGATACCACATCTTCTTTATCCATTCATCAGGCAATGGTATTATGTCCTTGATTATTTTAAAAAACAGAACTTCCTTACTTTCAAAAGAGTGATGACTCTTGCTAATCATGTTACCTACCTGTGCTTATTTTTAATTGTTTCATTGTCACTTTCAAGCAGGTAGCCAAATATTACTTCTCAGGCATCTGCAATCCTATCTTAAGTGTTCAGATCTCATGACAAATTTTTTTTTCTTTCCTCATATTGATTTCCAAATATCTCTCAGGATATCTTTTGTACCTAAAACTATCTTCGGGATTTCTCAGACCCCTAAAAAATCATGAAGACTTGTTCTTACACTTTGAAAAAAGAGATGTCTAAAATAATAGCATTATTTGATATGTTACTATTTATGAGTATCATGGAAAGAGTTGTCAAATCAGAAGAAATACTGGGTCTTCTTTATGCTAAATATGTACGGGGAAAAAATTTAAAGTCTTTTCAGAAGTCATACGCTGTATGAA
This sequence comes from Potos flavus, assembly GCA_028534135.1. Classification (NCBI taxonomy): domain Eukaryota; kingdom Metazoa; phylum Chordata; class Mammalia; order Carnivora; family Procyonidae; genus Potos; species Potos flavus. Next base: position 69,754,038 of record CM052900.1, on the reverse strand, counting down.
AAGGAACTAGATATTGGTCACAGCCTTGCTGTCCATGATATGCATGTGTGTGCATGTGTGTGTGGATATATACATACATGTATATCCATATACAGACATTTTCCCCTCAGCATCCTGATATTAGGCAATAATAATATAGGTATCAGCCATAATTTTGGTTATTATTTAAACTGTCTACTTGGTCACAATCTCACTTTAATTTGAATCGCGCATCTTCTTGGCTAGTGTTTTCCATTTGGGATATATATCAGACCTATCTAGGGAGTTTTATTAACATACTGACGTTTAGAACCTATTCCAGTTATCTCTGGATAATTGTGCATCTTAATGTCTTTACCTTTCTAAACATCACAAATCCATTTTTATAAGAATAATGTATATTATGTTTGAAAACACTCTTAATCATTGTTCTTAGACATTCTGTCTAAAACTTCAGATTGCCTTTTCTATATTTGTTTTGCATGTCATGGAAGCAACCAGATTTCTTTGTCATCTGTGTTATTATAACGAATTCTTATCAGATCTTTCACTTTGGAATGATCGGTAATAAGATAACCATAACCATTTTAAGTCTCTGTCATCTAGAAATACCATTTATTTGACTTTGGTGTTTCCCTGAAGCCTCAGCTACATGCCAGAGATGTTTTCATTGAGGGACTGTGTTCACGATCCCATTGGAAGAACTTAGCAGGTACTATTAACAGTTAGCACAACCATGAACTCTTATGGGGTTGACTATTGGATTCATGTGCTTCAGTTAAGGAGACACAGCACCCTCATATCCAAGGAAGACTGTGTCTAGTGGTGACCTCAAGCTGAGGGTCCTTAGGGTCCACCCCAACCCCTGGAAACAGCTGGTCTTTGGACATAGACAAATTCTACCCCAGATTCAAAGAACTAGACCACGATTGTCACTTTCAATCTGCATTTCTTCTCTAGTCTAGCTACTTTTTCCTTTTCCTGGCTTGTGGTGGCTTTGTTTGCCTGTAAGTCTTGTATTTTTAATATGGCTTTTTGCATTTTTAGTCTGTCCTTGGTATGATTCCAAAACCTGGTATAGTTTACCACAAACTGGATAAAAAGTACAACCAAACCCACTGTTGGTTTTGCATCCATTTCTCTATGGGAGCACCCATATGTCCTCTGCATCCATTTCTTTGTAATGAATCAGTTTCCTGGGAAACTGGACTCAACCATCTGGTGAGGTTTTAGACTGCAAACACTGCAGTGGTCCAGGTAGCCAGAAATCTAAAACCCCCATCACATTGTGCCTACAACGGGGGAACGTGTGCCGCAAGGAGCGGGGAGCAATGTTATACCTACAACCCTGCAGACCTCTCTAGGATCTTTAATATTAAAAGAAAGAAAAGTGAGAAATCAGAGAATTAGGTTATTTGGCTAATGATCTCATATCTGGTTTTTTTTTAGACTGGGGATGGGATATGTTCTCTTGGTTTAACCTGGGCCCTCATGAACCCTGGCTGAGAAGTGGACAACACACTCTGAGTACAATCCCTCTCTGAGTATGCATCTTATAACAGTGTCCAGAAGTGTCATCATCAGAGTCCTAAATGCTGGTGTAACCACTGTTCCATCAAATAATCCAGTGAAGAATGAATTATTTGACACTTCTGGAGGTTGTGGAACCATGGAGTTTGGAGTAAGTATCACAGACACCTGGTATGAGATGATCACACTCCAAATAGCAGTGAAAGTCTGAATAGGCATACATGCTCAGATATTGATTAGTGATCTATCCTATCTCTCAAGATAGGATAGTATCTTGAGCTGAAGAGTACCAGAAAAGAGGCTGAGGAGATAAACTGTTGCCCCCCATGCAGCTTGGGCACTGAGGACCACAACCATACCTACTGTGACCACTAATGTACTTTGCTATTCCTCTGCCTTCATTAGCATAATTAAATATTTCCAGCAATCTCTTGCCCAGGCAAATGGCTTGTTTGCCCATTACAGGGACTTCCTGAAAAGACCCATCCACTCTTCTCTGGAAAACATTGACAGTCTATGTATGCCCTAAGAGTCAAAGGAATCCCTCACTTCCAAGTCCTCCCCTTGCTGTTTCTGCTGTCCAGGACTGCTGTGTCACAATCCTTCCCCACTCCTAACTGAGCCCCACTTCAGGTCAAATTCCCAAATCTCAGTCAATCATGATCTTGCTTTCCCCTCTTGGAAGCACCAGCAGCTTTGAGGAGTGATATCTACCCTTTCCACAGAAATGACAAAATCAGCTTTGTCTCATCAACAGGTTGTGCTAGCAATGTTTGGGAGCCAGGTTTTGACATGCTTTACACATGTTAGATACTTCAGAGAAATTCTAAGTCTAGAATTCGAAAGATGTCTGCTCTTTAGGTTTTACCTCTTAAATTATTGCTACAATTCTGAATTAAGGTTTTTATATTTAAAAATATTTCACCTTCTTGAACTCTATCTGAAATAATGTAATAAATTCAAACTTCAATGTACACTTATTTGATTTTCTTAAATAATTTCTGTCCCTTTATTGATAAATCCCAAGAGTAGATTGGGTTGTGGGTTGTGGCTGCCAGCAGCAGCTGGGATGGAGCCAGGAGCTATCAGAATCTGGCATCTACTCAGAGCCAGGCCTTGTGCAAACGGCTCCCTGGACATCACACTATCTTCACTCCTTATAACTTCCCTGCAGTGGGGGTGTCATCCTTATTTTACAGATGAGGAAACTGGCCCTCAGGTCAAAGGACTCAGCTGAGCAAGAATTCCAACCCATCTTTGTCTGACTACAGGAGAGTCTTCTTTTCACCCTCTCCCTAGCCTACCTCCTGTAGGCTACCTATTGTTACAGGTGCTAAGTATCCATCCAAAGGGCTTAGCCTGGGCCCTCTAGGGGCTCACAGACCTTCATGGACAATGGTGAAATTCTGTGTGAAATGGTAGTTTTGGAAGTTAGTTTGGGTTGGGTTAGTTTGGGTTAGTTGGTCCTGAGGTAGGAAATGGGCCACCCAACCCAAGTTTCTGCTCTGAGTCAGAACTGAAATTGAATCTCTGGGTCCCCAAGTTCTCTTTCCCCAGAGAATCTTTGAGAGTTCCATCTTCTTGGTTGCCATGAATGCAAGTTTGTGCTGTCTTGTGGCTTCCATGTCCCACTGCTACTGCCCTGATGCCTGTGTGGGGCCTCACAACCCTAGTGAAGAGAGGAAGAAGATCCTCTTTGCCAGCTTCTTAGCATGCTCCCCAAGAGTTTCTTATAATGTTCTTAATGTTGTAACTCATTTATTTTATTTTTTATTTTTTTTAAAATTGTATTTCATTTAAATTCAATTAACATATAGGGTATTATCAGTTTCAGAGGTAGAGTTCAGTGATTCATCAGTTGTATATAACACCCAGTGTTCATTACATCACATGCCCTCCTTAATGTCCATCACCCAGTTATCCCATCCCCTAACTCCCCTCCCCTCCAGCAACCCTCAGTTTGTTTCCTGTGCAATTGCACTGTTAGGTATCATTTATTAGGTTCTGGATCTGGTGCCTGGAAAAGGGAGGGCAACCCTGCCCCCACCCTCCCCAGCCGTGTGTTGCACAGGTGCATGCCTGCATCTTTCTGTCTGCCATGGCTAAGCTGTCAAGAAGTTACCTGAGATCTTTGGCTTTTCGCTTTCTCTTGCATAAGAAGGAACTTGCTGTCCCCTTTGAGGTTTCCCAGAAGAGAGTCCAGTGCTTCTCTCAGAGAAACACTAAATCCTCATGTTGGAGAACTTCCGCTGCCTCATGATGGCATGTCTGAATTCCTGGAGAGAAAATGTGGATTAGGCTGATCTGGGATATTTAGTACACATGCTGTAAATGACTTGATTTCTTGAAACAGATTCAATTCCTAATCAGGGCTATATTTCTTAAAACTAAGAAAGCCTTCATGTGTCCTTTCTCCCTCCTCTCTCTCTCTCTGCCTCTCTCTTTCTCTCACCCTGTCCCTTTCTTTCTCTGTATTTTCCAGAATAATGTACCATCAGGTAGCTATTAGGAAATCTTCTTGAGGACATTTGAGTTTTAGGAAAGCAGGCCCTTCTCAATTGTCATGAATTTAATTTGGGTTACATAACTTTTAGTTGGTCCCTGGCCAGATATCATTTTATTGGGAATAAGTTATTACTGCTAAGTACTACATTCCTAATCCTTTTGGACATTTAAGAATCTTTATCAGAAGCAAGTGGTACACCAGTAACTTTTGGTCCTTTCCAACTAAAATAACTTCCTTTAATTGTACCAAGAATTTATTTCAGTGTTACAACAAATTTCAGTTTTATTATTTACAATTCACTTGTTTATCTCTTAGAGGGAATGATGCCCTGGAAGGAAGTTTAACTAAATCAGATGTGGAAAACTTTTTGGCATTTCAGGACAAATAGCAGTTTCTATCCTGCACAGGTCTTGCCTGAGACTGGTGGGTGCTTTTTATCTGTGATGCATGTTGAAAGCAAGGGGGAATTTGGAGATGACCATCACACCAAGGAGGTTGGCACTGGCCTCCAGAAGAAGCAAATATGGAGCCGTTTGAATAAATCACTGTAACTGTGACATTGAAAGCAATGTATCCACCCAACTAAAACAAATCTCTTTTTTTGGAAACATTTACAAGTTATAGAAGCCCCATTATGTTGAATGAAAATAATAAAAATTTTTAAAAATGCAGTGGAAAATCTTTTTCTTTCACATAATATCTTACATGATATCATCTAAACATTTTGAGTTGGATTATTTCCCTTTGCAATGGAATTAATTTTAGTTTTTTTTAAATTCATGGCTTATCTCCAGATCCCCGGTTCAGGTTGTTTTTAACCCCTGCTGACTCAGGCCATTCTTTTGCAATTCTATAGAATAAGAATCTTCCTTTCAGATTTCAGGAGTTCTGGTTTTATTGTTATAGAGTGACTTTGCAGTAAAACAAAAGAGCATTTAACAGATTCTTTTATCCAGGATTCATAATACATTCTGAGTACATTTTTCCCAATTTCATTAAATGGCTACAGCTCTAATAGTGATGGACAAAGAATTTGAGTTAGAGCAAGAGGCCAGGTCAGCTGTGTCTGGATATTGCTCCTTCAGTATAGGGTCAGGGGCTTTGGGAATGAGGAGCCTGTTTGCTTTGCCTGCACAGTAAAGATGTAAACCTGCCCCCACCCGCTGGCCCCCCCACCCATTCTCTCACCCTACACCCCGTCCTTGCCCTGACCTCCTCCACCTCTCTGCCCTCACCAGTAGATTAGATTTGGTGTTTGGCCAAATCCTTGGCTAAAACTCTTTAACAATAGAGGCCTTGCACTAACCTTTTAGTGTACAATCATCCTAGAAACTTTAAATTACGTGAATATCATACACTAGATATATTGAGAGCAAAGTTTGATTTATCAGGAAATGCATGATGTTGGAGCCATTTCCTTGGCTGACTTTAACATACAACAGTTGCTTCAAAGGCAGTGTAACTGAATAACATGAAAAGGTGTAGCTCAAAATTGCTGAATTAGAAGTATGAAATATTGTTTACCAATTCATGGTACTTATTCAGATACATTTGTTTTGCTCTGTGATTGTTTGTAGTCACTGTCAGAAAGGATTTTACTAAAGGCCTTGTCTTAACTCACCAGCCTTCTTGGGTGCACGCTAAAAATGATACATGATTCACGAATCTTGCCTCAGATTGCAATTCCATTTTCATCGCCCCAGTTAAGGCTTGGAAACATGGTTCAGATTCAGCCATGTTGCCATGGAAGCATACTTGGAGGTTAAGACCAAAAACCAACTCTACATGGGAACAGAATACCTGAAATCCTGATTTGAGTAAGAGTAATTTACAAAAAGGCACTGCTGAAGGGGTGGATGGTAGGATTTGTTTAGGAGTACCTGCAATACAGCTGCTTTGGGAAATATCTATTTGATGAACTTTGCCAGTTTCTTAGGCAGAGCATAAGGCCTCTAATTGCTTTACGTCCTTACCCAGGGAATGCAGACTAGTGTTAACTGGGAGATCCTAATGGGATTAGGACTGGTTTTGAGAGAAGTTGTCTAATCTTCTACTGACTGTCTCCCTGAGTTAAAGGAAAAAAGCATGTAAGACAAACCTGGTTCTACTAATGGCTACTGTTTTCTCTCGCTGGCAGCAACTGCTAGGATTTTGCCAGGGTTTCCTAAGGGTTTGGTGCAGCCCTACAGTGAGATTTGGCCAGTGTTGGGTGCGGCAGGCGATGACTTCTGTCTGAGAGAACATTGCATAAATGGGGATGGGCTTTGGCAAAGCAGAGAGAAGGAACAGCTTGCAGGGGTTAAGTCTTAGGAAAAAAGTAGTGGAAAGGACGTGCTTATCTTCCACACTTTGAAATCTCTGACTTTGCATCCTTAAAGTCTGAACTTGGCACTAACAAATACTTCATTGTGAGGGGATTTGGGTTAAGTCACCATGGACAGCTTACTTGGCTTTCAGGATTTAGAAATGGCATTTCTCACCTCCTCCACACTAGCCTGTTCAGTTGCTTGCCAAGTATAAGGGGGAAAAAAACCCCTTAATTCTGGTTAGAAGTGTTTCAGGCATTACATAAAGAGTAGCTTGGCTGGTGAACTGCAAGAGCAGTGTTGCTAACTTCTAAATAAGTTTCGTTTCAGGAAGTATTTAAGCATGCTCTGTAGGATAGCAGTGCTAGTAAACACCCATGATTTAAAGCCACTCTGTACACTTAGACCTCGGCATACCTACTTTACAGCCTCATTATTCTGCCTAAGAACACCACCAGTATATAAAAATAACAAACACATTGTATTTGCTGAAATATTTTGGTCTACGTTTGAAAAGGTGCAATAAATTCCAATTTGGAAAAATAAAATTCTGTGAAGAAAATGTTTCTCTTCCTATGTTTTAGGTTTTGCATTTTTTCCTTCAAATGAAATTTAAAATCAAAGTGGCACATGGTAAAGTGAATACTGGGATTTAATACTCGCAACTCTAAAATATAAACTGTTTTCATTTATCAGTGAAATTAAGAAATACCTACCACTGATAATGTTTTAACTTTCTAAATGTTATAATTATTTCTCTTTCTCTCTTTCTTTTTTTGCTACTTATTTGTAATTATGTAGACAGGGAGAGCCAAAACAAATTCCACTCTCCACTAACCATCTAGAGAAGAGTGTTGAGTATTTAAACTATAAAAGTAGCTTTCAGTTTAACCTGGTGTTTGCAATTTGTAGGAACAAATTGTGTGTCCCTGTTCTGGTAAATTCAGTGGATGCCACAATGGTGTGTCTCAGCGCTTTGTGGTTGGGAACAACATTTCATGCCCAGTCTTAGAGTACAAGTGGAAAAAAGTTCTTCTGTATAACAAGGGTGGTCATGGTAGAGAATTCTGCCTTGGCTGCCTCAAGCCACAGCGTAATCTTACTAGGTACTCAAATGAACGAGGGTGATGTCGGGCAGAATTCGCTTCAGCTGTTGGCACTTCATTTTTGTTGGGTAGAACTTGTTCCCTAGTACATGGGTGATTATGTGCCAGAATTCATTAGTTATGACAAATACAGTTCCTTCTGATATTTCTCAATGCAGTGGGATATGCAATATTTATGCATAGGGCACCTGTCACCAGCAATGCTATCTCTCCAGGAAACATTCAGCATCTTCCACAAATGTTCCTCTAGGGGTAAACATCCTCTAAAGAGGAGCTGACTCCACCAAGTGACTTTATGGGGCTGGAATGTGAGCTGATTCTTGAGCTCTTGGCTCTTCAGCTCTGTGCTCACCCATCCCCATCCTTTTCCCCCTCCCCCTTGGCCCCATTCATTCCCCCCAGCCATGAGTTTATTCCCTCTAACTCATTTTGTTGTTCTTTAGTTTAAAGTGTGTCTTGTTTTCTTAAGAATTCCTTATGTAATACTCGGAACTTTTCAAGATAAAAACCTCAGAGTGCTTGCTATGTAGATAAACCAGTGAAGATAATTAAAGATCTAGAAACTTATATTCTTTCTACATAAAGACTAAGTTATCCTAGTCCTGCATTTTAGGTGGGCACTTCAGATTCTCTGGATCTCTGTATCTATCTTGCTAAGAAACAAAAATACTAGAGCAATGATATATTTCAAATTACAGTGCTGTGGTGTCTTTCCTGTAGGTCAGTAAGTCAGGATCTGAAATGGGATGGATGGACAGGAGGACAGAGCTGGCGTCTGGGCACTAATGTCTTTGTCAGCTCAGATAAATTGCACAGTCCTGGTCCCAGATCTCCAATCTTCAAAGCCAGTGTGTCGGGTTACATTTTATAAGTAGAAACTCAGATTCAAAGGACTCAGAAAGATAATCTAGTATTAACTCGGAGACACTTAAAAACGTACTTTTGATATTTATATGCTTTATTTTCACAGGCGTTTCCTTTGCCAGTCCTTTTGTAGGTCAGAGTTTCAAACCTGTAAGTGTCATCGTTCTGCCACAAAGCCAGCCTGGTTTCTAGCTGGAAGCACGCTGGCTGCTTCCTCATCCTCTCGAGACTGTTCTGCCCTGTGCACAATCCCATGTGCAACTGGAATGGTCGCATATGTGTATCCCTGTGAGGGGCTCTTCTGTCTGGAGCCCTGTCCGTGGGGCCTTTGTGACAGCTCGTCGGACAGTGTAACTTGTAATTTATTCCCTCATGGATAAATCCGTTGCAAGGTTTCTCAATCACTGCAGAACTTGCTGGTACGATTCCATGTTTAACTAAAGGCATCTGGTACCTCTGCTGCTGTTTACTAAAACCCTTCATTTCACTTCATAAAACAGTTGGCCCAGTGTGGCTCTTCTTCCTCAGGCCACCTCTCAGCCCTCTCCATTGTGAGTTGAAGATTATTTTGTGGTCGAAACATCTTCCACAGGAGACCCCTTTGTGCCTTTTCACTGATTCAGATATTCAGTCCAAACTCTAGCCTATTTCCTTCTGTTTGAATCCCTTGGATATCTTAATGGGCTCTGAGCACGTTGGTCAATTCTCCTTCAGAGAACCATGAGGCACTTCCTGGAATACTTGCTCCAGAAGAATTACACCACTTACTCCTAGCTACTGTCTGCTAACAGGCAGAACATGGTCAGAAGGTCTGGGTGGGAACCCTGGGTGGGTGGGGGCAGCTCAGACACAGGAGCCTGAGGAGTATGGCAGGGCCCAGATTCAGGAGTTGGGGAGTACATTAGGGTCCCCTGGGCCTGGACTAGAGAGTGGCTAGGCAGCCATTTTGGGGGTAGGAGGACTTGCAGCTCCTCTGCACCTCCGAAAGCCCATCTGGATCCTCAGTCTTTGCTATTGTTCTTTTCCACATGGGTCATAGTCTGGTTCTGTTTTCTGGGTGGGGGCGTCCACAGTGGTACATGTCTCTCTCTCCATGCCTCTGCATCGCTTATTTCCACACACCTCCCTTGCTGCTTTCCACATCCAACTCACCACCCTCATTAGGGAAATAACTTGTTTTCTTTTGCATTCCACTGCCTCCCCCTTGTTCATTTGAACATTTTGGAAATCTGTCGGAGGTGACTATGGCATATAGAATTGAGGGCTGTAAGAGGAAGAAAAAGTTAAGGGAGTAAATAAGTGTCAAGGAATTCATTGTCTGCTCTCCACCTGTTGTTATTCTGGTCCCAATCAACCTGCTCGCCAGGCTGGAGCCAGCGGCCATCTGGAAACACTGCTCTGTTTATAAACTTGGCATGAAGCAGCACTCCCGGGCCCTGACCTCCCACACGAATCTGGAAACAATTAGAGCAAGATGATAGGCAGGCAGGGAATGCTCCAGGGAGGGAGGAAGGGCGGGAGGAGGAGGAGAGCAGCCTGCAGGGGAGGGGGCAGACCAGGGGCGAGGGCCAGAAGCCCAGGGAGGTAGGCCTGGATCTGGGTGGGAGCCAGGCTGGGGTGTAGGGTGAACAGGGGTCCTGAGGTCTGAGGCGCCAGGGCCCAAGGGGAGGCCTGAGAGCAGGGAGACTAGGAGTAGGAGGAGCCAGGTATGGGGGATGCTGGGAGTGGAGGGGGGCAGTGGGGCCTTCCAGGAGTGGTAGGGATCCAGGCTGTAGGATGGGGGGAGCAAGGGGTAGGGTGGTGGAGCCAGATACTCGGTGGGGGTAGTTGGGTATGAAGAGAAGCGTGGGTGGGGGTCCAGTGAGGTCTAAATCTGGGTGGGAGCTGGGGGTTTGAGAGGAGCCCAGAGAGGCCTGGATCTGAATGGGGTCCCAGTGGGAGCCAGGGATGGGGGCGCATGGGGTGGGGAAATCTGGGGATCAGTCATGGGGAGCTAATCTGTCTGGGTCTGCAGTGTGACGACCAGGAGAGGGGCCCTAGCTATTTACTTAGATGGTGCAATTGTACCTCATGCTCTGCAGCTTCAGCCTCACAGGGTGGCCTCCTTCCTGTTTCTTGGGACCTCTCAAAGGAACAAAACAGGCACGTGAGGCAAAGAAAATACTACTATTTGCCCTTCTCTGTGAGCAGAGAGCAAGTATATCAAGGACAAGGAAAAAGCCCTTCCTGGTCCCTGTAAAAAAAACAAAAACAAAAACAAAAACAAAAAAAAATATTGTACAGTCTCAAGTCTTTGTTTTGGTTTTGGAAACACATTCTCGAAAAGCACTTTTTAACCAAAAGAAGTTTAAGCGATGTTCCATTTTGCTCCAGAAACTCTATAGAGGGAAATTTCTTTAAAAAGGACAACTCTTGTTGATCACACATTGGAATCTGTGTCGACCAACATCATGCTTCTGTGTTGCAGGAGTTGATTCAGGTTTCCAGGGTCTGGTATTAGCAAGATGAATGAGTCTCTTCCTCTTCAAACACTTTTTTTTCTCTCTTTCCCCTGCAGTTTTGAAATGTGATTCCTAACTCTGAGTGGATGCTCTTTTCACGCTCAGCTGGGTTCCTAAACTCCTGAAATATTAATCTGTGGGAGTTGCTGGCAAACCCTTTGTGGGTGCCCATTACCAAGCTCCTGGTTGGCCAAAGGATACTCGATAAGGGAACTTTACTCCATGACTGTCTTCTTGATTCCAGGGGCTCTGGCAGAGCAGCCCTGTACCCAGAAAGGTGGCCTCTCCCTTACTTAGCCTTTTGTCCTGCTTCTGCAGTGCAGAATCCCCTCATCTCAGGCTGGAACATTGACCCCAGTGCATTTGCTTAGATCTTGGAAAACTAATCCACGAAAGTGGTGTCATCGGCCAACCCAATCCCAGCGCCCTTTTCAGTTGTGAATTTCAGTGACTCCCCCCTCCACAATACACCATGCCTTGTTCTCACTATAAACTTCCCAAGCATTTTCTTTTTTTGCCTGAACATACTCTTTCACACTCCTTGCTTCTGCTACACTGGTTACAAAACCCAACCCCAGAATGTTTAGGACTGTGGAATATGCACTATACAGTGATGTGAAAAAATAATCAAGCAAGATTTACAAGGCCTGCAGCATAGTCCTGAGAGCGGGCTGGGCTGTGCCCTTCGTGGGGCTTTCACAATCCAGTGGCGCCGAAAAGCAGGGCTCCTGAGGGTCCCTGGAGACGTTCAATGTGGTAAGCCAATTTTAGGCCCCGAGTCTTGTTGCAAGTGGATTCATTTGAACTATAATATAAAATATTGTGTTTATTTAACCCCTGTAAGCTGATCTCCTTTGTCTTTGTGAACTGGCTGGGCAGCTAAGAACCTACATTCCTTCCATAGTTAATAAAACTTCATATTTTTCTCTGTATTCATAAAGTTAATTATACTCAAACTCTTTTAATCTATGTCAGTTTTTCAGACTTTACCCAGATAAAGAAAACACAAGCCCCTCCCTCTTCAACATGTAACATAATAATAATCTTTAAAAGACATAACTTGAAAATTCATTTTGCCAATCATCTTGTATCTTTTCGATTTTCTGAACCTGGAGATAGTAGAGATAAAAATTGACTTGGCTATAATTCTTCCCAAGAATTTATATTTTTGGGGATAATTTATATCCCAAGCTTTATACTTTAAATGCCCACATTTGTTTAACTTTATTTAAAAAAAAATTCCAAAACCACCAAAAGAAAAAAAAAAAGCTGTATTCAAGTTACTTCACACAAGACTCTATAGATTCTCTAAAGCATTCAGCATGTATTTGGGATTGATACAGACTCTCTGAAAGTAAAGAGAGTGAGTGCCTTGGTGGTGCCCCCACCCAGACGAATCTTGGGACACCGTGATCAATAGTGCTTCCTTGGTCCCTCCCAGGATGATTTTTGAAAATTAATGACATTTCTGTAAAATGTTTTGTGCTTTATGGGAGAAATAAATGCAATTTATCAGCATCCAGTTCTTTTGTCCCCACAAACCCACAGTCGAGATGAGAGCTTGATCATCTAGCTTGTGGTGGAAACCCTTCCCAGTGTAACCTCCTTCTCTTGAATCTTCTCTAAACAACATCTGTTCAAATGGTCCTTCAAAACCGTCTTCCCACTTGTTATTAAGAACACTGAGACCCCCTCTTAATTAAAATGTTTATCTTCATTTCCAAAGCTTGGTGTTCTCCCTCTTTCCTACCTAAGAGCTCTTATAATTCCTTCTTTGGACAGACTCATCTGCCAACCATTCCCTCCTTTGTTCATATCTTTCTGCCACCATTGGACTTTGCCGTCATTTGATTTTTAAGAGAGAAATCTTTGTTCCCACCAAAAGAAAAAATAAAAACCAAAGCAAAATGAAACCTTTTACATATTGTAGAAAATTATTATTTTTTTCCTATTTCATTGTTTCTTGAAATTTTTACAATAACACTTTACTTAAATGTTTGGTCCAAGGAAGGCTTTAAGAATGAGAGGCTTCTTACAGCTTTCTCATCTGGAAATCAGCTAGTATTCAACTGTTTGGTGCACAGAAGAGTAACCATCTTTAGTTTTCCTTTTCTGCTTCTAAGGAGTGGAGCTGCAGAGAGAAGTAGCTCTGAAGTATTTTCTCTTTCCAAGAATACTCAGGGGAGTGCTGTAGATTAAAATTCAAAAATTTGTGATTAAGTCTTCCTCTAAAAACTGGACAACATTCTTGCCCCTATCTTCCTTATCTGGAAGTGTTGGAGGCGGAAAGGGCCAATGACGTTTCCAAACTCATGATGTGTTCCCTGTGTCGATTCTGCTGGCCGTTTAATTATAAGATCATTTAATGGAGGATGACTTTTAAGGCATATGTGCCATAAGTCATGTGTTCTTTCCTTATTTGCCATGTGAAGTCAGTGACCATGTCTGACCTGATGGAATTGGCGTTTCCTGGTTCATCTGGCCACGCACTTAAAACTTACATGTGATAACAATGAAAACATCCAGAAGTGTTTGTGTGGCGATGGTTAGGGCTTAACTGACACTGAGTTTTAGGGCACACTACCAGAGCATATGGTACTGTTCTAGGAAATGCTCAGTAAACATGGAGTCCTATAGTAGAGCAATGTACAAAATATAGACAGAATGATTTGTATCTCTTTGTTTGCCCTTCAAGACAATATATTTCATGTCTGCCTTATCCTGTTCCTACTACATTGACTGGTGAATAAGAGGCATTCATTATCTATGTGCTCAGTGAGTGAATTAACGGGAAGGGATATTCTTTGATTTGAGAAATCGGGGAATATTTTACGGCAAAATTAACAGAGAAAGCCCAACACTGTCCTGGGGGGGATGGTACATTCCAATAATCTTTTTGTCTCCTATCCCTCCCCACTAAGAAGCATTTGCTACTTAAACATATTTATTGGGGTACCTGGGTGGCTCATTTGGTTAAGTGTCTGCCTTTGGCTCAGGTCTTGATCTTGCTATCCCAGGAGCCCCCCGCCTCAGGCTCGCCACTCAGCAGGGAGTCTACTTCTCCCTCTCCCTCTGCCCCTCACACAGCTCATGCTCTTTCTCTCTCTCTCTCTCATATAAATAAATAAAATCTTTAAAAAACATATTTAGGGGTGCCTGGGTGGCTCACTGGGTTAAAGCCTCTGCCTTCGGCTCGGGTCATGATCTCAAGGTCCTGGGATTGAGACCCACATTGGGCTCTCTGTTCAGCAGGGGCCTGCTTCCCCTCCTCCCTCTACCTGCCTCTCTGCCTACTTGTGATCTCTTTCTCTTTGTCAAATAAATAAATAAAATCTTTAAAAAAATAAAAAACATTTATTTTTACAACTGCAGTATAAGGAGCAGTGTTAGTACAAGTACTGGTAGTGGTAATAAGAGTAGGAATTCTGTAAAGGGAACAAATTTTCCAGGTGTGTTGTTGTGTTGTTGTATCATACTTACCTTGGTGTCCTACAGGCTTTACAATCAGAGAAGACACTGGCTTTTGATCCTACAGGAAAAGAGCAGACACCTACTAAACAACAAAGACACCTTTCATTTTTATTTGGCAACTTAATATGCTGGAAAGCAAAATTCTCCAGAGAGCCTGAGAGAGATGGGGGAGAGGTAGAGATGAGGGGGGAAGGGAAGAGTGAGGGGAAGGGGAGAAGGAGAGGGAGAGGAATCATTCAATTTCTAAATTCCTCAGCACATGAAGCATGAACCATTTGGAGCTTAGAGTATTGCCCACAGAAGGTCATGGAGTTAACCAGGGAAAAAGAGGGATTTCATCAATCAGTGAGAAACCCTGAAGCCCCAACCCTTATTAACATGGAAGGCTTCTGGGAAGAAGGAAGAGAGGTTGGAGGGTCACATGTGATAATTGGTTGCTTCAGAGACATTCAGATTAGCACCAAAGAACCCTAAGAACTGAGGGTTAGAAGGACCCCTTCCATTGTATTGATAAGAGGATTGCAGCTTGTAGGAGAAGCCCACACCCATGGACACTTGAACTTCTACAGCAACTCAGGGTGCTGATGACACCACTTGCTGACAACTTGAGGAAGAGAGAAACAATGGGCAAAATCAGAGAGACTGAGCCCATGACCAATAAGCCTGAGTCATCCAAAAGGGAATATTTTAAATAGCTCTGATGGAGATTTAAAACACCTGGGGTGGGGTTTATGCGGAAGCTCTGATCATCATGATTACTCTGTTCATTCATCTCCTTATCAACTGTTCTGTCCTTAGCACCTGTCTCACTGCAGAGGCTTGAGTGGGGCCCAAGGTGGGCTCTGCAGAACAGGAACAGGTTTACAGCACCAAACAAAGCTTCTGACATGTAGGAACTGCTCAGTTAAGTAGAGGTAACCACTTCTATTATTCATATAGAAATTCTCAGTATACATCTTTATTGAAATAAGAATGGCCCTGTCTAGTCCAGAAGTTCTCTTAATCTGGCTACCTACTCAGCATTACACAGAAATACTGGCTCAAACTATGCTTTCTTGCTGGATATACACATGCATACGTATTTTTTATTCTATTATTCCTATTTCTCCTTTATCAAGCTAGTAATAGTTTAAATTATTTGTGTTTGAACTTCTGGAGTTAGGTAGGGTGGTCAATGTGGTACTTCTGTCTTCGCTTTTTATTTTCAACTGTTTTGCTTCTAAGCTGCAAATTTGTTCCACTGTGCCATCTCCTACTGCTCTCATTTTGCTCTTCTTTCCTTTTTTCCAGTTCTGTTCTTTTCTTTGACCTCTACCTCCCAGCTCCCCACAAAGCCACCCCATGAAATGATCAGGTTCACTCTTTAGTCCAGGGCTTCTGCTTACAGTCTACAGCTCATGTCACATGTAATGCTCTTGCCATAGACACAGTGGGAGATGGAGCAGGAAAACGGGCTCTAATTCGCCATCCCTCCCTATAAGTTATCTACACCATTTGCAATGTGATTTTATAGTTTTCCTGTTAAAAGGTTAGTCTATGTCCCCACTCATTAACTCTGGACTGTCTTGTCATTTGCTTTGGGCAATAGAATATGATAGAACGTGTCAGTTCTAAGCCTACCCCTCAAGGGGTCTTGTGTGCATCCTCTCTCTATCTTAGAATCCTGACACTTTTATGTGAAAAGTCCAGGCTGACCATCAGAAAATACTCCAGGCTGTATGGAGCCCAACTGAGTCATTCTTGCCAGTTGAACCTCAGCTAACCTGTGCTGATTGTGAGCGAGCCCAAATTAAATCTGTTAGCCCTCCTCATCTTGGTAGAGCTTCCTAGTCAATCCACAGACCCATGAGAAACAATAAAAATTGCTTTTTTTAAACCACAAAGTCTTGGGGTGGTTTGTTAGGCAGCAATAGCTAACTGATACAGTCAAAAATCGTCTTTTATTGCCAAATCTAAAGGATAATTTTTTAGTCCTTGTAGTAGAGACTTATAAAGACTTATAAAGTCTCTGCTCACCCCAAATCTGTGTCCTTTTTCCACAAACATACAGCTGGGCTATATTTTCTCACCTCTACGTGGCCATGTGACTGAATTCTGGCTAACAGAATATGTGCAGAAGCAATATGCGTCACTTCCAATCCTGGCTCATAGACACCTCTTTCCTGCAATCCATTTCCCATCATCTGGCTGAATGGAGAGAAACTAAGGAGGGCAGAACCACAGTGTGGAAGACACATGGGTTCCTGAATGATAATACATAAGACTGCTACTCACCAGGAACATCTACAGTAGATTTTGTGTGAGTGAGAAGCTAACTTCTGTTGTATTAAGTTCCCGAAGTTTGGGGTTCATATAGAGTGACTGGGGTTGTTTGCCTTCACCACTGTTCTCCTTCTCTTACTCGACCTCTCTGTGGCACTGGGCAAAACTGACTCCTCTCTCTTACGGCATCTTCTTCCCCTGGGTTCCTCTATCCCACACATTATAGTTTCTCCACACATATATCAATGGTTCTCCATTATTTTTGAGAAGATAAGGTCCAGAATTCTTAGCATGCTTTTGCTAAAGCCTTTATTTACCTCTCCACCCTTCTGTCTCACCACCATAGTCTTCTAACTGTGCATTTATATAAACACATCATGCTCTCATGTATTCTGAGGTCTTATATTTGTTGTTCCCCTTGCTTGAAATAGCTTTCCCACTTATTGCCCTACTAACTTTTCTTACCATTTTGGATTTGGTTTATTACCCATTCCAAGAACCCTGAATCCCAAGGTTGGGTGAAAAGCCACCGTGGACTGTGAGGGGATTCTGTGTTTGCCCCAGTCATAGGACTTACTGCCGTATCAGCGCTTCATGGTTCTTCACCAGTGGACTCTATGCACTGAACTGTTTTAGCCTATCATGCTCACTATTGCATCCCAAATATGTAAACTGATGCATGCCATTTAGTCATTCTAATAACCATTTAGTGAGTGCATAAATTACTGAGTTTGGCAAGACTGAGGGGAAACAAGAGTGCATGAAATCTAGAAATTAAACTCAAAGTTCAATAACTGGTAATTATGAGAAAGTCAGCTAGAGAAATAATGCTGCTTAATCTGCCTTGGAGATTATCTGTACTCAGTTCCTCTGACGATTACTAGACTATTTACAATTATAGGTGTAGAACAGCCTTTTTTTCAAATAATGTTTCCTTTCATTATCATTAGTGATGAAAATTGGATTTATTTCACATATTACAATGCAGAATTTGATGTTTTTATGTGAACATAAGTGCTCTGTAAAACCTCAAGCATATTTCTCTATTAGAATTGGCAGATGAAGGGTTATATAAAGTTGTGGCCAGCTGAGAGGTTCCCAAAACGTTGCTATTGAAGTAAAGGGAACAAAGGGCATAACATAGGTGTCTGAATTCCTTCTTGGGATGGTGTAGATGCGTGTTTGCATATGTTCTTTATTATGCCGCTGCCCTTTAACTAGAAGGAAAACTCAGGCACTGGAAGGTTATGTGTGCTGCCCAAGGTCCCACAGCAACTTGGGTTTGATACTGCGTCTGAAAGCAGGTGTAGGTGTTTTTGCCTAGGAACCTACACTGACTCCTAGACCCGGAAATGAATCAGAAAGTGCCTAGACCTGGAAATGAATCAAAAAGAGCCTTTGTCAACTCATAATGACCACCCTGGTAAAGCTGACAACACATACCTGTGAGGTTGTGTGTGGAGGAGGATTTGGAGGGACTCCATTAGTGCGTGTTCACAGTTGAACTACATGGAAGGGTGGATTATTCTGTAATTTGCTTTTGTTGCCAAGCTGTTGTGTGAACCTGTCCTGTGTGTGCTCTGCCTGTCTTGATTTCTGACTCTGAGGAGTTTACAGTGGACCAGGGAAAAGGTCCAGAGGGCCATGCTACCATCTTGCCATGGCAGATGATAATGAGATCAGCTAAGTTTGGCCAAGTGCTTCATATGTTCCCAACTCCTCTCTTGAATGGCCTCATCCAATTCTCCACTGGCACCACCAGGGAGGTGCTCTGGTTCCTTTAAGCTCTTGGGCAAGGGCACAGAGGGCTCTGGAACTGCCCCCCTTTTCCTTTCAGAGTGCTTGTCCCAAGGTAGGCTCTGCCCACTGGACTGAGTCTTGGTCCCCACAGAGGGTGTGTGGCACCTTCCCATAGAGCTCCAGGGTCCTCTCTAGAACAAATCCCCTTTCATTGGCCCTCTCGCCAACTGTCTCACTGTGGAAGCTTACTTTAGAAGGACCATTTCTTATACTCTGAAGTGAGGACATAATAAATTTGAATATGTAAGGATGGATGGCAAAATAATCACATTTGGAGTAAACAAACACATCTCATAACCACAAAACGTTATGTTTATATTTAGTGGATTGACATACACCTAAATTATTCACTATTTATTTTTGTGGGTTTTTGTGTGTGTGTGTGTATGTTAATTTGAATGTGTTGGTCACAGACAACAGAGGACAGCTGAAGTGGGCCGTAAAGAGGAAGAGACCCCCCTCTGAACGACATCCATCTCATTTGGTGAGTGCATGACCCCCTCATGACTCCATCCTTCCACACACCACTGTGCAATACTCACCCCCACGCATCCTGTTTAGAGTCAGCTCAGATCCTGCAGAATTTTCCTTCTATTTTTCAGCAACAGAAAATGAGGCAAAGGCCAAGAGCTGCCGATCTGTCTGCACTGTTTGGAAGAGCCCCTGAACTGCTGCTTTGTAGAGCTGAGAGGAAGTGCTGCCTGGCTCTTCAGAGCTCCCTGCAGGCTCTGGGCTGTTAGTCAGCCACCTGTAGCCTGCTCTGCCCCACTGAGCCTCGCCCACAGCCTGTGTCTGGCTTGGGCTCTCTGAGGCTATCCTATCTGTGTTATCTGCACTGTGTTCTGTTGCCCTGGTAAGTGTATAGGAGGTAGAGTCAAGGGTAGGGGCCCCGAGAAACTGCCCTGACTCACCTGGAGAGCCTCACAGAGTTAAGGCACCCAGTCCTCTCCACCTGCCTAAATGAGTGGTAGTCACCAAGATTATGTAACCAGCACCAGCACAGCCTGAGAGCCCAGGATGAATCAATCAGTTGTGATTAAAGACCTAAAACAGCCTTTGTGCTCTGATTAATACGTTTTCACACACAAGGAGCTTCAGTGCTGTCTTAAGACCTTCTCACTTGTTGCTATCATCTGAGTTAAAGCTTGAGATTTGCATATTAAGCAGACTGATCTCTGCCTGGAGCTCATATTCTCATGGTAGGGTGGTGGGGGGAGATATGCAAAAAGCATAATCCATAAGTAATTTTCATGTTATGTTAAAAATGACCAAAGCTTAAGAAATAAAGCATAAATCAGGGTAAGGGGAAAGGGGAGATGTGGGGAGAGCTGCAGCTTAAATTAGGGTGACTAACATGGGCCTCTCTATGAAAATAACATTGGAGAAATGAGTGGAAAGAGGTGCAGGGTATGTATCTCTGAGGGCAGAGTGTTTTGGAAGAGGCAACAACCCATGCAAAGGGCCTGTGGTGAGTGGGTGCTTAGGAATGCCAGTGTGCCCAGTCTATTCAACACAGTAGACAGAGCCTTTAAGACCTTAGTGAACCATATTACTTCTCTGATGCATAGCTGCAGTGGCCCCCGGTGATACTGAAAATTGAAACAAAGTTTTACTGTGGCCCCTTTCTACCCTTTGGCCTCTGGTTTCTCTGACCCCACAGCTCCCCATGATGATAGCTTTGTCAACTGCATTGAGAGTGGAATGTGGAGGGCAAATGTGGAAGGGGCAGCCATTAAAAGGCTATGTAACAAATTCCTCCATGCCAGTGTGACTCATAGCAGCGCCCTCTATTTCATGATTCTGGGGTTGGCAATGTGGGCTGGCCTGAGAAGTACAGTCTTGCTGCTCCAGTCTGGGATCTCTTGTGAATCTTGGCAACAATAACACCTCTCAGGTGGCTCTGCTGTTGGAGAGTGGCTGGCTGTTGGCTGACAGGACAGGGTGACTGATCAGTGAGTCTCTCATCACTCAGCAGGATAGCCTGGGCAGCTATTCAAAAGGTGGCTTGGAGGGTTGCCTGGGTGGTTCAGTCATTAGGCATCTGCCTTTGGCTCAGGTCATGATCCCAGGGTCCTGGGATCGAGCCCCACATGGAGCTCACTGCTCCGCAGGAAACCTTTTTCACCTTCTCTGACTCCCCCTGCTTGTGTTCCCTCTCTCACTGTCTCTCTCCCTCTGTCAAATAAATAAATAAGTAAATAAACAAGTAAGTAAGTAAGTAAATAAATAAAATCTTAAGAAAAAAAAAAGGCGGCTTGGGGGGTCCCAGGCACTAAGAGAGTGAGCCTCAAGAAGCAGTATTTTTCAAATCTCCATACTGGCTGTAGGTCACAGCTGGGAGTCTGTGTTGGAGAGCACTAGCAAAGCATCCAGCTCCAAGGGGGCCTAGATACATGGAGCTGTTGCTCGGTCAGGCACAGGGAGGCTGACTGTGCCTGGGGGACATGCTGGTGTTGTGCACCAGCGACTGTCATTAGAGATGGTGAAAAGTAGTTGAATTATGAATGTTTTCTGAAGATGTAGTCAGTAGGATTTGCTGAGGGAATGGACATGGAATATGAGAAAAAGAGAAATCAAGGGTGACTGAGGATCTGGGCTTGAGCAACTAGGATAGAGTTACCACTGGCTAAGATGAAAAGCTGGAAGTGGGTCAGGCTCAGGGAAGAACAGGGGCTCCATTGCCAACAGGCTGAGTTTGAGATGTCTGTTGGCATCCATGTGAAACACTGAGTAGGCAATTGGATATACAGGTCTGGAGTTTGGAGAGGGAGAGGTTTGGGGTGGAGATATAAATTTCGCCGTGAAATATTTTTAAAGGTGTACAGACTAACAGAATTCGA
The DNA here is from genome assembly GCA_028534135.1 of Potos flavus. Lineage (NCBI taxonomy): Eukaryota > Metazoa > Chordata > Mammalia > Carnivora > Procyonidae > Potos > Potos flavus. The sequence continues at coordinate 69,732,873 of CM052900.1, read as the reverse complement.
AAGAACCACAAAGGTATGCAACCTGTGGTCAATATTTGTCCTGCCTTTGCTTAGATGCGTCCATTGAATTATCAATTTAGCTGCTTTCATTTGACCAATCACTGAACTTCTATTATATACAATATACTACAGTCTAGTACAGTGGTCCCAAAAGTATTAGGGAAATGAATATATATAAATATATATTCATACATATATGTGTATATATACACAAATATATTTATATATAACATATTTATATACATGTATATATAATTTTAAGATATTAATAAGAATAAATTTATTTGAAAGTAAAGATTATTTTAATGATTTCAATCAGATAGGAAGATTTGTATCACATAAATATAGACATACATACCCAAATACTTGTATGCACACACGAGAGTTGACCATTGCATACTTGCTTTGCAGTCCAGGAAGCTAGGCATGAAAGGGGTGACTGGTCACATTCTACAGACAACAGAGCTAGGGCCTGGAGCAGGGAAGAGCTGGCTCCAGACCCTAAACCATCACTCAGAAGATTTGAACTGACCTGGGTCTTCTGACCTCCGCTTGGATGCCCTTTACTGATGAAAAATTAATAGACCATTTTAATCAAAAAGAGAGACCAGCCACTCCATACAAAGGTAAGGCCACAATGTGGCATGAATCCTGGGTCAACAATTTTCCCCAAAGAATCTGTTTTTATACTTTTTATTTTGATATTATAATAGATTTACTTGTAGCTGTAAGATATAATACTGTGATTCCACGTGCCTTTTACCCAGTTTCCTCCAGCTGGTAACATCACATAAAACTGTAGTACAATATTACTATGTCACATCCTAAATACTGAATTGATACACTATACTGACTTTATTCATATTTTACCAATTTTTACATTTATTCGTGTTTGTGTGTGTATGTGTGAATTTACTTTTAGTAATTGCATTACTTGTATCAAGTTACAGAATGATTCCATCATAAGGGTCCCTGTGCTTCGCTATAAAGTCTCCCTGTCCCCCCACTATCCCTAATCACTACTCTCTTTTCTGTCACTATACTTTTATCATTTGATACAGTTGTACAAATGAAGTCCTACAGTATAAATGAGACTGTTTTTTTCACTCAGCATTAATTCCCTTGAGATCCATGCAAGTTGTGGCATATGTGGAGGGTTCCTTCCTCTTTCTTACTGTGAAGGGTTCCATCGAATAGATGGACCACTGTTTGTTTCGCTATTCACCTCTTGAACTACGTCTGAGTTGGCTCCTGTTTGGGGCTATTAGAAATAATACTTCTGGCGCACCTGGGTGGCTCAGTTGGTTAAGCGTCTGACTTTGGCTCAGGTCATGATCCGGGGGTCCTGGGATCTAGCCCCGCATCAAGCTCCTTGTTCAGTGAGGAGTCTCCTCCCTCTCTCTCTCTCTGTCCCTCTTCCCCTCTCCTGCTCATGTTCTTGCTCTCTCTCAAATAAATAAATAAAATCTTTAAAAAAAGAAATAATACTTATTTTTTAATTAATTTCTTTTATTTTATTTTTTCAGTGTTCCAAGATTCATTGTTCATATACCACACCCTGTGCTCCATGCAATACGTGCCCTCCTCAATACCCACCACCAGGCTCAGCCAACGCCCCACCCCCCTCCCCTCCAAAACCCTCAGTTTGTTGCTCAGAGTCCACAGTCTCTCTTGGTCCATCTCCCCCTCCGATTTCCCCCAATTCACCCTTCCTTTCCTTCTCCCAATGTCCTCCATGTTTTTCCTTATGCTCCACACGTAAGTGAAACCACATGATAACTGACTCTCTCTGCTTGCCTTATTTCACTCAGCATAATCTCTTCCAGTCCCATCCATGTCGATACAAAGTTGGGTATTCATCCTTTCTGATGGAGGTGTAATATTCCATTGTATATATGGACCATATCTTCTTTATCCATCCATCTGTTGAAGGGCATCTTGGCTCTTTCCGCAGTTTGGCGATTATGGCCATTGCTGCTATGAACATTGGGGTACATGTGGCCCTTCTTCATACTACATCTGCATGTTGGGGTAAATACCCAGTAGTGCAATTTCAGGGTCATAGGGTAGCTCTATTTTTAATTTCTTCAGGAATCTCCACACTGTTTTCCAAAGTGACTGCACCAACTTGCATTCCCACCAAAGGTGTAAGAGGATTCCCCTTTCTCCACATCCCCTGCAACCCTTGTTTACTGTCTTGTTGATTTTGGCCATTCTAACTGGTGTGAGGTGGTATCTCAATGTGGTTTCGATTTGAGTCTCTCTGATGGTTAATGATGGTGAACATTTTTTCATGTGTTTGTCAGCCATTTGTATGTCTTCTTTGGAGAAGTGTCTGTTCATGTCTTCTGCCCATTTTTTGATGTGATTATCTGTTTTTTGAGTGTTGAGTTTGAGGAGTTCTTTATAGATCTTACATATCAGACCTTTGTCTGTAGTGTCATTCGCGAATATCTTCTCTCATTCCGTGGGTTGCCTGTTTGTTTTGTTGACTGTTTCCTTTGCTATGCTGGAAGTTTTTATCTTGATGACATCCCAAAAGTTCATTTCTGCTTTTGTTTCCTTTGCCTTTGGAGACATGTCCTGAAAGAAGTTGCTGTGACTGGTGTTGTAGAGGTTACTGGCTATTTTCTCCTCTAGGATTTTGATAGATTCCTGCCTCACGTTGAGGTCTTTTATCCATTTCGAGTTTATCTTTGTGTGTGGTGTAAGAGAATGGTCAAGTTTCATTCTTCTATATCCAGCTGTCCAATTTTCCCAGCACCATTTATTGAAGAGACTGTCTTTTTTCCACTGGATATTTTTTCCTGCTTTGTCAAAGATTATTTGACCATAGAATTGTGGGTGCATATCTAGGCTCTCTACTCTGTTCCACTGGTCTATGTGTCTGTTTTTGTGCCAGTACCATGCTGTCTTGATGATCACCGCCTTGTAGTAGAGCTTGAAATCAGGCAATGTGATGCCCCCAGCTTTGTTTTTCTTTTTTAACATTTCCTTAGCAATTCGGGGCCTTTTCTGGTTCCAAACAAATTTTAGGATTGTTTGTTCCAGCCCTTTGAAAAATGCTGGTGGAATTTTGATCGAGATGGCGTTGAAAGCATAGATTGCTCTGTGCAGTATAGACACTTTAACAA